>JASVEL010007193.1:0-201664 GCA_032618575.1 Nicotiana noctiflora
CTTATTACACCGTGCTAAAAATAAAATAAGAAGCTAGGCTAGCCTATGGATCCCATGATCCTATCTATCTTCAACTTGTTTTTGCCACCTTGCTTTCTTGTTAGCTTCTGTTTCCTCAGGTGCTTTCTTTATCTTGCAAATTTGGGGATGATACTGGCGTTCTCTCTTTCCGAACACCAGTTTTCATCATTTTTGCTCAATCCACTGGGGATATGGCTTCCTTTATCGAGTCCGTTATGCTGGGACAACCAAAGCTTGAAGGTCGATTCTTTCATGATTTGTCCTCCCTTCCTTTGACTCATGCGCATGAATTTGCGCTGGGAACTCTTGTTGTAACCATTGCTCTATGGTGGATTACTGGTTTCAAGACTTGCAATGTAAAGACTGAAAAATATTCCACTTGTTATACATGTGGGTGCCTGTTAGCAACTTTGAAGTAAAATGGATTCTGACAATAATTTATGAAATATGTACATGACAATGTTTATGCAAGTAGGACCACTCGGGTCGAAATAAAACAAACGTAAAATATCCTATTCGAAGGCGGATGAACCTAAAAATATCCTATTCGAGAGAGGATAATCCCATCGTATCCTAATCGAGGGCGGATACTCCCATCATATTCTATTTGAGGGCGACTACTCCCATCGTATTCTATTCGAGGGCATATACTCCCATCGTATTCTATTCGAGGGCGAATACTCCCATCGTATCCTATTCGAGGGCGGATACTCCCATCGTATTCTATTCGAGGGCGAATACTCCCATCGTATTCTATTCGAGGGCGAATATTCCCATCGTATCCTATTCGAGGGCGAATACTCCCATCGTATCCTATTCGAGGGCGGATACTCCCATCGTATCCTATTCGAGGGCGGATACTCCCATCTTATCCTATTCTAGGGCGGAAACTCCCATAGTATTCTATTCGAGGGCGAATACTCCCATCGTATCCTATTCGAGGGCGGATACTCCCATCATATTCTATTCGAGGGCGAATACTCCCATCGTATCCTATTCGAGGGCGGATACTCCCATCGTATTCTATTCGAGGGCAAATACTCCCATCGTATCATGTTCGAGGGCGGATACTCCTATCGTATCCTATTCGAGGGCGGATTATCCCATCGTATCCTATTCGAGGGCGAATACTCCCATCGTATCCTATTCGATGGTGGATACTCCCATCATATTCTATTCGAGGGTGAATACTCCCATCGTATCCTATTCGAGGGCGGATACTCCCATCATATTCTATTCGAGGGCGAATATTCCCATCGTATCCTATTCGAGGGCGGATACTCCCATCGTATCCTATTTGAGGGCGGATACTCCCATCGTATTCTATTCGAGGGCGAATACTCCCATCGTATCCTATTCGTGGACGGATACTCCTAACATATTCTATTCGAGGGCGAATATTACCATCGTATCCTATTCAAGGGCGGATACTCCCTTCGTACCCTATTCGAGGGTGGATACTCCCATCGTATCCTATTCGAGGGCGGATACTCCCATCGTATCCTATTCGAGGGCGGATACCCCCATCGTATTCTATTCGAGGGCGAATAATCCCATCGTATCCTATTCGAGGGCGGATACTCCCATCATATTCTATTCGAGGGCGAATATTCCCATCGTATCCTATTCGAGGGCGAATATTCCCATCGTATCCTATTCGAGGGCGGATACTCCCATCGTATCCTATTCGAGGGCGGATACTCCCATCGTATCCTATTCGAGGGCGGATACACCCATCGTATTCTATTCGAGGGCGAATACTCCCATCGTATCCTATTTGAGGGCGGATACTCCCATCGTATTCTATTCGAGGGCGAATACTCCTATCATATTCTATTCAAGGGCGAATATTCCCATCATATCCTATTCGAGGGCTGATACTCCTATCGTATCCTATTCGAGGGCGGATACTCCCATCGTATCCTATTCGAGGGCGGACACTCCCATCGTATCCTATTCGAGGGCGAATAATCCCATCGTATCCTATTCGAGGGCGGATACTCCCATCGTATTCTATTCGATGGCGAATACTCCCATCGTATCCTATTCGAGGGCGGATACTCCCATCATATTCTATTCGAGGGCGAATATTCCCATCTTATCCTATTCGAGGGCGGATACTCCCATCGTATCCTATTCGAGGGCGGATACTCCCATTGCATTCTATTCGAGGGAAATTTCTCCCATCGTATCCTATTCGAGGGCGGATACTCCCATTATATTCTATTCGAGGGCGAATATTCCCATCGTATCCTATTCGAGGGTGGATACTCCCATCGTATCCTATTCGAGGGCGGATACTTCCATCGTATCCTATTCGAGGGCGGATACTCCCATCGTATCCTATTCGAGGGCGGATACTCCCATCGTATTCTATTCGAGGGCGAATACTCCCATCTTATCCTATTCGAGGGCGGATACTCCCATCGTATTCTATTCGGGGGCGAATACTCCCATCGTATCCTATTCGAGGGCGGATAAAACAAATGCTACGACTAAATTATAAAACCTAGAATTATCTTAAAATACTAATTAACTCCTAATAATGTTTATCACACAAAATTAAACCTTAATAAAATAAAATTACATGATTTGGGCATTAAATGCTTAAAAATGCAAAAAAAAAACACATGTTTTTCATGACTTTTCAGAAAAAATAAACTTAATTGTAAACTTGAAATTATATACAAATGCAGCATATTTTTGTATATTTTATTTATTTAAACAAGCAAATAGGCACAGATAAAAATGCAAATAATATAAGAAAATAACACAAAATTCACAACAATTGCAAGAAAACTAAAATTATTTTATTTTGAATTTTTGGGAGTAATTCTCATATAGGGCAAGAATCACGTGCTCATAGCTGCCCCTCTTTGCTCGGAAACATGAAGAGTTTTCGTGCAAAGATAAGTGAGCGGATACAAGCGATTTTTGCCCATTTGAGCACTCCGTATGAAGCATTTTTTGGAAAAGTTTGACCGAACCTTTGCTTCATAAGGTGTAACGACCCGACCGGTCGTTTTAGAAAATTACGCCCCAATCCCTAATTTAACTATTCCCCTAAGTTCATTTCTACTATTGTGGTTTGCCGGGAGAATCGGTTCTGAAAATTTGAGCATTTTGGGACACTTAGTCCCTAAATAAGAGCTTTGAAGCTAGAAAATGGCCCGTAGCCGGAACAGTGTTAAGACGATCTCGGAACGGAAATCCGATGGTTTCATTAGCTCCGTTAGGTGATTTCGGGGTTGGGAGCGCGTTTGGAATGTATTTTGGAGGTCCGTAGCTCAATTAGGCTTGAAATGCCGAAGGTTGAAATTTTGGCGAATCCGAACGATAGTTGAGATTTTGATCGGGGGGTCGGAATGGAATTCCGACAATTTCTATAGCTTCGTTATGTGATTTTGGATATGTCCGCAAATTTTCAGGTCATTCGGACGTCGTTTGGTCGGGTTTTAGATCGAATGTGCAATTCGGAAAGTTTTAAGAAATTTAGGCTTGAATTCGATGTGAATTATGGGTTTTGATGTTGTTAGACGTGTTTTGAGGATTTGAGCAAGTTCGAATAAGGTATTAAGATGTGTTGGTATGTTTGGATGAGGTCCCGGGGGCCTCGGGGTGTTTTCGGATGGTTAAACGGGAGAAAAATTGTGGAAAAATTGCAGGTTGGGATCCTGCTTCTGTTGTTTCCGCTCCTGCGGAATTTTGGACGCAGGAGCGAGTCCGCAGAAGCGGACGAGGTGCGCAGGAGCGGCTGGTTACGCAGAAGCGGAAGTCATTCCGCTGAAGCGGCATCGCTGGTGCGAGCCAGTGATCGCAGAAGCGAAGGGGAGAAAAAGGGGCATGGTCCGCAGAAGCGGACATTTGACCGCTTGGGCGAGACCGCAGAAGCGGACAATGGTTCGCAGAGGCGGATGGTTCCGCAGAAGCGGAAGCTTCTTCGCAGAAGCGGGCCCGCTTAAGCGGCCCTTCGCTCGCAGAAGCGGAAATGGCCGGCTAGGCCTGGAACCGCTGAAGCGACCCTTTGGTCGCGGATACGGGTGCATAGGAGCGGAAAATATTCCGCAGAAGCGAAAATCGCTGTAAGTAAGTGTATCAGAAGTTAAAAAAAAAATTTCAGAACATTTCACACATTTGGGTCTCGGCTTTAGAGGCGATTTGGGCGATTTTGAAGAGAAATTCAAGGGAAATCATCAGGTAATCAACTATGGACTTAATCTATGATTAGTATTGGTAATATTATGCAATTATATCATGAAAATGGAGGAATTTGGGGTAATTTATGGAGGATTTAGCCCTAGGCTTGAACTTTAGAAAATCAAGGTTTTGAATGGCCAAATGGAGTCCGAATTTGGTAAAATTTATATGCTTAGACTCGTATTGAGACAAGGGTTCCGAATATACAATTTTCGTGATTTTTCGATAAGCGTACCGAAAGTCGGGTTTGGCAACTTGTGGATTTTGGTGAATTTTGAGTTATTTTGATTGGGTAATGCCCAATTGGCCTATTTTGATGTGATTCTATTGATTTTTATCCAGATACTACACTTGTGGAGGCCGACATTCGCGGCAAGAGGGTTATTTCTTAGCGGTTTTGTACCGGAATTGAGGTAAGTGGCTTGTCTAACTTCGTGTGGGGGATTTTTAACCCTAGGATATTATTATGATACTTTAAATGCCTTGTACGCGAGCACGAGCAGCATTTGAGGATAGTGCTTCAGATCCTGAGGGAGAAGCAGCTTTATGCCAAGTTCTCTAAATGTTAATTCTGGTTGAGTTCAGTGGCATTTTTGGGCCACGTGGTGTCGAGTGATGGTATTCGAGTAGATCCGAGGAAGGTGGAGGCCGTGCGGAGTTGGCCCAGACCCTCCTCCGCTACTGAGATTCGCAGTTTCCTTGGTTTGGCGGGCTATTACCGTCGTTTCGTAGAGGGGTTCTCTTCGATTGCAGCACCTATGACTAGATTGACCCAAAAGGGTGCCCCTTTTCGGTGGACAGACGAGTGTGAGGCGAGCTTTCAGAAGCTCAAGACAGCTTTGACTTCGGCCCCTATATTGATGTTGCCTACAGGTTCGGGGTCCTATACTGTATATTGTGATGCCTCACGAGTTGGACTCGGTGCGGTATTGATGCAGGACGGTAGGGTGATTGCCTACGCGTCGAGACAGCTGAAGGTGCATGAGAAGAATTACCCTGTTCATGATTTGGAGCTAGCTGCCATTGTTCACGCCTTGAAAATTTGGCGTCATTATTTATATGGGGTTCCTTCTGAGATCTACACCGATCACCGGAGCTTGCAACACTTGCTTAAGCAGAAGGACCTGAATATGCGTCAGAGGAGATGGTTGGAACTACTGAAGGACTATGATATTACTACTCTCTATCATCCAGGCAAGGCTAATGTGGTTGCTGATGCCTTGAGTCGTCGGGCAGAGAGTTTGGGGAGTTTAGCATATCTGCCGGCTTCAGAGAGGCCTATGGCGATGGATGTTCAGGCTTTAGCCAGACAGTTTGTTATACTGGATCTTTCGGAGCCCAGCCGGATTCTGGCATGTGTGGTTTCTCGGTCTTCTCTCTTTGACCGCATCAGGGAGCGTCAGTTCGACGACCCTCATTTGCTTGTCCTTCAGGATAGAGTTCGGCGTGGTGATGCTCGAGATGTTACCATCGGGGATGATGGAGTCATGAGGATGCAGGGGCGTATCTGTGTGCCCAATGTAGATGATCTTCGAGAGCTGATTCTAGCGGAGGCCCATAGTTCGCGGTATTCCATCCATCCGGGTGCCGCGAAGATGTATCAGGACTTGAAACAGCATTACTGGTGGAGGCGGATGAAGAGGGATATAGTTGATTATGTTTCTGGATGCCTCAACTGCCAGCAGGTGAAGTATGAGCATCAGCGTCCGGGTGGATTGATGCAGCAGATTGAGATTCCCGAGTGGAAATGGGAGCGCATTACCATGGACTTTGTATCTGGACTTCCACGGACTGTTAGGAAGTTTGATTCCATTTGGGTTATTGTGGATCGGCTGACCAAGTCCGCCCATTTTATATCGGTGAGCACTACTTATTCATCGGAGCGACTGGCGGAGATCTATATCAAGGAGATAGTTCGGCTGCATGGTATTCCAGTTTCCATCATTTCAGATAGAGGCACTCAGTTCACTTCACGGTTCTGGAGAGCTGTACAGGAGGAGTTAGGTACTCGGGTGGAGCTGAGCACAGCATTTCACCCCCAGACTGATGGGCAGTCCGAGCGCACTATTCAGATTTTGGAGGATATGCTCCGTGCGTGCGTGATTGAGTTTGGAGGTTCATGGGATCAATTACTTGCCTCTCGCAGAGTTTGCTTATAACAACAACTACCAATCCAGTATTCAGATGGCATCGTACGAGGCTTTATATGGGAGACGGTGTAGATCTCCGGTTGGTTGGTTTGAGCTCGGTGAGGCTAGGTTGTTGGGGACAAAGTTGGTCTAGGATGCTTTGGACAAGGTGAAGGTGATTTAGGAGACACTTCGCACAGCCCAGTCTAGAGAGAAGAGTTATGCGGACAAGAAGGTTCGCGATGTGGCTTTTATGGTTGGTGAGCGGGTTCTGCTTCGAGTCTCGCCCATGAAGGGCGTTATGAGGTTTGGAAAGAAAGGAAAGCTGAGTCCTAGATTTATTGGCACTTTTGAGATTTTGAGGCGTGTTGGGGAGGTTGCTTATGAGTTGGCCTTACCTCCCAGCCTAGCCGGAGTTCACCCCGTATTTCATGTCTCCATGCTCCGGAGATACCATGGTGACCCGCGCATGTGTTGGATTTCACATCTGTTCAGCTAGACAAAGATCTGTCTTATGTTGAGGAGCTAGTAGCCATTCTAGACAGGCAAGTCAGAAAGCTAAGGTCAAAGAACATCGCTTCGGTAAAGGTTCAGTGGCGGGGCCAGCCGGTCGAGGAGGTGACTTGGGAGACCGAACAGGATATGCGCAGCCAGTACCCTCATCTTTTCACTACTCCAGGTATGTTTTCTATGCTCGTTCGAGGACGAACGAATCTTTAAGTGTGGGAAGATGTAACGACCCGACCGGTCGTTTTAGAAAATTACGCCCCAATCCCTAATTTAAGTGTTCCCCTAAGTTCATTTCTGCTATTGTGGGTTGCCGGGAGAGTCGGTTTCGAAAATTTGAGCATTTTGGGACACTTAGTCCCTAAATAAGAGCTTTGAAGCTAGAAAACGGTCCGTAGCCGGAACAGTGTTAAGACGATCTCGGAACGGAAATCCGATGGTTTCATTAGCTCCGTTAGGTGATTTCGGGGTTGGGAGCGCGTTTGGAATGTATTTTGGAGGTCCGTAGCTCAATTAGGCTTGAAATGCCGAAGGTTGAAATTTTGGCGAATCCGAACGATAGTTGAGATTTTGATCCGGGGGTCGGAATGGAATTCCGACAATTTCTGTAGCTTCGTTATGTGATTTTGGATATGTCCGCAAATTTTTCAGGTCATTCGGACGTCGTTTGGTCGGGTTTTAGATCGAATGTGCAATTCGGAAAGTTTTAAGAAATTTAGGCTTGAATTCGATGTGAATTATGGGTTTTGATGTTGTTAGACGTGTTTTGAGGATTTGAGCAAGTTCGAATAAGGTATTAAGATGTGTTGGTATGTTTGGATGAGGTCCCGGGGGCCTCGGGGTGTTTTCGGATGGTTAAACGGGAGAAAAATTGTGGAAGAATTGCAGGTTGGGATCCTGCTTCTGTTGTTTCCGCTCCTGCGGAATTTTGGACGCAGGAGCGTGTCCGCAGAAGCGGACGAGGTGCGTAGGAGCGGCTGGTTACGCAGAAGCGGAAGTCATTCCGCTGAAGCGGCATCGCTGGTGCAAGCCAGTGATCGCAGAAGCGAAGGGGAGAAAAAGGGGCATGGTCCGCAGAAGCGGACATTTGACCGCTTGGGCGAGACCGCAGAAGCGAACAATGGTTCGTAGAGGTGGATGGTTCTGCAGAAGTGGAAGCTTCTTCGCAGAAGCGGGCCCGCTTAAGCGGCTCTTCGCTCGCAGAAGCGGAAATGGCCGGCTAGGCCTGGAACCGCTGAAGCGACCCTTTGGTCGCGGATAAGGGTGCATAGGAGCGGAAAATATTCCGCAGAAGCGAAAATCGCTGTAAGTAAGTGTATCAGAAGTTAAAAAAAAAATTTCAGAACATTTCACACATTTGGGTCTCGGCTTTAGAGGCGATTTGGGCGATTTTGAAGAGAAATTCAAGGGAAATCATCAGGTAATCAACTATGGACTTAATCTATGATTTGTATTGGTAATATTATGCAATTATATCATGAAAATGGAGGAATTTGGGGTAATTTATGGAGGATTTAGCCCTAGGCTTGAACTTTAGAAAATCAAGGTTTTGAATGGCCAAATGGAGTCCGAATTTGGTAAAATTTATATGCTTAGACTCGTATTGAGACAAGGGTTCCGAATATACAACTTTCGTGATTTTTCGATAAGCGTACCGAAAGTCGGGTTTGGCAACTTGTGGATTTTGGTGAATTTTGAGTTATTTTGATTGGGTAATGCCCAATTGGCCTATTTTGATGTGATTCTATTGATTTTTATCAGATACTACACTTGTGGAGGCCGACATTCGCGGCAAGAGGGTTATTTCTTAGCGGTTTTGTACCGGAATTGAGGTAAGTGGCTTGTCTAACTTCGTGTGGGGGATTTTTACCCCTAGGATATTATTATGATACTTTAAATGCCTTGTACGCGAGGTGACGGGCGTGTACATGCGCTGGTTGTTGAACACATACTTTACTCAAAATGTTCAATGGGTGATATTACTGTTTTTAGATGTTAAATTCGATATTTCTACACGGTAGTAGTTATAAAAGCATGATTAGATAGAATCTAACTGTCCAGTTGCTTAATTGACTTACTTGAGTTTTCTTGGTAATCGCTGGCGTTGTTCATCGGCGGAGTTATCATTAGGCATATTATACTTCTCTCTGTGTATTCCTTTACTTGTTGTGGTTATGGACTACTGGTTCGATTCCCGAGATCCTGAGATTATTGAAATGTGGACTACGGGTTCGATTCCCGAGATCCTGAGATTATTGAAATATGGACTACGGGTTCGATTCCCGAGATCCTGAGATTATTGAAATATGGACTACGGGTTCGATTCCCGAGATCCTGAGATTATTGAAATGTGGACTACGGGTTCGATTCCCGAGATCCTGAGATTTATTGAAATATGGTCTACGGGTTTGATTCCCGAGATCCCGAGATTTATTGAAATATGGTCTACGGGTTCGATTCCCGAGATCCTGAGATTATTGGTAGGGACTGCGGGTTCGATTCCCGGAGATCCTGAGTTATTGAGATATTATGGAGACATGGGCTGCGGGTTCGATTCCCGGAGATCCAGAGGTACTGAGAATGGGACTGTGGGTTCAATTCCCACAGATCCTGGATTTGTTTATTTGAGTTGGTTATTTGTTGTTAGCTTAATTATAGACAGTTGCAGTAATCATCATAATGTCGTTATTTCGGAAATTATTATCATTTAAACTGTTTATTTTGTTATCATCATTTATGTTATTGTTCTCTCAGTATGGCCCTGACCTTCCTCGTCACTACTCCATCGAGGTTAGGCTTGGCACTTACTGAGTACCGCCGTGGTGTACTCATGCTACTCTTCTGCACACTTTTGTTGTGCAGATCCAGGTACATCAGAGCAGGCTTGCACTAGGTGATTCTGCAGCTTTCTGGGAGACTTCGAGGTATGATCTGCCACGTCCGCGGATCCGGAGGCTTCCCTTCTATTCTAGTATTACTAGTTGACATTTTTCTTCATTTCGTTGTTAGCTACTCTTTACACATAGAGCCACAGTTGTATTTCTCTTTTAGTCTGTGTTACCGTGGGGTTCCGGATCTTGGTAGTGTTTTATTTATTGTGTGACGGATGTATGTGCCAAGCGGCACGGATTACATATCTTTTATGTTATTTTCCGTTGTTTCTTATTTAAGTATTTATAACTTATAGATTCCGCAACGTGTTAGGCTTACCTAGTCGTGGAAGACTGGGTACCGTCATGACAAGTTCACGATTGGTGAACCAGGGTCATGACAAGTAGGTATTAAAGCTCTAGGTTCATAGGAGTCACGGGACACAGACCGGTTATTTAGAGTCTCGCCGATCGATACGGAGACGTCCGTATTTATCTACGAGGGGCTATGTAACTGTTTAGGAAAAATCTTCATTTCTTTTGAATTTCTTGTCATGTGATGTTTTGACACCAATTCTTAACTTCTGTCTTCTATTCTCTCACGGATGGTGAAGACACATGGTACACGCGAGGATCAGGCACCCGCGCCCCCTGCTGTCGCCACCAGAGGCCGGGGCCGGGGTAGAGGCCGGGGCTGGGGTAGAGGCCCAGGGCGCGCTGCCGCTGAGGTGCCACCGGTGGATCAGGTTGGAGTGAAGACACCTGGTACACCGACTACAGCTACTACTACTCCAGCACTCTAGGAGACCCTGGCTTAGTTCATGAGTATGTATACCACTTTAGCTCAGGCAGGACTGATTCCCCTCGCTGCAGCTACATCCCAAGCCGGGGGAGGGGCCCCATACTCCCGCAGCCGTTACACCAGAGCAGCGAGTGCCAGTGGGACAGGTTCCAGAGATTATGGTTATGCCTCCTGCTGCCCCAGCACAGCCCGGAGGTGGGCCAGCTGCCTTCGAGGACGAGCAGCGTAGATTGGAGAGGTTCAAGAAATATGACCCTCCAGTGTTCAGTGGTTTGGCTACAGATGATGCATTGGGTTTTCTGGAGGAGTGTCATCGTATTCTTCGTACCATGGGGATAGTGGAGACCAGCGGGGTTTCCTTCACTACTTTTCAGTTTTGTGGGGCCGCTTACGATTAGTGGCGCACATATGAGTTGGATAGTCCAGAGGAGTATGCTTTATTGACCTGGGCGCAGTTTTCAGATCTGTTTTTGAGGGAGTTTGTTCCCCCGAGCCTTAGGGATTCTTGGCACTCGGAGTTTGAGCGGTTGCGACAGGGCTCCATGTCAGTATCGGAGTATGCTATCAGTTTCACCCGCCTAGCCAGGCATGCACCGGCTTTGGTAGCCACGGTTCGGGAGCGAGTGCGGAGATTTATTGAGGGCCTTGTTCCGCCTATCCGATCCGGCATGGCCAGAGAGCTTGAGACAGATATATCTTATCAGCAGGCAGTTAGCATTGCCAAGAGGATCGAGAGTATGCTCCCTAGAGAGCGGAGAGAGGGAGAGAGGCCAAGAGGTCTCGTGAGTCGGGCCATTTCTCTGGTGCCCGCACTTCATCAGCCGGTCGTTTTGGCGGGGGTTATTCCGGTCGACCAGTTCACTCGGCATTGCCCGCAGCCGGTAGTACTCCAGGTCTTCCAGCACCTCAGGAGCCTTATTATGCTCCCCCAGTTTCCAGTGCACCTCCTGCGCGGGGTCCTTCCAGGGGTCAGACTAGTGGGGGTGAGGCCGGTCAGTCACAGCCACCGCGTCCTCCCAGAGCTTGTTTTGAGTGCGGGGATACTCGCCACCTGGTTAGGGAGTGCCCCGAGCGCAGGAGAGGAGCCCCTCATCGGTCATCACCAGCATCCGCGTGGTTCTCGGGGCCAGCGAGGCTATCATTCCGGCCCCAGCTGTCACTCCACCTGCCCAGTCATCCAGGGGCGGAGGTCAGGGTTCCAGAGGCCACCCTCGAGAGGGGGGACAGGCCAGATTCTATGCTATTCCTGATCGCGCTGCGGCTGTTGCATCTGACTCTGTTATCACAGGTATTATTATGGTTAGTCACAGGGAGGCATCGGTTCTCTTCGACCCTGGTTCCACTTTTTCATATGTGTCTTCTTACTTTGCTTCTCATCTGGGTGTGCCTCGGGATTCTTTGAGTGCCCCCATTTATGTTTCCACTCCGGTGGGTGATTCTTTGGCTGTGGACCTCGTATATCGGTCGTGTTTGGTTACCATTTGTGATTTTGAGACCAGAGCGGATCTATTGTTGCTCGGGATGGTCGATTTTGATATAATTTCGGGCATGGACTGGTTGTCGCCCCATTATGCTATTCTTGATTGTCACGCCAAGACCGTGACGCTGGCTATGCCAGGCATTCCACGTATTGAGTGGAGTGGTACCCTAGATCACACCCCCAGCCGTGTTATTTCTTTTCTCAGAGCTCGGCGTATGGTTGAGAAGGGGTGTGCTGCTTATCTAGCCTATGTGCGGGACGTCGGTATTGACACTCCCTCTATTGATTCTGTTTCTGTGGTACGTGACTTTGCTGATGTATTTCCAGCCGATCTTCCGAGCATTCCGCCCGACATAGATATTGATTTTGCTATTGATTTATTGCCGGACACTCAGCCCATTTCTATTCCACCGTATCGTATGGCTCCTCCCGATTTGAAGGAGTTGAAGGATCAGTTACAGGAGTTGTTGGGTAAGGGTTTCATTCGACCCAGTGTTTCGCCTTGGGGTGCTCCTGTATTGTTTGTGAAGAAAAAGGACGGTTCTATGCGTATGTGTATTGACTATCGTCGGCTGAATAAGGTTACAGTGAAGAACCGGTATCCTTTGCCCCGTATTGATGATTTATTTGACCAGTTACAGGGCGCACAGGTGTTTTCTAAGATTTATTTGCGCTCTGGGTATCACCAGCTAAAGATTCGGGAGCCAGATATCCCGAAGACTGCCTTCAGGACCCGGTATGGTCACTATGAGTTCCTCGTGATGTCTTTTGGGTCGACTAATGCCCCAGCAGCATTTATGCATTTGATGCACAGTGTGTTCAGGCCTTATCTGGACTCGTTCGTGATTGTCTTCATTGATGATATTCTAGTATATTCCCGGAGCCGGGAAGAGCACGAGCAACATTTGAGGATAGTGCTTCAGATTCTGAGGGAGAAGCAGCTTTATGCCAAGTTCTCTAAATGTGAATTCTGGTTGAGTTCGGTGGCATTTTTGGGCCACGTGGTGTCGAGTGATGGTATTCGAGTAGATCCGAGGAAGGTGGAGGCCGTGCAGAGTTGGCCCAGACCCTCCTCCGCTATTGAGATTCGCAGTTTCCTCGGTTTGGCGGGCTATTACCGTCGTTTCGTAGAGGGGTTCTCTTCGATTGCAGCACCTATGACTAGATTGACCCAAAAGGGTGCCCTTTTCAGTGGACAGACGAGTGTGAGGCGAGCTTTCAGAAGCTCAAGACAGCTTTGACTTCGGCCCCTATATTGATGTTGCCTACAGGTTCGGGGTCCTATACCGTATATTGTGATGCCTCACGAGTTGGACTCGGTGCGGTATTGATGCAGGACGGTAGGGTGATTGCCTACGCGTCGAGACAACTGAAGGTGCATGAGAAGAATTACCCCGTTCATGATTTGGAGCTAGCTGCCATTGTTCACGCCTTGAAAATTTGGCGTCATTATTTATATGGGGTTCCTTCTGAGATCTACACCGATCACCGGAGCTTGCAACACTTGCTTAAGCAGAAGGACCTGAATATGCGTCAGAGGAGATGGTTGGAACTACTGAAGGACTATGATATTACTATTCTCTATCATCCGAGCAAGGCTAATGTGGTTGCTGATGCCTTGAGTCGTCGGGCAGAGAGTTTGGGGAGTTTAGCATATCTACCAGCTTCGGAGAGGCCTATGGCGATGGATGTTCAGGCTTTGGCCAGACAGTTTGTTAGACTGGATCTTTCGGAGCCCAGCCGGGTTCTGGCATGTGTGGTTTCTCGGTCTTCTCTATTTGACCGCATCAGGGAGCGTCAGTTCGACGACCCTCATTTGCTTGTCCTTCGGGATAGAGTTCGGCGTGGTGATGCTCGAGATGTTACCATCGGGGATGATGGAGTCATGAGGATGCAGGGGCGTATCTGTGTGCCCAATGTAGATGATCTTCGAGAGCTGATTCTAGCGGAGGCCCATAGTTCGCGGTATTCCATCCATCCGGGTGCCGCGAAGATGTATCAGGACTTGAAACAGCATTACTGGTGGAGGCGGATGAAGAGGGATATAGTTGATTATGTTTCTAGATGCCTCAACTGCCGGCAGGTGAAGTATGAGCATCAGCGTCCGGGTGGATTGATGCAGCGGATTGAGATTCCAGAGTGGAAATGGGAGCGCATCACCATGGACTTTGTATCTGGGCTTCCACGGACTGTTAGGAAGTTTGATTCCATTTGGGTTATTGTGGATCGGCTGACCAAGTCCGCCCATTTTATACCGGTGAGCACTACTTATTCATCGGAGCGACCGGCGGAGATCTATATCAAGGAGATAGTTCGGCTGCATGGTATTCCAGTTTCCATCATTTCAGATAGAGGCACTCAGTTCACTTCACGGTTCTGGAGAGCTGTACAGCAGGAGTTAGGTACTCGGGTGGAGCTGAGCACGGCATTTCACCCCCAGACTGATGGGCAGTCCGAGCGCACTATTCAGATTTTGGAGGATATGCTCCGTGCGTGCGTGATTGAGTTTGGAGGTTCATGGGATCACTTCTTGCCACTGGCGGAGTTTGCTTATAACAACAGCCACCAGTCTAGTATTCAGATGGCACCGTACGAGGCCCTATATGGTAGGAGGTGCAGGTCTCCCGTGGGTTGGTTTGAGCCGGGCGAGGCCAGGCTGCTAGGTACTGATATGGTTCAGGATGCAATGGACAAGGTCAAGGTGATTCAGGACAGACTTCGTGCAGCCCGGTCTAGATAGAAGAGTTATGCGGACAAGAAGGTTCGCGATGTGGCTTTTATGGTTGGTGAGCGGGTTCTGCTTCGAGTCTCGCCCATGAAGGGCGTTATGAGGTTTGGAAAGAAAGGGAAGCTGAGTCCTAGATTTATTGGCCCTTTTGAGATTTTGAGGCGTGTTGGGGAGGTTGCTTATGAGTTGGCCTTACCTCCCAGCCTAGCCGGAGTTCACCCCGTATTTCATGTCTCCATGCTCCGAGATACCATGGTGACCCGTCGCATGTGTTGGATTTCACATTTGTTCAGCTAGACAAAGATCTGTCTTATGTTGAGGAGCCAGTAGCCATTCTAGACAGGCAAGTCAGAAAGCTAAGGTCAAAGAACATCGCTTCGGTAAAGGTTCGGTGGCGGGGCCAGCCGGTCGAGGAGGCGACTTGGGAGACCGAGCAGGATATGCGCAGCCAGTACCCTCATCTTTTCACTACTCCGGGTATGTTTTCTATGCTCGTTCGAGGACGAACGAATCTTTAAGTGTGGGAAGATGTAACGACCCGACCGGTCGTTTTAGAAAATTACGCCCCAATCCCTAATTTAACTGTTCCCCTAAGTTCATTTCTACTATTGTGGTTTGCCGGGAGAGTCGGTTCTGAAAATTTGAGCATTTTGGGACACTTAGTCCCTAAATAAGAGCTTTGAAGCTAGAAAATGGCCCGTAGCCGGAACAGTGTTAAGACGATCTCGGAACGGAAATCCGATGGTTTCATTAGCTCCGTTAGGTGATTTCGGGGTTGGGAGCGCGTTTGGAATGTATTTTGGAGGTCCGTAGCTCAATTAGGCTTGAAATGCCGAAGGTTGAAATTTTGGCGAATCCGAACGATAGTTGAGATTTTGATCCGGGGTCGGAATGGAATTCCGACAATTTCTGTAGCTTCGTTATGTGATTTTGGATATGTCCGCAAATTTTCAGGTCATTCGGACGTCGTTTGGTCGGGTTTTAGATCGAATGTGCAATTCGGAAAGTTTTAAGAAATTTAGGCTTGAATTCGATGTGAATTATGGGTTTTGATGTTGTTAGACGTGTTTTGAGGATTTGAGCAAGTTCGAATAAGGTATTAAGATGTGTTGGTATGTTTGGATGAGGTCCCGGGGGCCTCGGGGTGTTTTCGGATGGTTAAACGGGAGAAAAATTGTGGAAGAATTGCAGGTTGGGATCCTGCTTCTGTTGTTTCCGCTCCTGCGGAATTTTGGACGCAGGAGCGTGTCCGCAGAAGCGGACGAGGTGCGCAGGAGCGGCTGGTTACGCAGAAGCGGAAGTCATTCCGCTGAAGCGGCATCGCTGGTGCGAGCCAGTGATCGCAGAAGCGAAGGGGAGAAAAAGGGGCATGGTCCGCAGAAGCGGACATTTGACCACTTGGGCGAGACCGCAGAAGCGGACAATGGTTCGCAGAGGCGGATGGTTCCGCAGAAGCGGAAGCTTCTTTGCAGAAGCGGGCCCGCTTAAGCGGCCCTTCGCTCGCAGAAGCGGAAATTGCCGGCTAGGCCTGGAACCGCTGAAGCGACCCTTTGGTCGCGGATACGGGTGCATAGGAGCGGAAAATATTCCGCAGAAGCGAAAATCGCTGTAAGTAAGTGTATCAGAAGTTAGAAAAATTTCAGAACATTTCACACATTTGGGTCTCGGCTTTAGAGGCGATTTGGGCGATTTTGAAGAGAAATTCAAGGGAAATCATCAGGTAATCAACTATGGACTTAATCTATGATTAGTATTGGTAATATTATGCAATTATATCATGAAAATGGAGGAATTTGGGGTAATTTATGGAGGATTTAGCCCTAGGCTTGAACTTTAGAAAATCAAGGTTTTGAATGGCCAAATGGAGTCCGAATTTGGTAAAATTTATATGCTTAGACTCGTATTGAGACAAGGGTTCCGAATATACAACTTTCGTGATTTTTCGATAAGCGTACCGAAAGTCGGGTTTTGGCAACTTGTGGGTTTTGGTGCATTTTGAGTTATTTTGATTGGGTAATGCCCAATTGGCCTATTTTGATGTGATTCTATTGATTTTTATCGGATACTACACTTGTGGAGGCCGACATTCGCGGCAAGAGGGTTATTTCTTAGCGGTTTTGTACCGGAATTGAGGTAAGTGGCTTGTCTAACTTCGTGTGGGGGATTTTTACCCCTAGGATATTATTATGATACTTTAAATGCCTTGTACGCGAGGTGACGGGCGTGTACATGCGCTGGTTGTTGAACACATACTTTACTCAAAATGTTCAATGGGTGATATTACTGTTTTTAGATGTTAAATTCGATATTTCTACCCGGTAGTAGTTATAAAAACACGATTAGATAGAATCTAACTGTCCAGTTGCTTAATTGACTTACTTGAGTTTTCTTGGTAATCGCTGCCACTGTTCATCGGCGGAGTTATCATTAGGCATATTATACTTCTCTCTGTGTATTCCTTTACTTGCTGTGGTTATGGACTACGGGTTCGATTCCCGAGATCCTGAGATTATTGAAATGTGGACTACGGGTTCGATTCCCGAGATCCTGAGATTATTGAAATATGGACTACGGGTTCGATTCCCGAGATCCTGAGATTATTGAAATATGGACTACGGGTTCGATTCCCGAGATCCTTGAGATTATTGAAATATGGACTACGGGTTCGATTCCCGAGATCCTGAGATTATTGAAATATGGACTACGGGTTCGATTCCCGAGATCCTGAGATTATTGAAATATGGACTACGGGTTCGATTCCCGAGATCCTGAGATTATTGGTAGGGACTGCGGGTTCGATTCCCGGAGATCCTGAGTTATTGAGATATTATTGAGACATGGGTTGCGGGTTCGATTCCCGGAGACCCAGAGGTACTGAGAATGGGACTGTGGGTTCAATTCCCACAGATCCTGGATTTGTTTATTTGAGTTGGTTATTTGTTGTTAGCTTAATTGTAGACATTTGCAGTAATCATCATAATGTCGTTATTTCGGAAATTATTATCATTTAAACTGTTTATTTTGTTATCATCATTATATTATTGTTTTCTCAGTAGGGCCCTGACCTACCTCGTCAGCTACTCCATCGAGGTTAGGCTTGGCACTTACTGAGTACCGCCGTGGTGTACTCATGCTACTCTTCTGCACACTTTTGTTGTGCAGATCCAGGTACATCAGAGCAGGCTCGCACAAGGTGATTCTGCAGCTTTCTGGGAGACTTCGAGGTATGATCTGCCACGTCCGCGGATCCGGAGGCTTCCCTTCTATTCTAGTATTACTAGTTGACATTTTTCTTCATTTCGTTGTTAGGTACTCTTTACACATAGAGCCACAGTTGTATTTCTCTTTTAGTCTGTGTTACCGTGGGGTTCCGGATCTTGGTAGTGTTTTATTTATTGTGTGACGGATGTATGTGCCAAGCGGCATGGATTACATACCTTTTATGTTATTTTCCGTTGTTTCTTATTTAAGTGTTTATAACTTATAGATTTCGCAACGTGTTAGGCTTACCTAGTCGTGGGGACTGGGTGCCATCACGACATGTTCACAATTGGTGAACTAGGGTCGTGACATAAGGTCTCCTACATATCCCTGGCTAAAAAGGGAATCAGGTCAATGTAGTTCGGGAAGTTTTGGTAGCTGGGACTACCAATGAAGCTGTGATCTTGCTGTTAGTGCTGTTGCATGCTGCTACCACTGCTTATTACACCGTGCTAAAAATAAAATAAGAAGCTAGGCTAGCCTACGAATCCCACGATCCTATCTATCTTCAACTTGTTTTTGCCACCTTGCTTTCTTGTTAGCTTGTGTTTCCTCCGGTGCTTTCTTTATCTTGCAAATTTGGGGATGATACTGGCGTTTGTCTTTCCGAACACCACTTTTCATCATTTTTGCTCAATCCACTGGGGATATGGCTTCCTTTATCGAGTCCGTTATGCTAGGACAACCAAAGCTTGAAGGTCGATTATTTCATGATTTGTCCTCCGTTCCTTCGACTCATGCGCATGAATTTGCGCTGGGAACTCTTGTTGTAACCATTGCTCTATGGTGGATTACTGCTTTCAAGACTTGCAATGTAAAGACTGAAAAATATTCCACTTGTTATACATGTGGGTGCCTCTTAGCAACTTTGAAGTAAAATGGATTCTGACAATAATTTATGAAATATGTACATGACAATGTTTATGCAAGCGAGGACCACTCGAGTCGAAATAAAACAAACGTAAAATATCCTATTCGAAGGCGGATGAACCTAAAAATATCCTATTCGAGAGAGGATAATCCCATCGTATCCTAATCGAGGGCGGATACTCCCATCATATTCTATTTGAGCGCGACTACTCCCATCGTATTCTATTCGAGGGCATATACTCCCATCGTATTCTATTCGAGGGCGAATACTCCCATCGTATCCTATTCGAGGGCGGATACTCCCATCGTATTCTATTCGAGGGCGAATACTCCCATCGTATTCTATTCGAGGGTGAATATTCCCATCGTATCCTATTCGAGGGCGGATACTCCCATCGTATCCTATTCGAGGGCGGATACTCCCATCGTATCCTATTCGAGGGTGGATACTCCCATCTTATCCTATTCGAGGGCAAAAACTCCCATAGTATTCTATTCGAGGGCGAATACTCCCATCGTATCCTATTCGAGGGCGGATACTCCCATCGTATTCTATTCGAGGGCGAATACTCCCATCGTATCCTATTCGAGGGCGGATACTCCCATCATATTCTATTCGAGGTCGAATATTCCCATCGTGTCCTATTCGAGGGCGGATACACCCATTGTATCCTATTCGAGGGCGGATACTCCCATCGTATTCTATTCGAGGGCGAATACTCCCATCGTATCCTATTCGAGGGTGGATACTCCCATCATATTCTATTCGAGGGTGAATACTCCCATCGTATCCTATTCGAGGGCGGATACTCCCATCATATTCTATTCGAGGGCGAATATTCCCATCGTATCCTATTCGAGGGCGGATACTCCCATCGTATCCTATTTGAGGGCGGATACTCCCATCGTATTCTATTCGAGGGCAAATACTCCCATCGTATCCTATTCGTGGACGGATACTCCTAACATATTCTATTCGAGGGCGAATATTACCATCGTATCCTATTCGAGGGCGGATACTCCCTTCGTACCCTATTCGAGGGTGGATACTCCCATCGTATCCTATTCGAGGGCGTATACTCCCATCGTATCCTATTCGAGGGCGGATACCCCCATCGTATTCTATTCGAGGGCGAATAATCCCATCGTATCCTATTCGAGGGCGGATACTCCCATCATATTCTATTCGAGGGCGAATATTCCCATCGTATCCTATTCGAGGGCGAATATTCCCATCGTATCCTATTCGAGGGCGGATACTCCCATCGTATCCTATTCGAGGGCGGATACTCCCATCGTATCCTATTCGAGGGCGGATACTCCCATCATATCCTATTTGAGGGCGGATACACCCGTCGTATTCTATTCGAGGGCGAATACTCCCATCGTATCCTATTTGAGGGCGGATACTCCCATCGTATTCTATTCGAGGGCGAATACTCCTATCATATTCTATTCAAGGGCGGATACTCCCATCGTATCCTATTCGAGGGCGGATACTCCTATCGTATCCTATTCGAGGGCGGATACTCCCATCGTATCCTATTCGAGGGCGGATACTCCCATCGTATCCTATTCGAGGGCGGATACTCCCATCGTATCCTATTCAAGGGCGGACACTCCCATCGCATCCAATTCGAGGGTGAATACTCCCATCGTATCCTATTCGAGGGCGGATACTCCCATCGTATTCTATTCAATGGCGAATACTCCCATCGTATCCTATTCGAGGGCGGATACTCCCATCATATTCTATTCGAGGGCGAATATTCCCATATTATCCTATTCGAGGGCGGATACTCCCATCGTATCCTATTCGAGGGCGGATACTCCCATTGCATTCTATTCGAGGGAAAATTCTCCCATCTTATCCTATTCGAGGGCGGATACTCCCATCATATTCTATTCGAGGGAGAATATTCCCATCGTATCCTATTCGAGGGCGGATACTCCCATCGTATCCTATTCGAGGGCGGATACTTCCATCGTATCCTATTCGAGGGAGGATACTCCCATCGTATCCTATTCGAGGGCGGATACTCCCATCGTATTCTATTCGAGGGCGAATACTCCCATCTTATCCTATTCGAGGGCGGATACTCCCATCGTATTCTATTCGAGGGCGAATACTCCCATCATATCCTATTCGAGGGCGGATAAAAAAAATGCTACGACTAAATTATAAAACCTAGAATTATCTTAAAATACTAATTAACTCCTAATAATGTTTATCACACAAAATTAAACCTTAATAAAATAAAATTACATGATTTGGACATTAAATGCTTAAAAATGCAAAAAAAAAAAACACATGTTTTTCATGACTTTTCAGAAAAAATAAACTTAATTGTAAACTTGAATTTATATACAAATGCAGCATATTTTTGTATATTTTATTTATTTAAACAAGCAAATAGGCACAGATAAAAATGCAAATAATACAAGAAAATAACACAAAATTCACAACAATTGAAAGAGAACTAAAATTATTTTATTTTGAATTTTTGGGAGTAATTCTCATATAGGGCAAGAATCACGTGCTCATAGCTGTCCCTCTTTGCTCGGAAACATGAAGAGTTTTCGTGGAAAGATAAGTGAGCGGATACGAGCGATTTTTGCCCATTTGAGCACTCCATATGAAGCATTTTTTGGAAAAGTTTGACTGAACCTTTGCTTCATAAGGTCTCCTACATATCCCTGGCTAAAAAGGGAATCAGGTCAATGTAGTTCGGGAAGTTTTGGTAGCTGGGACTACCAATGAAGCTGTGATCTTGCTGTTAGTGTTGTTGCATGCTGCTACCACTGCTTATTACACCGTGCTAAAAATAAAATAAGAAGCTAGGCTAGCCTACGAATCCCACGATCCTATCTATCTTCAACTTGTTTTTGCCACCTTGCTTTCTTGTTAGCTTGTGTTTCCTCCAGTGCTTTCTTTATCTTGCAAATTTGGGGATGATACTGGTGTTTTGTCTTTCCGAACACCAGTTTTCATCATTTTTGCTCAATCCACTGGGGATATGGCTTCCTTTATCGAGTCTGTTATGCTGGGGACAACCAAAGCTTGAAGGTCGATTCTTTCATGATTTGTCCTCCCTTCCTTTGACTCATGCGCATGAATTTGCGCTGGGAACTCTTGTTGTAACCATTGCTCTATGGTGGATTACTGGTTTCAAGACTTGCAATGTAAAGACTGAAAAAATATTCCACTTGTTATACAGGTGGGTGCCTGTTAGCAACTTTGAAGTAAAATGGATTCTGACAATAATTTATGAAATATGTACATGACAATGTTTATGCAAGCAGGACCAATCCGGTCATAATAAAACAAATGTAAAATATCCTATTCGAAGGCGGATGAACCTAAAAATATCCTATTCGAGATAGGATAAACCCATCGTATCCTATTCGAGGGCGGATACTCCCATCGTATTCTATTTGACGGCGAATACTCTCATCGTATTCTATTCGAGGGTGAAATACTCCCATCGCATTCTATTCGAGGGCGAATATTCCCATCGTATCCTATTCGAGGGCGGATACTCCCATCGTATCCCATTCTTCGGCGGATACTCTCATCGTATCCTATTCGAGGGCGGATACTCCCATCGTATCCTATTCAAGGGCGGATACTCCCATCGTATTCTATTTGAGGGTCAATACTCCCATCGTATCCTATTTGAGGGCGGATACTTCCATCGTATTATATTCGAGGGCGAATACTCCCATTGTATCCTATTCGAGGGCAGATACTCCCATCGTATTCTATTCGAGGGCGAATACTCCCATCGTATCCTATTCGGGGGCGGATACTCCCATCGTTTTCTATTCGAGGGTGAATACTCCCATCGTATTCTATTCGAGGGCGAATATTCCCATCGTATCGTATTCGAGGGCGGATACTCCCATCGTATCCTATTCGAGGGCGGATACTCCCATCGTATCCTATTCGAGGGCGGATACTCCCATCTTATGCTATTTAAGGGCGGAAACTCCCATCGTATTCTATTCGAGGGCGGATACTCTCATCATATTCTATTCGAGGGCGAATATTCCCATCGTATCCTATTCAAGGGCGGATACTCCCATCGTATCCTATTCGAGGGCGGATACTCCCATCGTATTCTATTCGAGGGCGAATACTCCCATCGTATCCTATTCGAGGACGGATACTCCTATCATATTCTATTCGAGGGCGAATATTCCCTATCGTATCCTATTCGAGGGCGGATACTCCCTTCGTACCCTATTCGAGGGGGATACTCCCATCGTATCCTATTCGAGGGCGGATACTCCCATCGTATCCTATTCGAGGGCGGATACCCCCATCGTATCCTATTCGAGGGCGAATAATCCCATCGTATCCTATTCGAGGGCGGATACTCCCATCATATTCTATTCGAGGGCGAATATTCCCATCGTATCCTATTCGAGGGCGAATATTCCAATCGTATCCTATTCGAGGGCGGATACTCCCATCGTATCCTATTCGAGGGCGGATACTCCCATCGTATCCTATTCGAGGGCGGATACTCCCATCATATCCTATTCGAGGGCGGATACTCCCATCGTATTCTATTCGAGGGCGAATACTCCCATCGTATCCTATTCGAGGGCGGATACTCCCATCGTATTCTATTCGAGGGCGAATACTCCCATCGTATTCTATTCGAGGGCGAATATTCCCATCGTATCCTATTCGAGGGCGGATACTCCCATCGTATCCTATTCGAGGGCGGATACTCCCATCGTATCCTATTCGAGGGCGGATACTCCCATCGTATCCTATTGGAGGGCGGATACTCCCATCGTATCCTATTCGAGGGCGGATACTCCCATCGTATCCTATTCGAGGGCGAATACTCCCATCGTATCCTATTCGAGGGCGGATACTCCCATCGTATTCTATTCGATGGCGGATACTCCCATCGTATCCTATTCGAGGGCGGATACTCCCATCATATTCTATTCGAGGGCGAATATTCCCATCTTATTCTATTCGAGGGCGAATACTCCTATCGTATCCTATTCGAGGGCGGATACTCCCATCATATTCTATTCGGGGGCGAATATTCCCATCGTATCCTATTCGAGGGCGCATACTCCCATCGTATCCTATTCGAGGGCGGATACTCCCATCGTATTCTATTCGAGGGCGAATACTCCTATCGTATCCTATTCGAGGGCGGATACTCCCATCATATTCTATTCGAGGACGAAAATTCCCATCGTGTCCTATTCGAGGGCGGATACACCCATCGTATCCTATTCGAGGGCGGATACTCCCATCGTATTCTATTCGAGGGCGAATACTCCCATCGTATCCTATTCGAGGGTGGAAACTCCTATCATATTCTATTCGAGGGTGAATACTCCCATCGTATCCTATTCGAGGTCGGATACTCCCATCATATTCTATTCGAGGGCGAATATTCCCATCGTATCCTATTCGAGGGCGGATACTCCCATCGTATCCTATTCGAGGGTGGATACTCCTATCGTATTCTAATCGAGGGCGAATACTCCCATCGTATCCTATTCGAGGACGGATACTCCTATCATATTCTATTCGAGGGCGAATATTCCCATCGTATCCTATTCGAGGGCGGATACTCCCTTCGTACCCTATTCGAGGGCGAATACTTCCATTGTATCCTATTCGAGGGCGGATACTCCCATCGCATCCTATTCGAGGGCGGATACCCCCATCGTATTCTATTCGAGGGTGAATAATCCCATCGTATCCTATTCGAGGGTGGATACTCCCATCATATTCTATTCGAGGGCGAATATTCCCATCGTATCCTATTCGAGGGCGAATATTCCCATCGTATCCTATTCGAGGGCGGATACTCCCATCGTACCCTATTCGAGGGCGGATACTCCCATCGTATCCTATTCGAGGGCGGATACTCCCATCATATCTTATTCGAGGGCGGATACTCCCATCATATTCTATTCGAGGGTGAATACTCCCATCGTATCCTATTCGAGGGCGGATACTCCCATCGTATCCTATTCGAGGGCGGATACTCCCATCGTATCCTATTCGAGGGCGGATACTCCCATCGTATCCTATTCGAGGGCGGATACTCCCATCGTATCCTATTCGAGGGCGGATACTCCCATCGTATCCTATTCGAGGGCGGATACTCCCATCGTATCCTATTCGAGGGCGGATACTCCCATCGTATCCTATTCGAGGGCGGATACTCCCATCGTATCCTATTCGAGGGCGAATACTCCCATCGTATCCTATTCGAGGGCGGATACTCCCATCGTATTCTATTCGATGGCGAATACTCCCATCGTATCCTATTCGAGGGCGGATACTCCCATCATATTCTATTCGAGGGCGAATATTCCCATCTTATCCTATTCGAGGGCGGATACTCCCATCGTATCCTATTCGAGGGCGGATACTCCCATCGTATTCTATTCGAGGGCGAATACTCCCATCATATTCTATTCGAGGGCAAATATTCCCATCGTATCCTATTCGAAGGCGGATACTCCCATCGTATCCTATTCGAGGGCGGATACTCCCATCGTATCCTATTCGAGGATGGATACTCCAATCGTATCCTATTCGAGGGCGGATACTCCCATCGTATCCTATTCGAGGGCGGATACTCCCATCGTATCCTATTCGAGGGCGAATACTCCCATCGTATCCTATTCGAGGGCGGATACTCCCATCGTATTCTATTCGATGGCGAATACTCCTATCGTATCCTATTCGAGGGCGGATACTCCCATCATATTCTATTCGAGGGCGAATATTCCCATCTTATCCTATTCGAGGGCGGATACTCCCATCGTATCCTATTCGAGGGCGGATACTCCCATTGTATTCTATTCGAGGGCGAATACTCCCATCCTATCCTATTCGAGGGCGGATACTCCCATCATATTCTATTCGAGGGCGAATATTCCCATCGTATCCTATTCGAGGGCGGATACTCCCATCGTATCCTATTGGAGGGCGGATACTTCCATCGTATCCTATTCGAGGGCGGATACTCCCATCGTATCCTATTCGAGGGCGGATACTCCCATCGTATCCTATTCGAGGGCGAATACTCCCATCGTATCCTATTCGAGGGCGGATACTCCCATCATATCCTATTCGAGGGCGGATACTCCCATGATATCAATATCAATATTTGAGAGTGAACAAACCTGAGACGTCCTGTTTGAAGGTGGACAAACTTGATATGTCATCTTGAATTGCTTTCCTCGTTTCTCCGAGAAAATTTTCAACAACGGCAGAAAAGTTTCTGCCCCAGTTTTGGTGTTCTTCCTTGTGGCATGACATTCTGCTATCAATAGCACTTTCTTTCCCTGTTTCAAATTAAAGAACATTTGTTAGTTCAAAACATTGTGAGTGGTTGTGCCACTCCTGTGGGGTGGTTTTTCCTTTTCTCCTTTCCCTCGCTCGAGGTTCCCAAAACTTGCAGGGGAATGATTTCATATGCTGGAGATGATATTCCTGCTAGGGATGGGTTTTTCCATTTATCCCTTCCCCGTTCTGTGTTTCTCAACTTGTTGGGGGTTATTTTGTTGAAGATGGGATTTCCTTTCTTCCTTTACCACTCTGTGTTGTCCGACCACCTCGGAACTTGCTGTAGATAACATTGCTCGGGGATTTTGATTTCCTCAAAATTGGTGTTTCACTCTTTTTGAAGGCTGTTGAGGATGACACTGGTTCGAAGACCATTTCCCTTAAGACTTTCCTTCTTCCCAAGTGGGTATTGACTTCTAGAAAATTTTCAAACTGAAAAGAAAATTTTCTGCCCCAGTTAAATAATCTTCTTTGCACCATACTTCTCTGCCGTCAATGACATTTCCTTGCATTTGCATAATAATTGGAAAGTTGGTGGCAAGTTTTGAAGTCATTTCTCACTATGTTTTGACTAGACAGACTTTGATGGGGGAATTTTGACAAAAGGAGAAAGATAAAAAGAAACAAACGTAGTTCCCATTCCTCGTTTTTTTTTCAAGTTTCTTTTTTTTCATTCATTTTTCTTTTTTTCTTTTCTTTACATCTTTTTGTTGTTTTTTTTTCTTTTTTTTTCTTTATCCCTTTCTTCTCTTGTCTTTTCAAACTTTTGTTTCTAGTATTTGCAACTAATTCCGAAGGAGGGGTATGAAAGAATTTAAAATAAGGCTCAAAGGGTTGACGATGGATAAAGTGTTTGGATAGCAGAACAAAATGCCTTCGTCATTCCAATCTTCAAAACATGCCAAGTACAAACAACATATTCACGACATCTTCTGGTTGTGCCATGATTGATAACTATATCGTCCATTTGCCTTTTCATCTATCATTTTAAAGTATTGCTGGACGACACTTTCATTTCAGTATCACGAATGAACCCCGTCTTAGCATGTCCAATTTTCCCTTAAGGGTTTCTTTGTGTTTTACCTGCCCCAGTCTCACATGATTCGGGCTCCAAATAATCTCAAATCATTTTTATTTCTTTTAAAATGCCCTAATTATCTTCCAATTGCTTCATGATTAACCCTTAATATTAGGCCAAAATTATGTGCGATTCCATGTCATTAGAATCGGCATTCGAACAAATGACAAATCTAAAGATAGAAGAACTAAACAAAAAGATGACTGGGGTAATAAAAGACCGAAAGTTTCATTAAATTAAACGGAGAAATGGTTCAAATACAAACAAGCAAACCAAAATACAAACCTAAAACGAAACTTGACAAGACTAAGCAAACTGCAATGACCAACATTGAAAGATAAGAGGGTTACAAGACAAAATCCGGGTCACAACCCTGAAAACAACTTGGACAAAAGAAAATGACAACAAAAATAAAACACCGAAGCTCCTCCTGAATACCAAGCACGACTTCTTATATACCAATTTCTGCTGATTGGTTTTGCCTTGGAATATAGATTGGGCTTCTTTATTTTCCCTTCCCTGGTGTATCAATTTGATCATATGTGTCTAAGGGTGAGCTGGCAATGGATTCTGATTGATGCTGTGTGCCTCTGGTGTCTGAACCTTTATCTTATTGGCGTCAATAAGATTTTGCACTGCATGTTTCAATTTCCAACATTTCTCGGTATCATGTCCGAGAGCCCCTGAACAATACTCACAGCTTACTAAGCGATCCATATTTTAGGGTAGGGGGTTTGGAAATCTTGGCTCAATAGGACTTAGCAAGCCTACCTGCTTTAATTTGTGGAACAAAGCAGTATAGGTTTCTCCCAACTCAGTGAATGTTCTCTGTGCCCTTTCATTTCTGAAGGCATGATTCCCTTGGAAACCTAGTCCTAGAGGGTTATTGTAAGCCCTTGGTTGTGTATATGTGTTTTGTGGAGGGTGATTAGAGTGATTTGGATGGTAGGGTCTGGCTTGGTAATGATGTGAAGGACCTTTCGATCTGGACCAAGTACCTTCCTCTACCGTTGCAATTTCTTCTGTTCTCTTCTTCCCGAATGCAACCCCTGTGCCATTCTGAATAGCCTGAGTTGTTGCTTTTAATGCGGAATAGCTCAAGATTTTATTGGACTTAAGTCCCTCTTCTATCATACCGCCCATTTTGACCACTTCATTGAAAGATTTGCCAACCGATGTTACCAGGTGACCAAAGTAAGTTGGCTCCAGAGTTTGCAAAAAGTAGTCCACCATTTCCCCCTCTCTCATAGGAGGATCAACTCTTGCTGCCTGTTCTCTCCATCGAAATCCAAATTCCCGGAAGCTCTCCCCGGGTTTCTTCTCAAGCTTTAGTAATGTGAGACGGTCTGGGACGATCTCAAGGTTGTATTGGAAGTGTCCGGCGAAAGCTTGTGCCAGATCATCCCATGTGTACCACCTGCTTGGATCTTGTCTGGTGTACCACTCCAATGCCGACCCACTCAAACTCTGGCCAAAGTAAGCTATCAACAACTCGTCTTTGCCTCCTGCTCCCCTCATCTTACTACAAAAACCCCGCAAATGAGCCATAGGATCGCCATGTCCTTCATACAAATCGAACTTGGGCATCTTGAATCCCACTGGTAATTGGACGTCACGAAAAGGGCATAGATCCTTGTAGGCTATGCTGACCTGGTTGCCTAACCCATGCATGTTCCTGAAGGATTGCTCCAGGCTTTTAAATTTCCGCATCATTTCATCTTGCTCTTGTCTCTTAGCCGGCCTTTCAATTTCCGTCGGGTCCTCCAAGTTGGGATTATAGGTATGCGGCTCGGGTGCTTTGAATGTGAGTTCAGAGGGGTAATATTGTGTATCATGAGCCTGAAACAATGGCTCATTAAATGACCTGTGTAATGGGGCTGGTGGAGGCGCCATGAAGATGGGAGTTTTTGGTGGAGGAGAGTTTTGATTGAGTGGTAGAACTTGGGGTTCATATGGATTTCTTCCCTGGTTGTAGTGGTGACTTGGGGAGCTTGTCGATGGACCCGGTGGAGGATGTTTCGGAGTTTGAGTGTAACGACCCAACCGGTCGTTTTGAGCTACGGCGCGTCATTCAGCAGTTTGAGGCCATGAGCAGCTTCATCTCAGGTATATTGACTTGTGTGTATGGTCATAATTAAAATTCAAGAAGTTTGGAGTCAAATTTAAATGAAAATTCTCATTTTCGAAGCTTAAAATTGAAGAAATGAACTAGGATTGAAATTTTGAGTATACAACCTTGGAATTGGGATCTAAAGGTTCCAACAGGTTCATATGATGATTTCGGACTTGGGCGTATGCCCGGATCGGGTTTTAGATAACCCGGGAGCGTTTTGGCGTATATTATGGAAGATAGCATTTTAGAAGAAATTGCATCAGTTTGGCTTAAAATGCATTTTAGTGTTATTGATGTCCGTTTGGGATTTCCGAGACTGGGAGTAGCTCCGTATGGTTATTCTGGATTTGGGAGCGCGATCGGAAGTGAATTCCCGGAGATCCTGAGTTATTGGTAGGGACTGCGGGTTCGATTCCCGGAGATCCCGAGTTATTGGTAGGGACTGCGGGTTCGATTCCCGGAGATCCCGAGTTATTGGTAGGGATTGCGGGTTCGATTCCCGGAGATCCCGAGTTATTGGTAGGGGCTGCGGGTTCGATTCTCGGAGATCCTAAGTTATTGATATATTACTGAGATGTGGACTGCAGGTTCGATTCCCGGAGATCCTGAGATTTATTGAGACATGGGCTGCGGGTTCGATTCCCAGAGACCCAGGGGTTACCGTTGATGGGACGGTGGGTTCAATTCCCACAGGTCCTGGACTTATTAATTGAGTTTGTTACACACATCTTGAGGCATTGAGGCATGGGCTGCGGGTTCGATTCTCGGAGATCCAGAGATACTATTATTGGGACTGCGGGTTAAATTCCCGTAGCTCCTGGATTGTTGATTATAGAGTGGGACTGTGGGTTCAATTGCCACAGGTCCTGGACTTGTTGGTTGAGTTTTGTTACTTGTTGTTAGCTTAATTGTAGACGGTTGCGATAATCACTTTATTGTTGTTATTTCAGATTTATTATTACTCAAACTGCTTATTATTGTTATTATCATTTTGTTATTGTTCTCTCAGTAGGGCCCTGACCTTACTCGTCACTACTCCATCGAGGTTAGGCTTGGCACTTACTGAGTACCGCCGTGGTGTACTCATGCTACTCTTCTGCACACTTTTATTGTGCAGATCCAGGTACATCAGGATATGCCCGTACTAGGTAATTCAGCAGTACATTTGGAGACCTCGAGGTATGATCCGCTACGTCCGCGGATCCGGAGGCCCTCCTTCTATTCTGATAGTATTAGTAGATGTTTTCCTTCATTTCGTCGTTAGATACTCTTTACACATAGAGCCACAATTGTATACTCTCTTTTAGTCTGTGTTTCCCGTGGGATTCCGGGTCTTGGTGGTGTTTTATACAGTGTGTTTGACGGGTGTATATGCCAAGCGACACAGATTACATTTCCTTTTTATATTATTTTTCCGCTATTTATTATTTAATGTTCATAAATTTTCATATTCCGCAACGTGTTAGGCTTACCTAGTCGTGGGGACTGAGTGCCGTCATGACATGTTCACGATTGGTGAACTAGGGTCGTGACATTGAGCCGGTGGGAGAGTAGGAGCATTGGGAAGCAATGGCAATGGTTGCCCTCTAGCCCAGGCTATGTGCATTTCTGCTATATGTCGCCTTAGCATGTCTACTTCCTCCTTCATTATTTGCATTTCCATTTTCTCCTCTTCGATGCTTTTGTCCGAAGTAGACATGTTTTTCGGAATGGGCCCTTTGTATCTCGTGTGGTAATGGTAATCTGCCAGAACGTCCTAACGAACTAACTGTTTGAAATCTTCTGAATAAATAACAAACTTTTCAACATTAGAGTTTTGACACATATTGCAATTGCAATGTACCTAGGCAGTTTGATCATTTCTATCATGCCTTTATCTCTTTTATTTTTTTATATATATATTTTTTTTGGTTTTTAGTTGTTGTCGAATCTTATGGAGATTGCCTACGTATCATGACCCCGTATGAATCTGACCGTGCGTAGTTCGCGTATGAAAGGATAATAAAACATTTTTCTTTACAGGAATATTCAATTTTCACAATAAAACAAACTTGATTACAAAGTTTTAAAAACTAGCCATACCAACAGATTTTGATGAGAAGAAATACTTACAGACTTGAAAATAAAACACCATATGATGAAATCAAAAGAAATAAAAATAAAAAAAAAACTAGCAGATTCCTCTCTGTTTGCCAATTTCAACCAAATGGCTATTTCTGCAAACGTGGCCCCTTCTCAATTCCATATAAATTTTGAGGCCAGGAAGGATTTCTTTACAAACTTTTCCATTCTTTTACGGAGATAGCCTTTCGACAACTGAAAGATGCTATAAGGCTATCTCGGCAAGAACGGTTTAAAACATCGCCGAAACTAGCTTGGCTTTTTTTTTGAGACCAAAAATTCAAGTATTTACTTGCAATTAACTCTTTTTCTTGTTTTTTTTCAATTAAAATAAAAGACATGGTTTTGTAAACACGACCTTTCAGCACCTCGGGGACGAAGATTTTAAGGCTGTGTTTAGCTAATTGACCAAAAATCCTAAAAATGACCAAAAGTGACCGTTTATGCAAAGTCAGCCTTTCGGCATCCCTCTCGGGAACATTTGACTATTTTTGGCAAAAGCGGCATCACCTGACTTATTTATGACAAAAATTAAAATTTTGATATTTTTTTTTCTTTTATTTTTCGAATTAAAACGAAAGACCCGGTATTGCAAACACGGCCTTTCAGCGCCTCGGGGACGAAGATTATAAGGCTGTGAGGGTCCATTGATCAAAATCTAAAAATTGACCCAAACGTGCTTGTTTATACAAAATCAGCCTTCCGGCGTCCCTTTCGGGAACATTCAACTATTTTTGAAAACAGCATCACCGACTTATTTACGATGAAAAATTAATTTCGATATTTTTTGGCTATTTTTGCAAAATGGGAGGTTGGAGCTGATAAAGGTTGCCTACGTATCTCACATCCAATGAGAATCAAACCAGCGTAGTTCGGTTTAAAAAAAACAAACTACAATCTGTAAATGAAAACTATTTTTATTCTACTGAAAAACAAATAAACTATTTTTTTATTTTTTTTATGAATAAAACACATTTTTTTATTAAAAAAAACATCTTTTTTTCTTTTTTATTTTCTGTATTTTTTTAAAAAAAAACCAACTATAAAAAAATTCATTTTTTTCTCAATATTTAAAAATCGGTCAGCATGCAAGTCTGAAGCAAATAAATGCGTAAAACAAACAGGATGCAGCAGGATGGTCTTTTCATTTCAGGTCACTTGTCCTAGACGGACCCAACCCCTGTGTTGAGTCCCCTAAATCAAATGCAACATGATGCAAATAAACATTCCTACTAGGGATCCGGCATGAAGCTTTGTTATTCTAGGTTTAAAAACCTGGGTTTATTGTTCTAGACCTGGCTTACCCGAGCGGACAGCTCGAGCCGAGGAGGAGGCAGCAACCCGGGAATACAGAAGCTCCACCGGTTTTGCAACTTATCCAAACCTCGTTCTAAAGTGGGAATTAGACACTATACAGAAAAGAAGTCACACGAAGTGCACCCTTCTTCATGATTTAGAAGACTCAGAGAGGAGATTGGTTTCGGCACAATTTATATGTACAATTCACAAGAATATCAAAGCGGTAAAAACAACAATTAGCACATTAAATACAAACATATAATAAAATCAGATGATAATAAGCCAAATATAACAATTATTTAAAGCTCGAATTATTAAAACCTGAACCAGTGGTTCTGGGTCATAAGATCCCCAGCAGAGTCGCCAGAGCTGTCACACCTCCTTTTGGCGCTGCCCGCGAGGGCGCACGGAGTTTTTCCAATTAAAGGACAGTCGAAACGGGATTTATTTAATTAATTCAGAGTCGCCACTTGGGAGATTTAAGGTGTGCCAAGTCACCGGTTGAATCCCGAATCGAGGAAAAGAATGACTCCGTTTAACAGTCCGCGAACCAGAAATCCAGATAAGGAATTCTGTTAACCCGGGAGAAGGTGTTAGGCATTCCCGAGTTCCGTGGTTCTAGCACGGTCTCTCAACTTGTCACGACCCTAGTTCACCAATCGTGAACATGTCGTGACGGCACCCAGTCCCCACGACTAGGTAAGCCTAACCCGTTGCGGAATATACAAGTCTATAAACTTTAAACAAGAATAGCGGAAGAACAATATAAATAGGAATGTAGTCCGTGCCGCTTGGCACGTACACTCGTCAACACACTGTATAAAACACCACCAAGACCTGGAATCCCATGGGCAACACAGACTAAAAGAGAGAATACAACTGTGGCTTTATGTGTGAAGAGTATCTAACAAAGACATGAGAGAAAACATCTACTAATACTATCAGAATAGAAGGAAGGCCTCCGGATCCGCGGACGTAGTAGATCATACCTCGAGATCTCCCAAAATGATGCTGAATTACCTAATATGAGCCTGTCCCGATGTACCTGGATCTGCATAACAAAAGTGTGCAAAAGAGTAGCATGAGTACACCACGACGGTACCCAGTAAGTGCCAAGCCTAACCTCGATGGAGTAGTGACGAGGAAGGTCAGGGCCCTACTGAGAAACAATAATATAGTGATGATAACAATAATAAAACAGTTTAAATGATAATAACTTCCGCAATAACAACAATAAAATGATTACTGCAACCGTCTACAATTAAGCTAACAACAAATAACCAACTCAATAAAACACGTCCAGGACCTGTGGGAATCGAACCCACCGTCCCATTGACAGTACCTCTGGGTCTCCGGGAATCGAACCCGCAGCCCATGTCTCAATAAATAATCAATAACTCAGGATCGCCGGGAATCGAACCCGCAGTCCCTACCAATAACTCGGGATCTCGGGAATCAAACCCGTAGTCCCTACCAATAACTCGGGATCTCGGGAATCAAACCCGTAGTCCACATCTCAATAAATCTCAGGATCTCCGGGAATCGAACCCGTAGTATCTCAATAACTCGGGATCTCCGGGAATCGAACCCGCAGTCCCTACCAATAACTCGGGATCTCGGGAATCGAACCCGTAGTCCCTACCAATAACTTAGGATCTCGGGAATCGAACCCGTAGTCCCTACCAATAACTCAGGATCTCGGGAATCGAACCCGTAGTCCCTACCAATAACTCAGGATCTCTAGGAATCGAACCCACAGCCCTGGGATCTCCGGGAATTGAACCCGCAGTCCACAAACACAGCAAGTAAAGGAATACACAAAGAGAAATATAATATGCTTAACTATAACTTCACCGATAAACAGCGCCAGCGATTACCAAGAAAACTCAAGTAAGACAATTAGGCAATTAGGCAGTTGAATACTACCAAATCATGGTTTTCTAACTACTACCGGGTAAGAATATCGAATTAACAGCTAAAAACAGGAATATCACTCATCGAACATTTTAATTAAAGTATGTGTTCAACAACCAGCGCATGTACACGCCCGTCACTTCGCGTACAAGGCATTTAAACTATCACATAATATCCTAGGGGTGAAAGTTCCCCCACACGAGGTTAGACAAGCCACTTACCTCAATTCCGGTACAAAACCGCTAAGAAACGACTCCGTTGCCACGAGTATCCGACTCCGAGTGGCTCAACTCTATCCAATTAAATTGCAAATTGTAAATAATAATTCAAGTAATTTATTCTACAATTAAATTCAAAGCTAATATGAAAAATTATGAAAAAAAATGACCAAGATCACACAAAGATCGATGAAGCTCGATTTCTAAAAGACGGGGTTTTTAGCCATACATATCCGGAATTTGCCCCTTAAAGATACTACGATGATCCAATATAGTTATGTAACTTCAATCAACAATTCAACATTCAATAGGGCCAATATTGATAATAAATTCCATAACTTATGCCATTTAGGCATATTATCAAACACCTTGTAGGCATGGTTATTTTTACCTCATAACTATAGTATTGGTTCTTCCAACTATCACCATTAACCAACAATTCATCTCACCATCATTCCTAACCAACTTATAACTTCCAAATACACCTGTATGACCATCCATTCACATCCAACCAACAAATATTCCATCAAATAAACACCTTTAAATCCCTACCATGTTCATGTATTTAAATTGGGAATTTATGACTTCCAATTACCATGCCATAAGTTGTAATACTTGATTCATACTCATATTCTCATAATAACACCATATGTGTAAGTATAAGGTGTAGGATTACCTCTTGTAGATCAAATCTTGAAAGACAAACTTTGGGGTGTTCTTGAGATTTTGAAGAAATCCTATGAAATTCAACCAAAAATCATGTTGTAACTAGTGATTGAGAAGAGAAATCACCATGAAAACACACTTAAAAGCTTACCTTAGGAGTGCAATTGAGTGCCTTGGTCGAATTGGGGGTGTTGGGAAGCCCTATGCTTGAGAAATGACTCAAAATCTGTCATTTCCCGTCCTTAGGTATATTTAGGGCCTGCTACTAGCGCGCCCGCGCTAATTAGCGTGGGTTGAGGCAGTAAATAACCCATTAGCGCGAGCTACTAGCGCTCCCGCGCTAAGGCCGCGCTAGTGACACATGCCCAGCAAAATGGTCATAACTTTCTGTTTACACCTCCAAATGACGAACGGTTTGTTGCGTTGGAAGCTAGACTCAAAGGGCTTTAATTTGATAGGTTGTAGATCACACAACTCTTTATATAACGGGAGATATGATCGTTTAAAGTAAGGTCTTGTGCACACTCATTTACATCTTCGCCTATTATGACGTTTTCCAAGTTCAAAAGTTCCCGTTAACCATCCGAAATCACCCCGAGGCCCCCGGGACCTCAACCAAAAATACTAACACATCCTAAAACATCATGCAAACTTGTTCCAATCATCGACATGCATCAAACAACACCAATACCATCAAATTTCATCGAATTCAAGCTTAAGTTCTTCTAAAACTTCCAAAACACGCATTTAATCAAAAACCCGACCAAACGACGTCCGAATGACCTGAAAATTTGCGGACATATCCAAAATCACATAACAAAGCTACAGAAATTGTCGGAATTCCATTCTGACCCCCGGATCAAAATCTCACCTATCGTTCGGATTCGTCAAAATTTCAACCTTCGGCATTTCAAGCCTAATTGAGCTACGGACCTCCAAAATACATTCCGAACGCGCTCCCAACCCCGAAATCACGTAACGGAGCTAATGGAACCATCGGATTTCCGTTCCGAGATCGTCTTAACACGGTTCCGGCTACGGACCATTTTCTAGCTTTAAAGCTCTCATCTAGGGACGAAGTGTCCCAAAATGCTCCAAATTTCAGAACCGACTCTCCCGGCAAACCACAATAGTAGAAATTAACTTAGGGGAACAGTTAAATTGGGGATCGGGGCATAATTTTCAAAAACCACCGGTCAGGTCGTTACATCTTCCCACACTTAAAAGATGCGTTCGTCCTCGAACGAGCATAGAAAACATACCTGGAGTAGTGAAAAGATGAGGGTACTGGCTGCGCATATCCTGCTCAGTCCCCTAATTCGCCTCCTCGATCGGCTGACCTCGCCACTGAACCTTTACTGGAGCGAGGTTCTTTGACCTTAGCTTCCTGACTTGCCTGTCTAGAATGGCTACTGGCTCCTCTACATAAGATAGATCCTTGTCTAGCTGAACAGAAGTGAAATCCAACACATGCGACGGGTCACCATGGTACCTCCGGGCCATAGAGACATGAAATACGGGATGGACTCCGGCTAGAGTGGGAGGTAAGGCCAACTCATAAGCAACCTCCCCAACATGCCTCAAAATCTCAAAAGGGCCAATAAATCTAGGACTCAGTTGAGCACATTAGCTTGATATAATCTGAAGATATTCCCTCTTGTTCAACAATTAAGTCTTAGAGCCTAATTCCAACATCCGAAATTCTATGTCAAGCTTGTTTTCATCAAGAGATCACTCAATATTCCTCAAACGCCGTCCTCAAACATGACTGCATAACCTTGCTGGATTCTTACCTTGCAACACAAAATCCATAGGACCACGATAATATTTTTTTTTATAACCAAATCAGCAAAAAAATTCGACGAATCAGATGCTCTCATTGAACCTCATGGTCTACATAGGTCTTGTTCTAACTTTCACAATACTGACACGACGGAAGAGATGTGCCGATATTCATAACCAACTACTGAATCAACAATTCATTGGATATATACTCCTGACGGGATCCATTACCTTGTCCTAAACTAGAGGATGATCCTTTCCTCTATAATATACTTCATATAATCAGTTTGCACCGACCCCAAATCACATAATCTCATCTCACCCAGTACGAACTGCTCAGGCGATAAGCCACATCAGACATAATCAAAAGTCCCACAAGATGACACAATGTGCTAGTAGGCTATTAATTTGTACGTGGTACCAAAAGGAAGGTGAACACTAGAGAGAACTATTCAACTCTCACACTAACATGGACTTCCTTAGAAAAAATAGGAAACAGAACACATAAAAGCAATTATAGACACTGAAATAAACATCACACTGTTGCGGCGTGCAACCCGATCCTAACAATATACCCATGGCGGCGTGCCACCCGATCCAAACAATATAACCATGGCGGCGTGCCACCCGATCCCAATAATATAACCATGGCGGCATGCCACCCGGTCCCAACAATATAACTATGGCGGCGTGCCATCTGGCCCCAACAATATAAAACTCACACAAGGAGTCATATGTCGAGCTGAATAGCTCGTCACATAAAAATTCTGAATATCGATCATAAGCACACTAAGGTGCATGATATCAGACACAATGAAACATATAGCGCTATAGGCTAAAACTCAAGCACAACTGAGGTGCGATATGAGATCTGAGTCTCGAGAGCCATCATGCTCATATAACATCACCGCTGAGCGGAACCTCGACACATAAGGAACTTACCAAGCCGTCTCACACTCATACGGCGCAATATATCTTTACATGAATTACTAACCGCGAAATAAGACCGCGACTATCCCTCCGTAAAGGGCGCATTGCTGGAAGAAACACAACCGGCCCGACGCAAGGCTCACTTCCACATTTAAATCTATCCACCGACCTTAAGTCTATCCTGGTCGTGCCAAGCTAAGTCAATAATATTTCACAGGTCTATAATCCAATAAGCAGAGTGCCCTCCAGGCATAAATTCTCAAATGAATGATATCACCAAAATCCTCATACTTGGTTTAAATTTCTAACCAATCAAGTGACTACAAGTCACACCTATACAATCTTCTTGTGGGTCAAGCTCCCACCATCCTCCGAATAATTAAACGGGCCTGCACATTCAACCCACCGGCTGCACTAACACTAAAAAGAGATCAGGAGTCCCTAACCGGGATGCAAAGCCTTTCTCACAGAACACCGATCTCAAATGATACTGATGTTAATACTTATCTTACTCAAAACACTGAAACTCCTTTCCTGCTCATCCGAGCTCTTTATATCACATTCATTGACCAAACCGTGACCCTGGGTCCTTACTTCAAATTTCATACTACTCACTGCATATCACGTGCCGATATACGATAGACACGATTTCCATCACAACTCTAGAACTGACAATAGGCTAATACTTCATCACATAAGACCTTCCATTTAACTCACTTCAGGAGAACTATAGCAACATACAGGCGAATTCTCATAACCGTTGAATATACAAATCTCTAAGTAGTGGTCCAAGCCACCATAACCCCTTTCCGAGGTCTGCCTACTCATAACAGGCCCCTAACAGAAGAATACTTCAGAATAACATCAATCACTGCGGCCGACAAGTCTCAAATGCACCGCCACAAATCACATGCATAATTCGATCACGTTGCATGAATCGATCATTGACACCAAGCCAACTCAACTATGGCTGATCAATCTACTTCCTTCCAGTTTATCCTGGATTGCCTTAGAAATGTAAATATCTCCCTTCAATACCTAGCTTATTTCAACCACACTCACCCAATTTTTATAACATATGAATACCCTCTCAATAAAGCACCCAACGGGATCACCTCCCGCGAAGCCTGCACCTATACGAGGCATAAATCATCAATTTTCCCTCAAGTTTGAACCTGAGCCAGTAAGGCTAACCATAACATGCATTCAACAATTCATATACTCAAATTACCACTCGTGGTCTTTTTCCGTAGCTGCAATAACCCATTAATATGCTAGTATCCAGTATTCACACAAGTAATTAACCATGCGACCCAATCTTAAGCGGTGGGACTCTCCCACTTAGCCCAACACCACTATTACACGACTCTCGAACACATTAGAACCATTCTCTCGAGTCATTTACTATTATTCCACTACAACTCACTTGATCCAACGAATATAACCACATGTGCTCTATTAGTACTCTAACACCATAGTGTATGACCTCATCCCAATACAACAAAACATTTTCTCGCTCCATGCACCGAGCATTCTCTACCAACGATATCTTAAAACATACTATGATTCTCACACGCCTACGAAGCACCATGTAGCCTTTGTCGAATATTTCCCTGCTGATAATAAAATGAAGAGTTTATTAGGGACACAGGAACATATAAAGTCCCAACATTATACCATACGAGCCTCAACTCTTGCCCATCCACAAGTTTTCAAGAACTTTTGAATAACACCTAAATACATCGCAGGCCAAATCTGATATGACACATGACCTATAATTAGATCGTTGATAGTGAAATCCTTTCACTTGACACGAAGCCTTAAGATATATCTTGCTAATCCATGATACTAGCCTTTAACATTCGTACGTTTTCATCATAAGACAAGACAAATACATTCATTTGGTACATGTCCTTCTTAAGACAGTTAAACTCATTTCCCCCCAGTATCTCTACTGGCTGAATCCTTCGCTAAATAGATATCTCATGTGAACCATATAGGCTTTATTACCACCAACTATCTTTAGATCTACATCCACCTTGTGATTTTATCATTCTCGTGACGATTAGGCAGTTAAGTAAACCTTTTCAAGACCGTACTTATCAACCGAAAATTCAGAACCTAGTGCACCCCCATGGGCATAATTGAAGATCTCTCAATTCTCTTACATTATCGATATGGCTGACACGCGGTAACAATGGTTTGAGTAAATTCTTGACTCCCTTGAAATCCCTGTGCAGCATCACGAACCGTCGGCGCATACTTGATACCGAGTGCGCAATTTCAATACACGAGTGGATGCAAAAGAACATATGACATAGGCTCTAACTGAATAAATGGCGCACGATAAGGAATTCAAAGAATTGAAGAGTTTCCTAAACAGTTACATAGCCCCTCGTAGATAAATACAGACGTCTCTGTATCGATCAGCGAGAATCTAAGTAACCGGTCCGTGTCCCGTGACTCCTACGAACCTAGAGCTCTGATACCAACTTGTCACGACCCTAGTTCACCAATCGTGAACATGTCGTGATGGCACCCAGTCCCCACGACTATGTAATCCTAACCCATTGCGGAATATACAAGTCTATAAACTTTAAACAAGAATAGCGGAAAAACAATATAAATAGGAATGTAGTCTGTGCCGCTTGGCACGTACACTCGTCAACACACTGTATAAAACACCACCAAGACCTGGAATCCCACGGGCAACACAGACTAAAAGAGAGAATACAACTGTGGCTTTATGAGTGAAGAGTATCTAACAAAGACATAAGAGAAAACATCTACTAATACTATCATAATAGAAGGAAGGCCTCCGGATCCGCGGACGTAGCAGATCATACCTCGAGATCTCCCAAAATGATGCTGAATTACCTAATATGAGCCTCTCCCGATGTACCTGGATCTGCACAACAAAAGTGTGCAGAAGAGTAGCATGAGTACACCACGGCGGTACTCAGTAAGTGCCAAGCCTAACCTCGATGGAGTAGTGACGAGGAAGGTCAGGGCCCTACTGAGAAACAATAATATAGTGATGATAACAATAATAAACAGTTTAAATGATAATAACTCCCGCAATAACAACAATAAAATGAATACTGCAACCGTCTACAATTAAGCTAACAACAAATAACCAACTCAATAAAACACGTCCGGGACCTGTGGGAATCAAACCCACCGTCCCATTGACAGTACCTCTGGGTCTCCGGGAATCGAACCCGCAGCCCATGTCTCAATAAATAATCAATAACTCGGGATCTCCGGGAATCGAACCCGTAGTCCCTACCAATAACTCAGGATCTCGGGAATCGAACCCGTAGTCCCTACAAATAACTGAGGATCTCGGGAATCGAACCCGTAGTCCCTACAAATAACTCAAGATCTCGGGAATCGAACCCGTAGTCCCTACCAATAACTCAGGATCTCGGAATCGAACCCGTAGTCCCTACCAATAACTCTGGATCTCGGGAATCGAACCTGTAGTCCCTACCAATAACTCAGGATCTCCGGGAATCGAACCCGTAGTCCCTACCAATAAATCTCAGGATCTCTGGGAATCGAACCCACAGCCCTGGGATCTCCGGGAATTGAACCCGCAGTCCACAAACACAGCAAGTAAAGGAATACACAGAGAGAAATATAATATGCTTAACTATAACTTCACCGATAAACAGCGCCAGCGATTACCAAGAAAACTCAAGTATGACAATTAGGCAACTAGGCAGTTGAATACTACCAAATCATGGTTTTCTAACTACTACCGGGTAAGAATATCGAATTAACAGCTAAAAACAGGAATATCACTCGTCGAACATTTTAATTAAAGTATGTGTTCAACAACCAGCGCATTGTACACGCCCGTCACCTCGCGTACAAGGCATTTAAACTATCACATAATATCCTAGGGGTGAAAGTTCCCCCACACGAGGTTAGACAAGCCACTTACCTCAATTCCGGTACAAAACCGCTAAGAAACGACTCCGTTGCCACGAGTATCCGACTCCGAGTGGCTCAACTCTATCCAATTAAATTGCAAATTGTAACTAATAATTCAAGTAATTTATTATACAATTAAATTCAAAGCTAATATGAAAAATTATGAAAAAAAATGACCAAGATCACACAAAGATCGATGAAGCTCGATTTCTAAAAGACGGGGTTTTTAGCCATACATATCCGAAATTTGCCCCTTAATGATACTACGATGATCCAATATAGTTATGTAACTTCAATCTACAATTCAACATTCAATAGGGCCAATATTGATAATAAATTCCATAACTTATGCCATTTAGGCATATTATCAAACACCTTGTAGGCATGGTTATTTTTACCTCATAACTATAGTATTGGTTCTTCCAACTATCACCATTAACCAACAATTCATCTCACCATCATTCCTAACCAACTTATAACTTCCAAATACACCTGTATGACCATCCATTCACATCCAACCAACAAAAATTCCATCAAATAAACACCTTTAAATCCCTACCATGTTCATGTATTTAAATTGGGAATTTATGACTTCCAATTACCATGCCATAAGTTGTAATACTTGATTCATACTCATATTCTCATAATAACACCATATGTGTAAGTCTAAGGTGTAGGATTACCTCTTGTAGATCAAATCTTGAAAGACAAACTTTGGGGTGTTCTTGAGATTTTGAAGAAATCCTATGAAATTCAACCAAAAATCATGTTGTAACTAGTGATTGAGAAGAGAAATCACCATGAAAACACACTTAAAAGCTTACCTTAGGAGTGCAATTGAGTGCCTTGGTCGAATTGGGGGTGTTGGGGAAGCCCTATGCTTGAGAAATGACTCAAAATCTGTCATTTCCCGTCCTTAGGTATATTTAGGGCCTGCTACTAGCGCGCCCGCGCTAATTAGCGCGGGTTGAGGTAGTAAATAACCCATTAGCGCGAGCTACTAGCGCTCCCGCGCTAAGGCCTCGCTAGTGACACATGCCCAGAAAAATGGTCATAACTTTCTGTTTACACCTCCAAATGATGAACGGTTTATTGCGTTGGAAGCTAGACTCAAAGGGCTTTAATTTGATAGGTTGTAGCTCACACAACTCTTTATATAACGGGAGATATGATCGTTTAAAGTGAGGTCTTGTGCACACTCATTTACATCTTCGCCTATTATGACGTTTTCCAACTTCAAAAGTTCTCGTTAACCATCCGAAATCACCCCGAGGCCCCCGGGACCTCAACCAAAAATACTAACACCTCCTAAAACATCATGCAAACTTGTTCCAATCATCGACATGCATCAAACAACACCAATACCATCAAATTTCATCGAATTCAAGCTTAAGTTCTTCTAAAACTTCTAAAACACGCATTTAATCAAAAACCCGACCAAACGACGTCCGAATGACCTGAAAATTTGCGAACATATCCAAAATCACATAACAAAGCTACAGAAATTGTCGGAATTCCATTCTGACCCCCGGATCAAAATCTCACCTATCGTTCGGATTCGTCAAAATTTCAACCTTCGGCATTTCAAGCCTAATTGAGCTACGGACCTCCAAAATACATTCCGAACGCGCTCCCAACCCCGAAATCACCTAACGGAGCTAATGGAACCATCGGATTTCCGTTCCGAGATCGTCTTAACACTGTTCCGGCTACGGACCATTTTCTAGCTTTAAAGCTCTCATTTAGGGACGAAGTGTCCCAAAATGCTCCAAATTTCAGAACCGACTCTCCCGGCAAACCACAATAGTAGAAATGAACTTAGGGGAACAGTTAAATTGGGGTTTGGGGCGTAATTTTCTAAAACGACCGGTCGGGTCGTTACACAACTATCACATTCGGCTTATTTAACTGATTTATACTATGCTTTTACTTATGTGTAAAATTTAACTTTTAACCCCTTTTAATATTTATTATTTACTAAAGGGAACGTCACCTAAAAATATGTTTTCGGATCACGTCACATGAAATGCACCCGGATCCTCGACACATTCTTATTCGACATTTTTTTTTGGATTTGGGTTGCATGAAATGCACACCCGTAATATAAAGGTAAGATTATTAAAAAAATGCGCCTAAAGCAACTAGCGTAATATATCTTTTGGGAAGGGCTATGAAATTCACTAAATGGCTCATCCCGAATTTTAGAAATAAACATCATAACTATATCACGGGAACCGTACCCATAGTCACAACGATTTATTAATCGTGCCAAAAGTAAGTACGAATGTAGTGAATATTGTAGTTTACACATAATCGCATGATGTATGTCAACGAGTCCTTCGAGATAGATTAGGAAAATATTTTAAAACTCTTATATATAGTACTCAAATTAACAGAATTATTTTATCACATTTAGAGAAAAATTAAAAATTATGTGTATAAAGTAAGTCCAAACTTATTTTGCACAAAACATAAGTTCACGAGAATTATTCTCAATATGTTCACGAGAGTGAAAGCGTGAGAATAGCATTTAACTGACTATATACATCTTAAGTCATTTTGGCAAATTGAATTGGAAGATACCTAACAAAAAAATTAAATATAGGATCAAATCCTATTAAAATTAATCTTGGGTTCCACTAGTTCAGGTCCAAACCTTTTTTTAAATTAAATCGTACAAAATGCCTATTAGAAATATCTCAACTGATTTTTTGAGTACCAGCAGGGCTTCACGTTTTTTTTTATGTTTAGCTACTAATTAGTCCTTGCACACTACTAAAGATGAAGGGTAAGTTAAAGTGTGACTAAAGCTAGATCATGCAATTTTGTTAATAATAACTGAGTAAGTAGTTCGAAAAATCCCTGTATTAAACATTAATATTCTGATGAATTTTCTGCAGTACAAACACAGGTTTAACTTTGAACTTGGTTTCAAAATCAAATAAAAATTCGGCTGTTTCTGCTCCTCCTTTTCAAAGAGGCATAAATGCTAAACTGAGCAGAAGCTACTTATATTTAAACTACTGCCAAACGATCTCAAATTAAAACACTTTAAATTAGTTCAAATACAGTCCAATTCATGCTAGATAAGTATATTTGAAGTAGGCCTAAACAAATACAAGTGATCTAATATTCATTCTGCTGCTACAACTTGAACATAAATTCTAGCATTTCATTTCGTTTACTTCATCTTCAAAGCCTACATCAACACAAGGTTTGAATAAATACATGGAATTTGAATTAAGACAGAAAAAGGAGAGGTCAATAGCAGTAACACAGTAGCACCAACAGTAGAAATACAACAGTGGTTTAACACAACCAACACATCATTGCAAAGATCAAATTCAACCCAGGAGAGATTTAATAACCAAAATATCAAACAAAACCCAAAAGATTGAACCACGATAATACCAACAAACTAGAAGAACTCAAAGAAACATCCACAACCACTTTGAAACTTTCAATAAGCTAAAGTTTAATCATCAACCAATTCAAATGGACTCAAAGCCTCCCAAGATAAGTCTAATGTCCTTGAATAAGGAAAATTAAATTACTCAAAAATGAGGAAAGTGTTTTTTTTCCTCAAAGTCTAAGGGTGTTCTTTTATAACCCTAAAAAATCGACTCAGCAGCCCCTTTTTTAATCAATTCAAATCTGTCCAGCTATCATAGCCTTTGTATTTCCACTAAGATATGTTTTATTCATTAGCATTATTCAAAGATTCATTATAATATTCAAATACTTCCAAAATATTCCAATTCATATTCCACTATCTTATTTAAACAATTCCTAATCTAATGCTTAATTGGATACCCTCTGGCAGATCAATAATTTCACAACTTTTCCCCTTTTTAAAATCCCAAATTACCCTTGAATCTGCTGTGATTCACTATCCTACCAGCTATAACCAATTTAAGTTAACAAGTTACTAATCAATCACACGAGACTAACTCCTATTTAACAATATCACAACAAAACTGAATTCAAACCAAATTCATCTCAGGCTAATACAACTCAATGGGTTCAGCTATAATCCATCCAACATAATTCCACATTCAATATATGAAACAAGTGAAGCATTCAAACAGAAAGACATTTGAGAGGTAACAACTAGAAATGCTATCAAATAGATTGAGCACGAAAGGACATTCAGGAAGTAACAAATCAAAAGTAGGACAAACTAACAAATATACTATTGTAGCCGACCTTCTCATGTCTATTTATCACATTAATGTAAATTCATCACAAATATAGAGATCCAAACTATCTAATCCTTATTTGAACGGAAACACTGCTAGGAGACAGAATTAGAAAAGACGCAATCAATATAAAGTATAGTAATTCAAGATGAAATTAAAACACAATCACAAAAATCATTGTTCATTCACCTAGTCCTTTAATCCAAATTGAGTCAAGGAAAGGTACGAACTTGTTAAAAGCAACTCCTTAGCTATATGAAAATCAACAAGCACACATGAATCTGGCAATGGCAATTTGATCGAAAACAGCAACAAATCGCTACAGGAACTCGAACAAAACCTTTTTGTAATTATACACGGACAACTCTTCGAACAACGGCAAAACGCGGTTGAACCTTGATCGGACCTCGACAAACTTAGAACAAAAAACTTCAACTCGATTGAACCCTGACCAAAACCAACAGACCACCTCGAACGGACCTCAACTAGTCCTCGAAATTTGACTCGATTACAAAACTTAAACAATCTCCATTTTGGAACGAAAATCAGCAGATGAAGAGCATTTCTTTTCGGACCTAGCTTTTTTCTGTGTTGCACATGTATGGTTGTTGAGTTCACGATGAAGTTCAGGGGTAGGGTCTTATGTTGCGGCTGGAGAAGATGAAACGAGGAAGCAGTGGTGGTCGTTTGGTGGCTGCTGTGAAAGAGATGGGGGTGGCCGGCGTGCTGGTGGGATTTGGCCGTTGGCTGAAGGGTTGTCGGCGGGAGAGGTCATGGTCGTTTGGGCGTGGCGGCTGAGAGGGTGAGAGAAGAGAGTGAAGGGTATTTAGGGTTTGGGAAAGTTGTGGAATGAAGAGGAAAATGAGAAAAAATCAGAAAAAAAGGGGGGTTATTTGGGCGGATGGACCGGGTCGGGTTGGTTTTGGGCTAACGGACCGGGTTGAGGCTGGGTAGGGGTGTTTTGTTTGGGCCTGTTTGGGGAGTGGATTTTTGGGTAGAAAGTTATTTGGTTTGGGCTTTTGGACACTTGGCCTAGTCCGAATTGCTCTTCATTTTTCACTTTGTTTCTTTTTCTTCTTTTCTTTTTATTTCCTAATTTTAAAACTAAACTTTAAATTATATTACAAAAATACAATCCTAAATTAATTCTTGACCAAAATACTAATTAACTCTAAGTAATAATTATCACAAATAATTAAACACCAAACCGCACAATTTTGACTAAAAATGCAAAGATAACCAAAATTACTTAATTAAATCCTAAATTTAAATGCGAATATATATATATATATATATATATATATATTGTATTTTTAACAAATAAACATGTATGGACAAAAATACGAATAATAATTAAGAAAATTAAACAAAATTCTAGAAAATTATGCACAACACCAACATACAATAATTTCGGATCTAAAAATACTAAAAATATGGACAAGCACAAAAATTTGAAATCGATTAACCGGATTGAGACAACGATCAATCGACCCGCTTCATTAAATATATATATAAACATAAATACATATACACACAGAAGAAGAAAAAGAGCATAAGGGCAAAGAGAAAGCAGTCGGGGAGGCGTGGCTCCCGAATTACTGCCTGGCGGTTGTTCCTGGGAAACATTCCGGCGGGTGTTATTGGAGGGTTGAAGAAGAAGAAGAAAGAGTGGTGTGTAAGAGTTGTGGCGGCTAGGGTTTGTGGAGTGTATAATGGCTGGTCTCTACTGAGACCAAAGCCTTATATACCCGGAGTCCTCAAGGTGATCTTGGCCGTTGGATCTCTAATGATCAACGGTTAGGGCTTGGCCTAATCAAACGATGTCGTATTGACCCATATGAAGCCACAGGTCTCCTCCGTAGGATCATCTGAATTGGACGGTTAAGATCAAGTCTCTCACATTAATTAACCGTTAAAAGTCCGTGAATAATCTCAACTGTCGGATCTGAGGAAGTGAACGACTGAGATTCTATCAATTTAAAAATACCTAGACCGGATCCTTTTGGGCTAAAACATTGGGCCACAAATTAGACTTAATCCTGGCCCAGTTCCGGATTTGTTTTTATATTTTTTTTCTTTTCGTTTATTAATTAATAATACTAAAAAAATGCTACGACTAAATTATAAAACCTAGAATTATCTTAAATTACTAATTAACTCCTAATAATATTTATCACACAAAATTAAACCTTAATAAAATAAAATTACACGATTTGGACATTAAATGCTTAAAAATGCAAAAAAAAAAAACACATGTTTTTCATGACTTTTCAGAAAAAATAAACTTAATTGTAAACTTGAATTTATATACAAATGCAGCATATTTTTGTATATTTTATTTATTTAAACAAGCAAATAGGCACAGATAAAAATGCAAATAATACAAGAAAATAACACAAAATTCACAACAATTGCAAGAAAACTAAAATTATTTTATTTTGAATTTTTGGGAGTAATTCTCATATAGGGCAAAAATCACGTGCTCACACTTAGATCCGTGTAATTCATTTAGGATTTGGTTGTAATAAGTAGTCGACTGGAAGTATGCTTTTAATTTTGTAGTTGCAACTGTGATATAAATGATAGGATAAATAACTAGGTATAGATGATCACCTAAATCTAAGATTAAAACTGGTTTGAACTTAGGTAAATCGCATGGATTTATAACTATTATAAAATAGATGTATAGTATTAATACTTAGGTATTTTGTTAATCAAGTTTCGAATACGCATCAATTAATTGGAAAAACATAAATAGTTTTGAATCTTAAGTTGTGTTGCCGTTTGTAAATAATTATGCTGATTTAGCTACAAATTTGTTTTAAGATTCTGCAATTCGACAATTGTAATATGCTTAGTTAAAACTATAATACTGTTTTCTCTATTTAAGTGAAAGTGATAAAAATAATTCTGGAATTAGTGTTATAATAACGATTTGACTATCAAATTCTACTAGTTGTATAATATCATTGATATAAACTATTGTGTTAGAGTTATTAATTAATTTGTTAAATATCAAAATTAGAAATGATCAAATGCAAACTAGCGATTATGAAAACAGTTAGTTATTGATACTGATTGCCACAAATTCATAAGTGTTGTCATAAAATGTTAGTTAGTCATTATCATGCTTTAAATGTGAATGATTTGGGCCTCAACTGGAAATTAGGCCTTAACAAAATTGAAATGGCAATTATGCATATAAATAGTAAAGGAAATGAGTGCTGGGCCGCAGAAACCCAGTCTCACTTGGCTACAAATTGCTGAGCCAGTTCGTGGTCCAAGTCCAGTAATAAAACATGGCCTGGACTCTAAGACACAATAATCTGAAATTAATATGAAAACAATAATATTAGGACGAAAAAGAGAAATAGAGAATATAGTACACAAATAAGAATGAGCTTTAAAATAAGGGACGAGCCTCGTTCTGAATAAAAATACACGAGCCCCCAAATGGATTCTAATGTAAAATGTTAGACTCGGAAGGACCGTTTAGCAAATTTTAGGGTCTTTCCCAAAGTTAACAAGACGTAGACATTATAGGCACGATAAACGAAAAATACATTCCTAATACGGGTGCACATCTTATATGACCCAAATCTATTATCCCGGTAAAGTTGAAATGCATTAAAGTCGTCGGCGTACTGGTTGTGGTGTGACATAAAATGCGTTTTCGCAACGTCGCAAATCCTAAAATTAACAAAACCAGAATATTAATAATATTTGAAACTAAATCATATAAGAAAATCAAATATAACAAGTACGGTAGTTGAGCGACCGTGTTAGAACCACGGAATCCGGGAGTGCCTAACACCTTCTCCCGGGTTAACAGAATTCCTTATCCGGATTTCTAGTTTTGCGGACTGTTAAACAGAATCATAATTTCCTCGGTTTGGGATTAAACCGGTGACTTGGAGTACCATTATTTTCCTAAGTGGCGACTCTGAAAATTAATATGTAAAATCTCGTTCTGAATGTCTTTTAATTTGAAAAACTCCTTCCCCACTACTATCGTTATATCCCTTTCCGGGGTGTAATAGTAAATAGTTGGGACTTGTAAGAGAGGGAGGTGTTACAACATCGTCTTGAGAGGTTCAGTTGATTATTTCCTCCTATCTTCAGTGGTGCTCCGGGCTAGGACGCCCAAGGTTTTCTGGACAAGTGTTGTCGGATGCTCCGTACGGCAGGGATCTTGGAGTCTGGCGGTGTATCCTTTACTACCTTCCAGTTTCAGGGAGCACCCTTCACTTGGTGGGAGGCTTACGAGTGCCATAGACCGGCAAGGGAAGCAACATTATCATGGCGAGAGTTCTCCACTATGTTCTTGGAGAAGTGAATACCTCGATCCCAGAGAGAGGAGATGCGTAAACAGTTTTAGGGGCTTCGCCAGGTAGACATTTTAGTGTCGGAGTATGAGGTCAGATTCACAGAGTTATCCAGATAAGCATCGTGGTTGGTTCCTACTTACCGAGAGAGGATCGAACGTTTTGTTGATGGCCATATTTATCCTATCCATATTTTGATGACCCGAGAGAGTGTTCTGAGTCACTCTTTTGAGGATGCTGTGGATATTGCTCGTGACATAGAGATAGATCATCGCAGGGAGCGAGAGGATAGGGAGGCCAAGAGGCCTCGAGGATCAGCTAGTTCTAGTGGCACTCAAACCTGAGGCCAGGGTCAGCAAAGTCGAGGTCGCTCTTTCAGGTCTTCACAGTCGCCCCGCTCAGATCATTGTGGGTCGTCTTCCGGCCGAGGTTATCAGGGTTCGTACCAGGGCCAACCATCCCTCAGCATTGTGCCAGCTCAGAGTTCTTTACAGACCCCATCTGCTCAGGGTTCTTCTCGGCCTAGTTCATCAGCTGGACACTCCAGCGCTAGGGGTCCTTATCAGTCTCAGCCCCCGGCACCGGGGAGTTGCTTCGAGTGCGGAGAGTTTGGGCACATCCATAGAGAGTGTCCCCATATTATTCCCAAGCAATATCAGCAGAGGGGGCAGCCCTTATCTTCTGGTCCTTCTACTTCATCACTCGCCCCGCCAGCTAGGGGTAAGGGTCAGGAAGCCCTGTGTCGCCCTCGAGGGGGAGGCCGATCGGGTGGTCAGGCTAGATGCTATGCTCTGTAGGGCCGTTCTGATGCAGTTGCTTCTAATGCTGTCATTACAGGTATTATTTCAGTCTACCACAGAGATGCCTCAGTATTGTTTGATCCTAGTTCTACTTATTCTTATGTGTCTACATATTTTGCTCCTCATTTAGGCACGACCCGTGGGTGTCTTGTATGCCCGTGCATGTATCTACCCTGGTGGGTGATACCATTATTGTGGACCATGTGTACCGGTCCTGTCTAGTCACTACTGGGGGTCTGGAGACCTGATGAGACCTTTTGCTTCTGAGCATTGATTTTGATGTTATCTTGGGCATAGATTGGCTATCTCCGTGTCATGCTATTCTGGACTATCATGCCAAGACAATCACTTTGGCTATACCGGGCATTTTGAGGATCGAGTGGCGAGGCACGACTGACTGTGTACCCAGTGGTGTAATATCTTTCCTCAAGGCCCAACGGATGGTTGGGAAAGGATGTCTATCCTATTTTGCATTTGTGCGGGATGTCAGAGCTGAGACTTGCAGTATTGATTTTGTTCCCATTATGCGGGACTTTCCTGATGTATTCCCCTCAGACCTGTCGGGCATCCCGCCGGACATGGACATTGATTGTGGGATTGACTTGGTGCCAGCCACTCAGCCTATTTCTATTCCTGCATATTGTATCGCACCAGTTGAGCTGAAAGAATTGCATTCGGCCGAGTGTGTCACCGTGAGGTGCACCGGTCTAGTTTATTAAGAAGAAAGATGGCTCAATGAGGATGTGTATTGACTATATGCAGCTAAACAAAGTAACAGTGAAGAAGAAGTATCCTCTGCCTTTCATTGATGATTTATTTGATCAGCTCTAAAGAGCTAGGGTATTCTCGAAGATTGATCTTTGTTCAGGCTATCACCAGCTGAAGATTAGAGAGTCTGATATTATGAAGATGTTCTTCAGGATAAGGTATGGGCACTATGCATTTCTTGTGATGTCTTTTGGGCTGACCAATGCCCCAACCACATTCATACATCTGATGAACACTGTATTTCGACCATATTTGGACTCATTCATGATCCTGTTCATAGATGATATCCTGGTGTACTCCCATAACAAAAAGGAGCATATACAGCATCTTAGAGATGTATTACAGAGGTTGCAAGAGGAGAAATTGTATGCCAAGTGTGATAGAGGCGGTGCAGAGTTGTCATAGACCGACCTCAATTACTGAGATTCGTAGTTTCCTGGGATTGACAGGGTATTATCGCCGATTTACTCAGGGATTCTCTTATATTGCTTCACCCTTGACTAGCTAAACTCAGAAGGGTGCTCCTTTTGTTAGGTCCGAGGAGTGTGAGGAGAGCTTTCAGAAGCTCAAGACAACATTGACTATAACAACAGTCTTGATATTATCGTCAGCTTCAGATTCTTATACTATGTATTTTCATGCCTCGGGAGTTGGCATTGGTTATATATTGATGTAGGTGGGTAGAGTCACCGCTTATGCTTCTCGTCAGTTGAAGCCCCATAAGAAGAACTACCCTGTAAATGATTTGGAGCTAGCAGCCATAGTTCACGCTCTGAAGATTTGGATACATTACCTGTACGGTGTCTCTTGTGAGGTGTATGCCGATCATCGCAGCCTACAGCATCTGTTCAAACAGAAGGACCTTAATTTGAGACAGTGGAGGTGGCTGGAGTTGCTTAAGGATTATGACATCACTACATTGTATCATCCGGGTAAGGCCAATGTTGTGGTTGATGCTCTGAGACGAAAGGCGGTCAGTATGGGCAGTTTAGCTTATATTCCAGTTGGGGAGAGGCCCTTTGCATATGATGTTCAGGCGTTGGCCAATCAGCTAGTGAGGTTGGATGTTACTAAGCTGAGCCGAGTGTTTGCTTGTGTTGTTTCTCAATCTTCTTTATATGATCGCATCGGAGAGCGTTAGTATGATGATCCATATTTGCTTGTCCTTAAGGATAGAGTTCTACACGATAATGCTAGAGATGTGAATATTGATAGTGATGGTGTTCTGAGGATGCAGGGCCGCATCTGTGTGCCTAATGTAGAAGGACTTCGAGTGTTGAAACTAGAAGAGGCTCACAGCTCGCGGTACTCCATTCATCTGGGTGTCGCAAAGATGTACCAGGACTTGAAGCAACATTAATGGTGGAGGAAGATGAAGATGGATATTGTTAGGCATGTATCCAGATGTCTCAACTGCCAGTAGGTCAAGTATGACCATCAGAGACCGGGCGGTGTTCTTCAGCGTATGGTTATTCCTGAGTGGAAATGGGAGTGGATTACCATGGATTTTGTGACTGGCCTCCCTCTAACTTCGAGGAAGTTTGATTCAGTGTGGATGATTGTTGATTGGCTGAACAAATCCGCGCATTTCATTCCAGTATGTACTACTTACTCATTGGAGCGGTTAGCGGTGATCTTTATTCGGGAGATTGTCAGATTGCATGGCGTCCCAGTGTCTATCATATCAGACAGAGACACTCAGTTCACTTCTCAGTTCAAGAGGGCATTCCAGCGGAGCTGGGTATGCGGGTTGATTTGAGCACGGCATTTCATCCTCTGATAGACGGACAGTCTAAGCGCACTATTCAAATCTTAGAAGATATGTTGCATGCATGTGTGATTGATTTTCAAGGTTCATGGGATGAGTTTTTGCCACTTGCAGAGTTTGCCTACAACAACAGTTATCAGTCGAGTATTCAGATGGCCCCGTGTGAGGTGTTGTATGGTAGACGGTGTAGATCTCCCATGGGATGGTTTGAGCCTGGTGAGGATAGATTGATAGGGACTGAGTTAGTTCAGAATGCTTTGGATAGAGTGAAGTTGATTCAGGAGAGGCTTCGCACAACACAGTCATGCCAGAAGAGTTATGCGGACCGTAGAGTTCGAGAGTTGTCTTTCATGGTTGGTGATAAGGTATTATTGAATGTTTCACCCATGAAGGGTGTTATGCGGTTTGGGAAGAAGGGGAAATTGAGTCCCAGGTTCATTGGCCCTTTTGAGATACTTAGGAGGATTGGAGAGGTGGCAGTTGAGTTAGCATTGCCACCCAGCTTGTCCAGTATTCCATGTGTCTATGATCCGGAAGTATGTCGGGGACCCATGTCATGTGTTGGACTTTTGTACGATTCAGCTAGATGGTGATCTATCTTATGATGTGGAGCCGGTTGCTATTTTGAGTAGACAAGTTCAAAAGTTGAGGTCCAAGGACATTGCTTCAGTCAAGGTGCAGTGGAGAGGCCGACCCATGGAGGAGGCTACTTGGGAGATCTAGCAGGAGATGCGGAGCAGATATTCTCACTTGATTGAGTATCCAGGTATGTTTCTTGACCCGCTCGAGGACGAGCGTTTGCTTAAGTTGGAGAGAATGTGATGACCCGGCCTGTCATCATGTGAGTTACCACCTCGTTTTCCCCGTTATATGCTTGTTCATGTTTTAATATGTGTGTTTGGTGAGTTTGAGTCAATTTGGATCGAGTTTGGTTGGAAATGAGACAAATAGTCTCTTAGAAGAAGGAATGGTTGGGAAAAGTCAACCAGATGTTGACTTGTGAGTTAGAGAGCTTGGAACTGAATTCTAATGATTCGGTCAGCTCCGGGAGGTCATTTGTGGCTCAGGAGAGTGATCAGAATGGAATTTGGAGGTCCGGTGTAGTTTTAGGCTTGAATTGGGTAAGGTTGAAGTTTGGAAAAATCCGAATGGCAGGTGAGACTTAGATCCAGGGGCTTGGAATGAAATTCTAAGAGCTGCACTAGTTCTGTTAGGTGATTTTGGATATGTCTGCAAATTTTCAGGTCATTCGGATATCGTATAGCCGGGTTATTGATTGGATGTTGGTTTCGAAATTTTAGTTGAAACTTAGTCTTGAATCCGCCTTGATTTGATGATTTCCGTGTTTAAGGGAGTGTTTTTATGATTGGAACAAGTTCGTATCGTGTTTTGGAGTAGGTTGGCAGCTTTCGTTGGGGTCCGGGGGCCTCGCGGCTAATCCGGGGGTCCAATCGGACCATTTCTGGCATTTTAGAAGTGCTGTTGGTTGTTGGTATTTATTGCAAATGGATACTCAATGCGATTGCATAGGGGTGATGCAATCGCATAGAAGGATAAATTTGAGCTTCTGAGTTGTTCTATGTGATCGCATAGACAGTGCTGCGATCGCATGGGTTTGTACCCATGTTCTCTGCGATCGCAGGGCTAAGGGTGCGATCGCATAGTGTATTGTGGCCCTGGGTCCCTGGAAGTCATTTGTTCTATGCGATCGCACGGCTGGAGTGCGATCGCATAGTAGTAATTTTGGAGCCCGAAAGATTGTTCTATGCGATCGCAGTGTAGGTGTGCGATCGCATAGCATTAAATATATGGATTAAATTTTTGTTCATTGCGATCGCAATAATGGGATGCGATCGCATAGAGTAATTACCTGGGCGGACAGACCTGTTAAGTAACATTTCATCCGCGAGTGTTTTCATAATTTCACCATTTATGGGCAAGCTTTGAGAGCAACGTGACGGGTTTTGAAGGGGATTTCATCGGGAAGTCATCGGAAGTAAGTTTTATGGTCTAAATACGTGAATTTATCCAAGAATCTTCATCTATATTACTAAAAATTGAAGGATTTAATGGTGTATTAATGGAGGTTTTGCTCTAAGCCTCGAATATTGAAGTCTATCAATTTGAATGGGCAACAAATTCCAATTTTGATAAACTTTATATGTATGGACTCGTGTTGAGATGTGGATTCCAAAAATGTAACTTTTGTAATTTTTCAAGAAGCATGCCGCAAGTCGGATTTTCGCAACTTCGTGGGTTGTGGTGTAAATCGAGTTATTTCGATTGGGTTGTGTTTTTTAGCCTATTTTGATGTATCCTTATTGATTATGATCATATTTTCATTCTGAGGAGATTGATTTGCGAGGCAAGCATCGGGCAAGCTAGGACTTCTGCCGATTCGAGGTGAGTGGTGGTAATAAATGATGTACTGAGGGTTTGAAACCCCGTACTTGCACTATACAGTGCTATGCTGAGATGAAACACGCATCATGTGACGAGCGTGGGGGTATTGTGACTGGGGATCCGGACTTAGCCTTTCCCGACTGATAGTTTACTGTGCATAATGACTGAGATTGAGCTTATATCTATATAATTGAGCTAGTAGCCGTGTTTGGGGCATCGTGCCAATTTGTAGAGTATTAGGGAAGCCTGTAGAGCTAAGTGACCCTTATATCATGTTGGACACATACACACTCAACCGTATTCATAGCTGTATAGCATATCATGAGCCAGTACTAGATGTGTACTCTGAGCGAGACTACCTGGGGTGGGATTCCCTGTTCTAGCTGAGTGAGACCGAAAGGCTAAGTCTAGGTTGACTGAGATGGGAGCGAGGACCCACTGTGAGGTATTATATATATATATTGGATTGGACTGCACGTCGCAGCACTATATATATTGGATCGGGCTGCACGCCGCACCACTATATATATTGGATCGAGCTGCATGCCGCATCACTATATATATTGGATAGGGCTGCACGCCGCAGCACTATACATATTGGATCGGGCAGCACGCCGCAGCACTATATATATTGGATCGTGCTGCATGCCGCAACACTATATATATTGGATCGAGCTGCACGCCGCAGCAATATATATAATGGATCGGGCTGCACGCCGCAACACTATATACATTGGACCGGGCTGCACACCGCAGCGCTATATATATTGGATCGGACTACACGCCGTACCATTATACATAAACCTGTGCAATTCAATATATATATATATATATATATATATTGGATCGAGATGCAAGCCGCAACAATATGAGTGAGGGCTAGGTCAGCGTGGGATTATTGTGAGACAGTTGTGAACTGGAATTGGACTTATCACTGTAGAGATGACTTACTTGTGTGGTTACCCTTAGAACTGTTAAGTGATAGTACAGGTGTTCTTACTTTTAGTTGTTATTTATTATTATTACTCACTAAGTTGAAATATACTCACCCCACTCCCCTGCACCTTCTGTGTAGATCCATGTGTTTAGGAGGGTAGTTGAGCTATCGCAACTACTACTTTATTGTATTTCTATGGAGACTTCGAGATAGTTGACGGGGTCCGCAGGACCTGATCTCTCCCCCCCCCCCCTAATCATGTCTTTTACTATTCTGCCTAGATTTGGATTCTATAGGATATTTCCATCTGTTAGAGGCTCAGACTTGTGACACCGCGATTGTTGGGCTGTATTTTGTATGTTTCTGTTTTCGCACTTATTGTTTTGATATGAAAATAAGCTATTAACATTAATTGATCAGTATTAATTAATAATTGCTCGGTAATATGGATAACATGGTCGGGCTTGCCTATCAATGTTTTGGGCTCCATCATGACCGGGGTTTGGGTCGTGACAGAATTGCCTTCCTCGTTTCTTCGAGAATATTTTCAACAATGGTAGAAAATTTTCTGCCCCAGTTTTGGTGTTCTTCCTTGTGGCATGACTTTCTGCTATCCATAGCACTCTCTTTACCTGTTTCAAATATAATAAAATTTATTAGTTTAAAACGTTGTGAGTGGTTGTGCCGCCCCTGTGGGGGTGGTTTTTCCTTTTCCCCTTTCCCTCGCTTGGGGTTCCCAAAACTTGTTGGGGAATGATTTCATTTGCTGGGGATGATATTCCTGCTGGGGGTGGGTTTTCCATTTATCCCTTCCCTGTTATGTGTTTCTCAACTCGCTGGGGGTTATTTTGTTGAAGATGAATTTTTCCTTTCTTCATTTACCACTCTGTGTTATCCGACCACCTCGGAACTTGCTGGAGATAACACTGCTGGGGGATTTTCATTTCCTTAAAATTGGTGTTTCACTCTTCTGAAGGCTGTTGGGGATGACACTGGTTCAAAGACCACTTCCCTTAAGGCTTGTCTTATCTTCCTTCTTCCCCAAGTGGGACTTGACTTCCATAAAATTTTCAAAATGAAAAGAAAATTTTCTGCCCTAGTTTAATAATCTTCCTTGCACCACACTTCTCTGCCATCAATGGCATTTCCTCACCTTGCATAATAATTGGAAAGTTGGTGGCAAGTTTTGAAGTCGTTTCTCACTTGTTCTGACTAGATAGACTTTGATGGGGATTTTTTGATAAAAAGGAGAAAGATAAAAAGAAACAAAAATAGAAGACAAAGGAAAAAATGACTCTCTAACAAGAAATAACTATAAAAACTTATCAACTGCGGATACCAACTCTACTGGTCATGACCTGCACATATGGCCTATCCTCCGTCGTTAATCGCCTTTCACAATTTCTGTCTTGTGATTTCCATCTGATTATCACCTTTATACGACTTGTAGTACCCGAAGGCTTTTCACTTTCAAACCTCTCTCAATTTGGTTTTCTCTCAGCTTTCGTCGCCTTATGGTGCGTATGAATGTTTTCACAGGTAAGAGTCTCTCCTTTGTTTTACTTTTAGCTGGGGATTGGGGTGTCACTGCTAAGACTCTCTCGTATTTCTTTTCTGCTGGAGATCAGAGTCTTTTCTGTTGGGAATCAGAGTGTTATGTTCTGATGAGACTCTCGCATTTGCCTGACTAAGCCTCTTTTGAAGACTTATCGGAAGGTCTTTTTTGGGACCGTAATGTGGGATTTGGATAGTGCTAGAAAGAAAGGGCATTAAAGGCTCAAATATTTTTTTAATAAACACATTTTTTCTTTGCCCCAGTTTCTTACTTGGGGATTTTTGATTTTGTATTTACACTATGACCTAGCTGTGAAGCGCCTACGTATCCTCTTTGAGGAATCGGGTCAAACGTAGTTCCCAACTTCGTTGTTCTCATTTTCCATTTCATTTTTTTTTCTTTTTGTTGTTTTGTTGTTATTTATATTTGCTTTTATTTCTTTTTCTTTTCTCTTTTTGCTTTTTTCTTTTTCTATGTGTTCCTTTGCTACTGAGTCCGAATAAGGGGTATGAAAGAGAATACATAAGGGTCAAAGGGTTAACGAAGGATAAAGTGTTTGGGTAGCTGAACAAAATGCCTTCGTCATTCCAATCTTCAAAACATGCCAAGTGACAATTAACACAATTGGACATTTGCTATATCTTTAAAGCACTGTTTCAGGCAACGTTCTTACGAACTCCCCCCATGTCAACATGGCCAACTTGTCTGTAATGGTTTTCTCTTTACTTTCCCCAGTTTCACATGACTCGGGCTCCAAATAATCTCAAATCGTTTTTATTTCTTTTAAATGCCCCGATCATCTTCCGATTGCTTCATGATTAACTTTTAATATTAGGCCAAAATTATGTGCGGATGCCATGTCACTACAATCGGCATTTGAACAAAAGACAAACCTAAAGATAAAAAGAACTAAACAAGGAAGATGACTGCGGGTAACAAAAGACCGAGAGTTCCATTAAACTAACGGCGAAATGGTTCAATAAAAAAATAAGCAAAACAAACCAAAGTACAATCCTGAAACGAAACTCGACAAAACTAAGCAAACTGCTTTGACAAAAATAGAAGGATGAGAGGGTTTGATCACAAGAAAAAATCCGGATTACAATCCTGAAAATAACCCGGACAACAGAAATGACAACAAAATAAACAACTAAAACTCCTCCCAATTACCAACTTCTGCTGATTGGTTTCTTCTTAGAATATGGTCCCACTATCACGGATCGGGCTTCTTAATTTTCACGTTCCTTGTGTACAAAATTGATCTTATGGGTCTAATGGTGAGCTAGCAACAAATTCTGATTGATGTTGGGTTCCTCTGGTGTTTGAACCTCGATCTTGTTGGTGTTGATAATATTTTGCACTACATGTGTCAACTTCCAACACTTCTCGGTATCATGTCCAGGAGCCCCTGAACAATACTCACAGCTTACTGATCGATCCATATTTTGGGGTAGAGGATTTGGTGATCTTGGCTCAACAGGACTCAACAAGCCTAACTGCCTTAGTTTGTGGAACAAAGCAGTATAGGTTTCTCCCAACTCAGTGAATGTTCTCTGTAACTTTTCATTTCAGAAAACGTGATTCTCGTGGAAACCTGGTCCTAGAGGGTACCTGTAGGCCCTTAGTGGTGGATATGTGTTTCGTGGAGGTGGATGTGTATTGTGCAGAGAGTGATTTGGGTGGAAGGTTCTGGATTGGTAGTGAGGGGAAGGACCTTTCGATTTGGACCAAGTACCTTCCTCTACCATTGCAACTTCTTCTCTTCTCTTCTTCCCGAGTGCAACCTCCGTGCCACTCTGAATGGCCTGAGTTGTTGCTTTTATTACGGAATAGCTCAGGATCTTATTGGACTTAAGTCCCTCTTCTATCATACCGCCCATTTTTACCACTTTGTTGAAAGATTTGCAACTGATGTCACCAAGTCGCAAAAGTAAGTTGGCTCTAGAGTTTGCAGAAAGTAGTCCACCATTTCCCCCTCTCTCATCGGAGGATCAACTCTAGCTCCTTGATTTCTCCATCGGAACCCAAATTCCCTGAAGCTCTCCCTAGGTTTCTTCTCGAGCTTTAGCAATGTGAGATGGTCTGGGACTATCTCAAGGTTGTATTGGAAATGTCCTATGAAGGCATGTGCCAGATCATCCCAGGTGTACCACCTGCTCGGATCTTGTCTTGTATACCATTCCAATGCCGACCCACTCAAACTTTGGCCAAAGTAAGCTATTAGAAGCTCATCTTTGCCTCCTGCTCCCCTCATCTTGCTACAAAAACCTCGTGAACGGGCAATAGGATCGACATGCCCTTCATATAAATCGAATTTAGTCATCTTGAATCCCGTCGGTAATTGGACGTCAGGGAAAGGGCATAGATCCTTGTAGGCTACGCTGACCTGGTTGCCTAACCCATGGATGTTCCTGAAGGGTTGCTCCAAGCTTTTAAACTTCTGTATCATCTCGTCCTGCTCTAGGCTCTTAATCGTCCTTTCAATTTCTGCCGGGACCTCAAAGTTGGGATTATAGGTATGTGGCTCGAGTGCTTTGAATGTGGTTTCAGAGGGGTAATATTGTGTATCATGAGCCTGAAACAACGGCTCACTAGACAATCTCTGCAATGGGACTAGTGGAGGCGCCATAAAGACGGGAACCTTTGGTGGAGGAGGGTTTTGATTGGGTGGTGGAACTTGGGGATCATAAGGATTTCTTCCCTGGTAGTAGTAGTGACTTGGGAAGCTTGTCGACGGACAAGAGGGAGGATGTTCCGGATTTTCAGCTGGTGGGAGAGTAGGAGCATTAGGAAGATCGGTAATGGTTACCCTCTAGCCTGGGATATATGCATTTTTGTTATCTGTCGCCTTAACGTGTCTACTTCTTCCTTCATCGTTTGCATTTCCATGTTTTCCTCTTTGATGCTTTGGTCCGAACCATACATGCTTTTCGGAAGAGGCCCTTTGGATCTCGTGTGGTAATGGTAATCTGCCAGAACGTCCTAACAAACTAACTATTTGAAATCTTCTAAAAAAGAACAAACATGGTTAGCGTTAGAGTTTAACACATATTGCACTTGCACGTTGGTATGCAATGTTCCTAACCAGTTTAACCATTTCTATATGTCTTTGCTCTGATCGTATGCATCATCCTGGCTTATTTTATTTGTGCCTCTTTTAAGTGTTTCTGAAACCCTCCATTATTTCTTTTTCTGTCTTTTCTATAAACCCTGCAGTATGGTCTCAAAAATCAAACACCACATGTTCTAATCAAAAGAAATACAAATTAAAAAGAGCAGACTGACAAACTCCTTCCATGTTTGCCAATTTCAACCAAATGGTTATTTTTGCAAATGTGACCCCTTCTGAATTTCACATAAATTTTAAGGTCGGGAAGGATTATTTTATGACACTTCACAAACTTATCCGTTCTTCTACGAAAATAACCTTTCGACAACTGAAAGATATTCTAAGGCTATCTTGGCAAGAACGGTATAAAATACCACCGAAGCTGGCTTGGCTTATTCTGACAAAAAATTCAAACGACATTCATATGATCACTGACTCTTTTTCTTGTTTTTTCAAATAATAAAGAAAATAAAGAAATTTGTTTTTGAAAACACGACCTTTCATCACTTCGAGGACGATGATTTTAAGGTTGTGTTAGCTAACCGGCCAAAATCCTAAAACAATGATTAAAGGTGGTTGTTAATGCAAAATCAGCCTTCCGGCATCCCTTTCGGGATCATTCGGCTATATTTGACAAAGCGACATCACCGACTTATTTATGACTATTTTTCTTATTTTTCAAAAATAGAAAACCCCAAAATGCAAACACGGCCTTTCAACGCCTCAGGGACGAAGATTTTAAGGCTGTGTGGGTCAATCAACCAAAAATCTACAAAATGACCCAAAGTGGTCATTTATGCAAAATCAACCTTCCAGCGTCCCTTTCAGGAACATTAGGCTATTTTTGAACGGCATCACCCAACTTATTTATGACAATAATTAATTTCGATATATTTTGGCTATTTTTTACAAAAAAAAAGGGAGGTTGGACCTGATGAATGCTGCCTACGTATCTCACATCCGGTGAGAATCAAACCGGCATAGTTCACCTAATTACATGAATTATTTTTTAAAAAATGACTTTGTTTTCATTTTTTCAAAATATTGGTAGAGTCTCGCCACTGTTTGGAAATTGATTTTATAAAAACATGTAATTAATACTCTACAGTGCTAAAAAAATTTCTTTTTTTTCCTTTGAAATCTTCCCTATATTTAAGCCGGTCAACATACATGTATGAAGCAAATAAATGCGTAAAACAAACAGGATGCAGCAGGATGGTCTTTTTACTTTAGGGTGCTTGTCCTAGACGGACCCAACCTCTGTGTTGAGTCCCCTAAGTCAAATTCACATGACGCAAATAAATGTTCCTACTAGGGATTCGGCATGAAGTCTTGTCATACTAGGTTTTACTGCCTTGGGAGTTATGAGCATCTGGACTGGTCATAAAATGAGCGGATAAATCGAGTTGGGAAGGGGTAGCATATCAGGAGTAATGCTTTTCTGGCTTTAGCTACTGGACTCTTTCCGTTCATAAATATGGGTGACTAACAATCCTTCACCGGGAGCCCAGGACCACCCTCTTTATCTAAACAAAGAATGGGGCGCATATCTGCGATTCCTGAGGTTGTATTCAGATGACTTAGAGGGGGTGCTCAAGAAGACAATTTATAATACAGTTCAACAATATCAAAGCGGTAGTAAGAAGCAATTTGCACATTAAATCCAAAATGTAATAAATATCAGATAATAAAGGAAGCCAAATACAACAATTATTTCAAGCTTGAATTTGTAACCCTAAACCAGTGGTTCTAGGTCTTTTATCCCCAGCAGAGTCGCTAGAGCTGTCGCACCTCCTTTTTCCTCTAACCCGCGAGGGAGCGAATGAGTTTTTCCAATTAAAGGACAGTCGAAACGGGATTTATTTATTTACATCAGAGTCACCATTTGGAAGGTTAATGGTGTCCCAAGTCACCGGTTAAATCCCGAATCGAGGAAAAGAATGACTCCGTTTAACAGTCTGCAAACCAGAAATCCGGACAAGGAATTCTGTTAACCCGAGAGAAGGTGTTAGGCATTCCCGAGTTCCGTAGTTCTAGCACGGTTGCTCAACTGTCATATTCGGCTTATTTATCTGATTTTAACAGTTATGTACTTAATGCAAATTAAGATTCTTTTACCGCTTTTATTATTATTTTACAAGAATTGCAACGTCATGAAAATGTATTTCGGATCACACCATACCAGTACGCCTGTGACTACGCATTTCGACTTTGTTGAGATTTGGATTTGGGTCACATAAATGTGCACCTAAGATTAGGGAGATACAATTATTAAATACGCGCTTAAAGCTTCTAACACGTTATTATTTTGAGGAGGCCGTGAAAGTTCACTAAACGACCAATCATGAATTTCTAAATATTTTTAATTGAGAAAAAATAAGGGCCCCACATTTCCATATTTGATATGGCGAGGCACGCCTCCTTTGTTTTAGATATATCCTAAAATGACTACATCTTTTTTATTTTTTAAAGTTTTTCTCTATAATAAATAAAGGAAAAAAAATCATAATTAATTATGAGCTAAAAATATAGCAATTGTGATGACCCGGCCCATCATCATGTGAGTTATCACCTCGTTTTTCACATTATAAGCTTGTTTATGTTTCAATGTGCATGTTTGGTGAGATCGAGTTGATTCAGATCGAGTTTGGTTGGAAATGAGACAAATAGTCTCTTAGAAGAAGGAATAGTTGGGAAAAGTCAACCGAATGTTGACTTGTGAGTTAGAGAGCTCGGAATCGAATTTTGATGATTCAAGTAGCTCCGGGAGGTCATTTGTGGCTTAGGAGAGCGATCGGAATTTAATTTGGAGGACCGGTGTAGTTTTAGGCTTGAATTAGCTAAGGTTGAATTTTGGCAAAATCGGAATGGTAGGTGAGATTTAGATCTGGGGCTCGGAATGAAATTCTGAGAGTTGCAGTAGCTCCATTAGGTGATTTTGGATATGTCTGCAAATATTTAGGTCATTCGAACATTGTCTGGCCGAGTGTTTGATTGGATGTTGGTTTCGGAAGTTTTATTTGAAACTTAGGCTTGAATCCGCCTTGATTTGATGATTTTCGTGTTTAAGGGTGTGTTTTTCAGATTGGAACGAGTTCGTATCGTGTTTTGGGGTAGGTTGGTTGTTTTTGTTAGGGTCCCGGGGGCCTCGGGGTGAATCCGGGGGTCCAATCCGACCATTTCTTGCATTTTAGAACTGCTGTTGGTTGCTCGTATTTAATGCAGATGGATACTCTATGCAATCGTATAGGGGTGATGCGATCGCATAGAAGGATGAATTTGAGCTTCTGAGTTGTTCTATGCGATCGCATAGACGGGGCTGCAATCGCATAGGTCTGTAACCTTGTTCTCTACGATCGCATAGTGTATTGTGGACCTGGGTCCTAGGATGTCATTTGTTCTATGCAATCGCGGGGCTAGAGTGCGATCGCATAGTAGTAATTTTGGAGCCTGCATGATTGTTCTATGTGATCGCATTGTAGGTGTGCGATTGTATAGCATTAAATATGGAGATTAAATTTTTGTTCAATGCGATCGCATAGTGTAATTACCTGGGCGGACAGACCTGTTAAGTAACATTTCATCCGCGAGGGTTTTAATAGTTTCACCATTTGTGGGCAAGCTTTGAGAGCAAAGTGACGAGATTTGAAGGGAAATTCACCGGGAAGTCATTGGAGGTAAGTTTTATGGTCTAAATACACGATTTTATCCTACAATCTTCATCTATATCACTGAAAATTGAAGGATTTAAGGTGTATTAATGGAGGTTTTTGCTCTAAGCCTTGAATATTGAAATTCAACGATTTGAATGGGCAAACAAAGTCCGATTTTGATAAACTTTATATGTATGGAATCGTGTTGAGATGAGGATTCTGAAAATGTAACTTTTGTAAATTTTTGAGAAGCGTACCGAAAGTCGGATTTTGGCAACTTCGTGGCTTTTGGTGTAATTCGAGTTATTTCGATTCAGTTATGTCCATTTAGCCTATTTTGATGTATTCTGGTTGACTTTGATCAGATTTGGCATCCGAGGAGGTTGATTTGCGAGGCAAGCACAAGGCGAGCTAGGACTTTTGCCGATTCGAGGTGAGAGGTGGTAATAAATGATGTACTGAGGGTTTGAAACCCCGTACTTGCACTATACAGTGCTATGCTGAGATGAATCACGCGTCATGTGACGAGCGTGGGGGTATTGTGACTGGGGATCCGGACTTGGTCCTTCCTGACTGATAGATTACTGTGCATAATGACTGAGATTGAGCTTATATCTGTGTAATTGGGCTAGTAGCCATGTTTTGGGCCTTGTGCTGATCTGTAGAGTATTAGGGAAGCATGTAGAGCTTAGTGACCCTTATATCATGATGGACACATACCCTCAGCTGTAGTCATAGCTATATAGCATATCATGAGCTAGTACTAGATGTGTACTCTGTGAGAGACTACCTTGGGTGGGATTCCCTGTTCTCGCTGAGTGGGCCCGACATGCCAAGTCTAGATTGACTGAGATGGGGGCAAGGACTATATATATATATTGGATCAGGCTGCACGCCGCAGTACTATATATATTTGATGAGGCTGCATGCCGCAACACTATATATATTGGATCGGGCTGCATGCCGCATCACTATATATATTCGATCGGGCTGCACGCCGCAACACTATATATATTGGATCGGGCTGTACGCCGCAGTAGTATATATATTGGATCGAGCTACACACTGCAGTGCTATATATATTGGATCGGGCTGCACGCCGCAACATTACATATATATTGCATCGGGTTGCACGCCGCAGTAGTATGAGTGAGGGCTAGGTCAGCGTGGGATTATTGTGAGACAGTTGTGAACTGGAATTGGACTTATCATTGTAGAGATGACTTACCTGTGAGGTTACCCTTAGAACTATTTAGTGATAGTACAGGTGTTCTTACTTTCAGTTGATATTTATTATTATTACTCACTGAGTTGAAATATACTCACCCCACTCCCATGCACTTTCTGTGCAGATCCAGGTGTTCAGGAGAGTAGTTGAGCTATTGCAGCTGCTACATTATTGTATTTCCAAGGAGACTTCGAGGTAGCTGCCGGCGTCCGCAGGACCCGATGTCTCCCTCCCTATTATCATGTCTATTACTATTCGGCCTAGATTTGGATTGTATAGGATATTTCCATCTGTTAGAGGCTCAGACTTGTGACACCGCGATTGTTGGGTTGTATTATGTATGTTTCTATTTCCGCACTTATCGTTTTGATATGAAAACAAGCTATTAATGTTAATTGATCAGTATTAATATGGATAACATGGTCAGGCTTGCCTAGCAATTTGTTGGGCGCCATCATGACCAGGGTTTGGGTCGTGACAAGTTGGCATTGGAGCCTAGGTTAACGGGTCTCGCGAGTCGTGAGCCAGTTTAGTAGAGTCTCGTGGATCAGTACGGGGACGTCTGTGCTTATCTTCAGGAGGCAGCAAACCTTTTAGGAAAGCTTCAAATTCTTGAAATTCTTGTCGTGCAATTTTTGTTAATCCAAAACTGAACTTTGATATTCTATTCTCTCGCAGATGGCGAGAAGTCGAGCTTCAGGAAGAGGCGGACGACCACTATTGCCACCTGCTAGAGGCCGTAGACGTGGTTGTGGTCGTGGTAGGGGTAGGGCAGCTCAGTCAGTCCCAGCTGACATACCCGTTGTTCCTATTCCAGATCAGCCTCCAGTTGCTGAGGTCCCAGCGACACCAGTCTAGGCACCAGCTGTGCCCATTATTATTCCAAGTCTACAGGAGACCCTATCTCAGATATTGACGGTTTGCACTGGCCTGGCTTAGGCAGTTTCAGCCTCCACAGCAGCAGCTACATCATGGACCGGGGATGGTCATCAGACCCCCGTAGCTCGCACTCTATAGCCTGCAGTGCAGGGCCTGCAGACACTTGAGGCTCCACCAGTCCAGCCAGTGGTCCCAGTATAGCCAGCTATTCAGGTTCATGGGGACAGGGTCCCAGTTATGGACGACGACGAGCAGTGTCATCTTGAGAGGTTTAGTAGGTTATATCCTCCTATTTTTAGTGGTGCTCCGGGTGAGGACGCCCAAGGTTTTCTGGACAAGTGTCGTCGGATGCTCCGTACGGGAGGGATCTTGGAGTCCAGCGGGGTGTCCTTTACTACCTTCCATTTTCAGGGAGCATCCTTCGCTTGGTGGGAGGCTTACAAGCGTCGTAGACCGGCTGGGGCGGCACTATTATTATGGTAAGAGTTCTCCACTATGTTCTTTGAGAAGTGGATACCTCGATCCTAGAGAGAGGAGATGCGTAGACAGTTTGAGGGGCTTCACCAGGGAGACATGACAGTGTCGGAGTTTGAGGTTAGATTTACGGAGTTATCCAGATATGCATCGTGTTTTGTTCCTACTGACTGGGAGATGATCAGATGTTTTGTTGATGGCCTTATTTATCCTATTTGTATTCTAATGACCCAAGAGAGGGTTCTGAGTCACTCTTTTGAGGATGTTGTGGATATCGCTGGTGACATAGAGACAGATCATCGCAGGATCGAGAGGAGAGGGAGGCCAAGAGGCCTCGAGGATCAGCTAGTTCTGGTGGCACTCAGACCAGAGGCCATGGTCAGTAGAGTCTAGGTCACTCTTTCAGATCTTCACATTCGGCCCGCTCAGATCATCGTGGGTCGTCTTCCGGCCGAGGTTATTAGGGTTCACACCAGGGCCAGCCATCTCTCAATGCTATGCCAACACAGAGATCATAATAGGCCCATCTTTCTAGGGTTCTTCCCGACCTAGTTCATCTGCTAGACACTCCGGTTCGAGGGGTCCACATCAAACCTAACCCCCAGCACCTAGGAGTTGCTTCGAGTGCGAAGAGATTGGGAGCATCCACAGAGAGAGTCCACGTTTTGTTCCCAGGCCATATCAGCATAGGGGGTAGCCCTCGTCTTCTGGTCCTTCTACTTTAGAACCCACCTTGCCAGCTAGGGGTAAAGGTCAGGCAGCTAGGGCTCGCCCGCTAAGGGGAGGCCGATTAGGCGGTCAGGCTAGATTTTATGCTCTTCAGGGCCATTCTAATGCAGTTGCTTTTGATGCTGTCATTACAGGTATTATTTCACTGTGCCACAAGATGCCTCAGTTTTGTTTGGTCCTGGTTCTACTTATTCTTATGTATCTACCTATTTTTCTCCTCATTTGGGCACGACCTGAGGGTGTCTTGCATTGCCCGTGCATGTATCTATCCCAGTGGGTGATACCACTACTGTGGACCATGTGTACCAGTCCTATCTAGTCACTATTGGGGGTCTGGAGTCCCGAGTAGACCTATTGCTTCTAAGCATGATTGATTTTGATGTTATCTTGGGCATGGATTGGCTATCTCCGTGTCATGCTATTCTGGACTATCATGCCAAGACAGTCACTATGGCTATGCCGGGCATTCAGAGGATCGAGTGGCGAGGCACGACTGACTATGTACCCAGCAGGGTAACCTTTCCTCAAGGCCCAACGGATGATTGGTAAGGGATGTCTATCCAATTTGGCATTTGTGCGGGATGTCGGAGCTGAGACTCCCAGTATTGATTTTGTTCCCATTGTACGGGATTTTCCTGATGTATTTCCCTCAAACCTCTCGGGCATGCCGCCGGACAAGGACATTGATTTTGGGATTGATTTGGTGCTAGACACTTAGCCTATTTCTATTCCTCCATATCTTATGGCACCAACTGAGCTGAAAGAAGTGAAGGAGCAACTCCTAGATAAGGGGTTCATTCGGCTGAGTGTGTCACCGTGGGGTACATCGGTCTTATTGGTTAAAAAGAAAGATGGCTCAATGAGGATGTCTATTGACTATAGGCAGCTGAACAGAGTAACCGTCAAGAACAAGTATCCTCTACCTCGCATTGATGATTTATTTGATCAGCTCCAAGGAGCTAGGGTATTCTCGAAGATTGATCTTCATTAAGGCTATCAACAGCTGAAGATTAGAGAGTCTAATATTATGAAGACTGCCTTCAGGACGAGGTATGGGCACTATCAGTTTCTTGTGATGTCTTTTGGGCTGACCAATGCCCCAACAACGTTCATGCATCTGATGAACAGTGTATTCCAGCCATATTTGGACTCTTTCGTGATCGTGTTCATAGATGATATCCTGGTGTACTCCCGTAGCCAGGAGGAGCATTCCCAGCACTTTAGAATTATATTACAGAGGTTGCGCGATGAGAAGTTGTATGCAATTAAGAATTATTTAAAACTATGTTCATCTTAAAACAAACTTAAATTGATTGAAATTTTTATTTATTTTAATTCATTTTTTAAACAATAAAGATAAAATCCTAATTGATTACATGCTCAAAGTGTAACATATTTGTTTACTATATTAAGATAACTGTTTAATGGAAGTAGACATGGCTAAAATTTAAACTAAAATAAAAAATACAAAATTGAAAAATAATATTGTGACGACCCAAAGGGTCATCACTTGTTTTCTTAATCATTTCGAGCTTCTGAAGCCTTGAAACCCTCATTTATAGTTTCCTCAGTTTACGTGCGCAGTTCGGGCGTGAAGCTGTAAAATTTTTATGTTGAAATATATGAAATATGTGAAAAATTTGAAAACTTTTGATATTAATATTGATATAGCTGACTTTGGTCAATATTTTTGGTAAACGGATCCGGACCCGTGATTTGACGATTTCAAAAAATTCGTAGAAAAATATAGAACTCGGGCGTATGCCCGGAATCGAAATTCGAGCTCTAGAACCCCGGTAAAAGAATTTTTCTGTTAAATTGTTTTCTGAAAATGCTTAAGGAAAATGAAACAGAAATTTGATTGAAAAGTAGGGGTATCGGGCTCATATTTTGGTTCCGACGCCCGGTACAAGTCATATATATTGGTTAAGCGCTTCCTGTAAAGTTTGGTTGAAAACGGACGTCGTTTGACGTGTTTTGGACTTAAATTGGAAATTTTTGAAGTTATGAAATTTGTAAAGAAATCTTGAGTTTTAAGGCTAAATTCAGTGATTTTGATGTTATTTTGGAGATTTGAACGCGCGAGCAAGTTCGTATGATGTTTTTGAGTTAGTGTGCATATTTGGTTTGGAGCCTCGAGGGCTCGGGAGTGCTTTGGAGGTGATTCGGGGTGTTTTTGGACTTAGGAAACTGGCAGATTTTCTGCAATTTTCACACAGAAGTTTTACTCTACGCGATCGCGGCCTTGTTCACGTGATCGCACTGCCTTGACTATTTCTTAACCGTGATCGCATCCCGTTTCACGCGGTCGTGTAGTTTCCCGTCTTTCTTCGACGCGATCGCAAGCCCTTCCACGCGATCGCGTAGTGCAAACGAGCCACCCAGCGAATTTATTCTACGCGATCGCAGCACTGTCCACGTGATCGCTTAGACTTGAGCATTTACCTTCCACGATCGCGACCCTATTCATGCAATCGCGTAGAACAAAAATGTTGCCAAGTGAATTTGATCCCAAAACAGAACAGAATCGGGATTTTCATCCCATTTCACAAACTCTCTCTTCTTTACAGCTTCTTGGTTGATTCTTGAGCAATTCTTCATCAAACTTCTTGGATAAATGATTCTTGACTCGTTTTCTTCGTTTTCCTAAAATATTAGTTGAATTCCTTGGCCTAAATATGTGTAAATGGGTAGAAAAATTAGAGAAATGAGTATAGTTAGGGTTTTCAAAGAATTTATGATCTAGACCTCATTTTGTGGTCGAACTTAAGAACACATTGTATAACTTAATTCGTGGATGATCGGGCGAATTTATTTTGGGTCGAAACTCGAGTTTCGAACATATGGGCCCGGGGTGGATTTTCACTATTCCAGGCAGAATGTTGTAAAAATTATATCTGGCCATATGAACTAGTTTGTTGAGTAGTATTGATCATATTAAATCAATTGTGTATAGATACGATTGGATTGGAGCCAAATTCGAAAGGAAAAGGCATTGCTCCGAATTGAATTGTTCGTAAACATTCGAGGTACATGTTTGTTCTATCCTAGCTTGGGGGAATAGGAATTGAGTTTATGTGTTAATTGTTATATGTGGAGTCCGACGTATAGGCATGGTGGCGAGTATCTATACGTTGGGGGTCGAGCATGACTGTGCGTCTTAAAATTGATGATTATTGGTTTAATACCGATAATATATTTATATACTTACTGTTGATCAGAGATTATTGGTTCAATGCTGGTAATATACATTATTAAAGAATTGGGCTGGTATGGCACGCCGACCACTCATATATTAAAGAATTGGGATTGTGTGGCACGCCGACCACTAATATATTAAGGAATTGGGATCGTGTGGCACGCTGACAACTTATATAATAAGAAATGGGATCGTGTGGCACGCCGACCACAAAATGATTTGAATCTTGGCATTGGCCATTGTTGACGGTAGCCTATTGTTAAATCTAGGAGCTAGTGGTACGCCTTGTAACGACCCGACCGGTTGTTTTGAGCTCCGGTGCATCATTCAGCAGATTGAGGCCATGAACAGCTTCATCTCAGGTATATTGACTTGTGTGTATGATCAGAATTAAAATTCAGGAAGTTTGGAGTCAAATCTAAATGGAAATTCTCATTTTGAAAGCTTAAAGTTGAAGAAATGAACTAGGATTGGAATTTTGAGTAAATGACCTCGAAATTGGGATCTGAAAGTTCCAGCATGCTCGTATGATGATTTTGAACTTGGGCGTATATGAGGATTTCATTTTTGATAACCCGTGAGCATTTCGGCATATATGGTGGAAGTTAGTATTTAAGAAGAATTTCATAAATTTGGGTTGGAAGGCATTTTAGAGTTATAGATGTCCGTTTGGGATTCCGAGTCTGGGAATAGATCTATATTGTGATTTTGGAGTTGGGAACGCGATCAGAAGTGAATTCGGATGTCCGGAGGTCATCTTGAAGTCATTTGGCTAAAATAGGAATTTGAAGGTTTATGAGCAAATTCGACAAGAAGTGAAAATTTTGATATCGGGGTCGGAATGCAATTCCGAAAGTTAGTGCAAGTCCATAATATCGAATGTGACTTGTGTGCAAAATTTGACTTAATTCGGATCGATTTTGGTAGGAAATGGGACAATTAATCTCTTTAAGGAAAGCTTAAGTTGGAAAAGTCAACCCAACGTTGACTTATGAGTTAGAGGGCTCGGAACTGAATTCCGATGATTCGGTTAGTTTGGGGGATGATTTAAGACTTAGGAGCGCAATCGGAAGTAATTTTGGAGGTCCGGTGAAGAAGTTAGCCTATTTTGGCGAAGTTGGAATTTTGGCGGAATCCGATCGATAGGTGATATTTTGATCCTGGAGTCGGAATGGAATTCCGATAGTTGCAGTAGCTTCGTTAGGTGATTTTGGATATGTCTGCAAATTTTCAACTCATTCGGACATCGTGTGGTCGGTTTTTGATCGAAGGTGAATTTCGAATGTTTATGTTTAAGTTTGAATCGAATTCTAGGATTTTGGTGATTTTTGATGTTTAAGGTAGCGTTTTTATGATCCGAGCAAGTTTGAATGAAGTATTAGGTTGAGTTTGTGTTTTTGGTTGTGGTCCCGAGGGTCTTGGGTATGTTTCGGATGCCCAACGGGTCAGTTTTGGAAGATTTTTGCCATTTTGAGCATAAATGTAATGATCCAAAGGTCTATTTTTAGTTCTAGAGATCCAAATTTGATTTTGAGACTTCGAGAATTTAAATAATGAATTATAGGACTGATCGGGAAATTTTGGTTTAATTTCATCAAGTCACGATTGGGTTTTTGACGCGAAATGTGATTTAATTGTTTAACGAGCGAAATTGATGTTGCACTAAGCAAATTAGATCCAAATTCTGTTTTGTTTGAACCACTGGATCCGCATCGAAATTACAGAGCCATAGGAAAAAGAATCGTCAAATTCCGAGTTCGTATGACAGAGTTAAAGCCATTTTAGTGAAACTAAAAGTTGCTGCAATTATTTTGAATAGTTTCTGAATTTTTTTTAGTAGCGTGAACAGTACCAGGCACGCGTGAACAGTGTCCCACGCGTGTGAACAGTGCCTGGACGCATGAACAATAATCAGAAAAAAACAAATTTGGCATTTTAGCCACATCTTGAGTTCTAGAGCTCCGATTGAGGTGATTTTTGCCGCGTTGTTCTCGTCTCAACAAGGGGGTAAGTATTCTATATCGAAAATTGATTTTATTTAATGATTCCATGGTTATATTCATCAAGTATTAGTGAATCAAATGGAAGAAATTGGAGAAAATTTGTAAATTTTTTAAAAAACAAAAATTAAAGATTTGAGGGGCCATTTGAACTTCGATTTTGATAAATTGTATATGTACGGACTCGTGGCGAGACGAGGATTCTGAAAATGTGAGTTTTATGATTTTTCGAGAAGCATACCGAAAGTCGAGTTTTGGCAACTTTGTGGTTTTTGGTGTAATTCGAGTTGTTTCGATTGGGTAATGTCCCTTTAGCCTATTTTGATGGATTTCTATTGATTTAGATCACATTCTACACCTGTGGAGGACGATTCTCGTGGCAAGGGCATTGCGGACTAGTCTTCGAGCCGAGTCGAGGTGAGTAATGGGTGTGGGTGATGACCAGCGGGTTCGAAACTCCGGTATATCACTTTGTGACGCTATATTGAGGCAAGACATGTACTCCCCTGTGAGTGCGGCGTCGAATATGATTGGGGACTATGGATTAGTCCGACATGTTGACACTATACTGTGTTTTTGGCTGCTATTGAGCCGGTGAACCTCCTACTTGGATGGTTGTGTACATTGTTGGGCTGTGAGCCAGTTATTGGGATCCGGCGAGGATCGTTATCATTGTTTCTGTGATATTGACATGCTATTTTACTACTAGTCTTGAGCTATTACTGTCATAATAGTTTTCCAAACTCTGGAATTTCTGATATACTGTTTTCTACTGGAAAATAATAAAAAGACTTTTCAAATACTACTTTTGAGCCTGTGAGGCTGCATTGCATATTAGCTGACTGATAGTGGATCTGGTTGCGTGCCGCAACGTATCATGATATTGTGCTTGGGCTGTAGAAGCCTTTCTGGAGTCTGAACTGCCACAGTGAGCACGGGTACACAAAAGGATCGGGCTACGTGCCATAGCGGTCATTTCATGCATTGCATTGCATTTAGCTACACTTGTTAGCTATTATATTGTTTTGCTGGTATTGTGGGTACATATATTGTTGATATTGAAACTGTTGCAGGGTATTTGATTATAGCTTTACATTGTGCTATATTGTGATTTCTTACCTTCATTGTCTTACCCCTGCTTATTACCACCGAGTCTGGAAGTACTCACTTTACTCCCTGCACCTTGTGTGCTGATCCAGATACGTCACAGCAGACCTGACCCAGTAGCTGCTCGGAGTTATATTTTCTAGATAGTCAAGGTAGATGTCGCGTCCGCAGGACCTGACTCTCCTTCCAGCTGACTTTTATTCATGTTGTTATCTATTTCTGCACTTGAGCACTGATGTAGACACTATTACACTTGTATACTCTGTAGAGGCTCATGGCTCGTGACCCCTTGGTCTTTGGGGATTTTATTTTGTTTTGGGAACCGATCCCCGTATTTGGTTATTCCATTATTGATGTTCTATCTCAGTTTATGCCTAAAATGGTTAAAAGTGAGCTAATAGCTCCTTGATCTTTGTTGATTGGTCGGGCTGGCCTAGCAGTATGTTGGCCACCATTACGATCGGGTTTGAGTAAGAAGATTTATTGATGGCTTGAATCAGCCAATTCGACTGCAGATGGCTATGGGAGCAGGGATTGAAATCACTTTTCAGGGGGGGCTAATGCAGCCCGCCGGATCGAGATGGCTCTGTCACAGGGAGAAGGTCATGGATCGGACAAGAGACACCGTAATTCGGGTAGATTCAGTGGTACCTCGTCTGGAGGCAGAGATTCTCATGGTAGAGGCCATCCTCCTAGGCCTTATCACTCAGCTCTTCAGGTTTCTCACGATGCTTCTAGTGGTCGTAATCCTCAGCCACATTATTTTGATCAGCAACCTATCAGTGCACCACCACTTCGCTATTCTTAGGAGTCGAGGGCTTGTTTTACGTGCGGCGATCTTAGGCACATTGCAAAATATTGCCCTCGAGCTTCTGACAGCTCTCAGCAGCCATTTCTTAGAAGTCGGAATATCCACAATCGTGCTACTACCACTGCTGCTTCCCGTAACCTTTATCTGTGCAAAACGAGCACAGAGTGTAGTATCAGCACAATCGACCCCATGTGCTAGTAAATGCCTGGCCTATCCCGGCGAAGTAGTGACGAGGCTAGGACTAGACACCCACATAAACCTGTACAGGTGAAATATATACAAATACAACATCAGGAAAACGTTATCGAACATTTATTAGGAAAGAATCTCCTCTGAAATAACAATCAATAATTCATAATATCCGAAGTAATCTGAACAATGGAACAAAACTTACTTTCATTTCTCAATTCATTCTTCATTCATATCTTGTGGTAGGCGTGTCACGACCCCAAACCCGATCGTAATGGCGCCCAACACACTACTAGGCCAGCCCGACCAATCAACAAAGATCAAGGAGCTATTAGCTCTAGGTTTCACAGGTCTCACTCGTGAACAACCTTGGTAGATTTTGAGGGATCGGTACGGAGACGTCTGTATTTATCCGCCAAAGGCTATAGAGTTAGGAAAATCTTCCCTTTATTATTTTCAGTTGTGCGAGTTTGATCTTTCAAATGCTAATTGAATTTCTACTCTATTCTTTCGCAGAAGGCAAGAACACGCGCATCCTCATCTACTAACCAGCAGCCCGAGGTCCCAGCGACAGTAGCTCCCGCTAGGGGCAGAGGCCGAGGTCGCGGATGTCTTAGAGGCCGGGGTAGGGGTAGAGCTCAGCCCTGAGCAGCAGCACAAGTGGCAGAACCTCAGGTTCATTATCGAGAAGGAGGTTCCAGGACCAACAGTTACAGTGGGCCCAGCTCAGGTCCCAGGAGGGATTTTGTTTACATCGTATCTTCAGGATGCTTTAGTCCGAATAGCAGGTTTTATGGACAATATCACTAGAGCGGGTTTACTACCAGTAGCACCAGCCACTTCTTAGGTTGGAGGAGGTAATCAGACTCATGCTACACTCACTCCGGAGCCAGTAATTCCCCAGGCTCAGGTTCTTGTGATTCAGCCAATTGAGGCAGCTGAGCCTGTTATAGTGACTTAGGCTAATGATTATGTGGCTATGTCTGCTGACGCGTTATGGAGATTGGACAGGTTTACCAAACTGTTCACTACAACATTCAGTGGCACTCCTTTAGAGGATTCCCTGGATTTCCTATATAGCTGCCACGAGGTTCTCCGTACTATGGGCATTATGGAGACTAATAGTGTGGATTTTTCTAACTTTTGATTATCTGGTTCTGCCTTTTCCAAGACTTGTTTGAGAGATTATTGTCTATCCAGGCCAGCACGATCATCATCTTTGACTTGGGGCCAATTTGCAGAGTTGTTCTTGGAAATGTTCCTTCCAGCAACTCAGAGGGAGGCTTTGCACAGGCAATTTGAGCATCTTCATCAAGTGTTCTATGTCTGTCACACAGTACGATACTAGGTTCATGGACCTGGCTCGTCATTCCATCGTCATACTTCCCACAGATCGTGAAAGAGTGAGAAGATTTATTGATGGCTTGAATCAGCCAATTCGACTGCAGATGGCTCTGGGAGCAGGGACTGAAATCACTTTTCAGGGGCAGCTAATGCAGCCCGCCGGATCGAGATGGCTCTGTCACATGGAGAAGGTCATGGATCGGACAAGAGACCCCCTAATTCGGGTAGATTCAGTGGTACCTCGTCTGGAGGCAGAGATTCTCATGGTAGAGGCCATCCTCCTAGGCCTTATCAGTCAGCTCTTCAGGTTTCTCACGATGCTTCTAGTGGTCGTAATCCTCAGCCACATTATTTTGATTAGCAGCCTATCAGTGCACCACCACTTCGCTATTCTCAGTAGTCGAGGGCTTGTTTTACGTGCGGCGATCTTAGGCAGATTGCAAGGTATTGCCCTCGAGCTTCTGACAGCTCTCAGCAGCAGGGTTCCCGTACTATGGTTCAGGCCCCGGTTCTCCCACAGCCTGCCCAGCCATCTAGAGGCGGGGGTAGAGGGCATATAGGTGGAGGTAGAGGTCATAGAGGTGGAGCTCAAACCTATAGAGGTAGAGACCAGCCAGCAGCTGATCATCCTAGAGATACTGCTCAGGTTGGTGGGGCACAACCCCAATGTTATGCACTTCCTGCCAGAACAGAGGCTGAGTCCTCAGATGCTGTCATTACAGGTATTATTTTGGTTTGTGATAGAAAGGCATCAGCATTATTTGACCCTCGGTCTACATATTCGTACGTATCCTCCTATACTTGTTTCAGCCTAGTGATCTACTAGGTGTTCCTGTTCATTTGTCTACACATGTAGGTGATTCTATTATGGTTGATCGAGTTCATCGGTCATGTATTGTAGTGATTGAGGGTCTTAAGACCCGTGCTGATTTATTGCTCCTAAATATGGTGGACTTCGATATATATTAGGCATGGACTGGCTATCTCCATTTCATACTATTTTATATTGCCATGCCAAGACTATGACTTAAGCTCTGCCGAATTTGCCTCGTATAGAGTGGAAAAGAATTTTAGGTCATACTAGCCGCAATGTTATTTCTTATGTTACGGCTCAGCGTATGGTTGGAAAAGGGTATTTGGCTTATTTAGCCTATATCCGTGATTCTAGTGCTGAGGTTCCTTCAATTGACTCTATGCCCATGGTTAATGAATTTTCTGAGGTATTCCCTTCAAACTTGCCTGGTATGCCGCCCGACAGGGACATTGATTTAACTCCAGGCACTCAGCCCATTTCTATTCCCCCATATCGTATGGCTCCGCCAGAGTTAAAAGAATTGAAGGATCAGATGCAGGATTTACTTGAAAAGGGTTTCATTAGACCCAGTGTTTCATCATGGGGTGCAACAATATTATTTGTAAAGAAGAGAGATGGTTCGATGAGAATATGCATTGACTATCGGCAGTTGAACAAGGTGACTATCAAAAATAAATATCCACTCCCGCGAATTGATGATTTATTTGATCAGTTTCAGGGTGCCAAGGTATTTTCGAAGATAGATTTGAGATTCGACTATCATCAGCTGAAGATAAGGGCATCTGATGTCCCTAAGACAACATTCCGCACTCGATACAGACATTATGAATTTCTGGTCATGTCTTTTGGGTTGACAAATGCCCTAGCAGCTTTTATAGAATTGATGAATCAGGTGTTCCGACCTTATTTAGACTTGTTTGTGACAGTCTTCATTGATGAAATATTAATATATTCCCGCAGTAAGGAGGAGCATGCGCAACATCTCAGTGTGGCTTTGCAGACTCTGAAAAATATCCAACTATATGCAAAATTTTCAAAGTGTGAATTTTGGCTAAGTTCAGTTGCATTCCTGGGTCATATTGTGACGGCATCAGGTATTCAGCTTGATCCAAAGAAGATTGAGGCGGTCAAGAACTGGCCTAGACCGATATCAGCCATAGAAATTCGGAGTTTCTTGGGATTAGCGGGTTATAATCGGCGAGTATCGGCGATTCGTGGAGGGGTTTTCATCTATTGCAACTCCACTGAAAAGATTGACACAGAAAGGTGTTCAATTCGAATGGTCAGATGAATATGAAGCGAGCTTTCAGAAGCTCAAGACAGCCTTGACCACATCGGCGGTATTGGTTTTACCCATAGGTACGGGAACTTATACTGTTTATTGTGATGCTTCCCGTATTGGGCTTGGTACAATGTTAATGCAGGATGGCAAGGTTATTGCCTATGCTTCGAGGCAGTTGAAGATTCATGAAAAGAACTATCCAGTTCATGATCTAGAATTGGCGGTGATTATTCACGCATTGAAGATCTGGAGGCATTATTTGTATGGTGTGGCATGTGAAATATACACCGATCATAAGAGTCTTCAATATTTGTTCAAATAGAAGGAGTTGAATTTGAGGCAGAGAAGATGGCAAGAATTGCTGAAAGATTATGATGTAAAATTTTATATCATCCAAGAAAAGGAAACGTAGTGGCTGACACTTTGAGTAAGAAGTCAGCCAGTATGGGTAGTCTTGCTTATATTCCAGTTAATCAAAGGATCCTTGCTTTTGATGTTCAGTCCTTACCCAACCGATTTTTGAGGTTGGATATTTCTGAGCCTAGTCGAGTGCTAGCTTGCACGGTCGCTCGCTCTTCATTTTGGAGCGTATCCGCGATCAACAATATAATGATTCTTATTTATGTGACCTTAGAGACACGGTTCCGCGAGGAGGTGCTAAACAGGTCACCTTCGATGCTGATGGGATTCTGAGGATGCAAGGGCGCATTTGTGTTCCTAATGTTGATAGGCTTAGAGAATTGATTTTAGAATAAGCTCACAGTTCATGGTATTCTATTCATCCAAGCGCAGCAAAGATGTATCAAGATTTGCGGCAACATTATTGGTGGCATATAATGAAAAAAGATATTGTGGCATATGTAGCGTGGTGTCTGAATTGTCAACAGGTTAAACATGAACATCCGAGACCTGGTGGTTTATTTCAGAGAATTGAACTTCCTGAATGGAAATGGGAGCGGATCACTATGGACTTTTTTCTGGAGTTCCGATGACTCGGAAGAAGTTGGATGTTGTTTGGGTGATTGTTGATAAGCTGACCAACTCAGCTCATTTTATTCCGGTTGCCACTACCTATTCATCCGAGAGATTAGCTGGGATTTATATCAGTGAGATTGTTTGCCTTCATGGTGTGCCTATCTCTATTATTTCAGATCGAGCTACTCAGTTTACCTCACATTTCTGGAAGACGGTTCAACGAGAGTAGGGCACCCAAGTCTAGCTAAGTACAGCCTTTCATCCCCAGACGAACGGTGATTCTGAGAGGACTATTTAGATACTGGAAGATATGCTTCGGGCGTGTGTTATTTATTTTGGAGGTTCGTGGGATCAATACCTGCCATTGGCAGGTTTTCTTATAATAATAGCTATCAATCGAGCATTCAGATGGCTCCTTATGAAGCCTTGTATGGTAGGCGGTGTCGTTCTCCGATTGGATGGTTTGAACTAGGAGAAGCTCGGTTGTTGGGTACGGATTTAGTTCAGGAGGCCTTAGATAACGTCAAGATCATTCAAGATAGGCTGCGCACAGCTCAGTCCAGGTAAAAGAGGTATGCAGATTGCAAGGTTAGATATATAGCTTTCATGGTTGGGGAGCGAGTCTTGCTCCGAGTGTCGCCTATGAAGGGCGTGATGAGATTTGGAAAGAAGGGAAAACTTAGACCTAGGTTTATTGGCCCATTCGAGATTCTTGATCGTGTGGGAGAGGTGGCATATAACCTTGCCTTTCCACCCAGCTTGTCAGCTGTACATCCGGTGTTTCATGTGTCCATGCTCCGAAAATATCACGACAACCCATCGCACGTGTTAGATTTCAGCACTGTCCAATAGGACAAGGATCTATCCTATGAGGAGGAGCCGGTAGCTATTCGAGATCGGCAGGTTCGACAGTTGAGGTCGAAGATTTTTCCTTTCGTGCGAGTTCAGTGGAGGGGTCAGCCTCCCGAGGCATCGACCTGAGAGTCCGAGTCTAACATGCGGAGCCGGTATCCTCATCTATTCCCTTACTCACGTACTTCTTTCTTTTATCCGTTCGAGGACAAACAGTTGTTTTAGAGGTGGAGAATGTGACGACCCAAAGGGACATCACTTGTTTTCTTAATCATTTCGAGCTTCTGAAGACTTTAAAACCTAATTTATAGTTGCCTCGATTTACATGCGAAGCCCGGGCGCGAAGCTGGAAAATTTTTATGTTGAAATATATGAAATATGTGAAAGATTTGAAAATTTTTGATATTAATATTGATATGGTTGACTTTGGTCAACATTTTTGGTAAACGGATCTGGACTTGTGATTTAACGGTCTCATAAAATCCGTAGAAAAATATGGAACTCGGGCGTATGCCCGGAATCGAAATCCGAGGTCTAGAACCCTGATAAAAGAATTTTTCTGTTAAATTATTTTCTGAAAATGCTTAAGGAAAATGAAACTGAAATTTGATTAAAAAGTAGGGGTATCAGGCTCGTATTTTGGTTTCGACGTCTGGTACAAGTCATATATATTGGTTAAGCGCTTCCTGTAAAGTTTGGTTGAAAACAAACGTCGTTTGACGTGTTTCGGCCTTAAATTGGAAATTTTTGAAGTTATGAAATATTTAAAGAAATCTTGAGTTTGAAGGCTCAATTCATTGATTGCGATGTTATTTTGGCGATTTGATCGTGCGAGCAAGTTCATATGATGTTTTTGAGTTAGTGTGGATATTTGGTTTGGAGCCTCGAGGGCTCGGGAGTGTTTCGGAGGTGGTTCGGGGTGTTTTTGGACTTAGGAAACTGGCAGATTTTCTGCAATTTTTACAGAGAAGTTTTACTCTACACGATCGCGACCTTGTTCACGCGATCGCACTGCCTTGACCATTTCCTCAACGCAATCGCATCCCGTTTAACGCGATCGCGTAGCTTCCCGTCCTTCTTCAACGCGATCGCAAGCCCTTCCACGCGATCGCGTAGTGCAAACGAGCCACGCAACAAATTTCTTCTATGCGATTGCAGCACTGTCCCCGCGATCGTGTAGACTTGTGCTTTTACTTTCCGCGATCGCGACCCTGTTTACGCGATCGCGTAGAACAAAAATGTTGCCCAGTGAATTTAATCCCAAAACAGAATAGAACCGGGATTTTCATCCCATTTCACAAACTCTCTCTTCTCCATGCTTCTTGGGCGATTCTTGAGCAATTCTTTATCAAACTTCTTGGGTAAGTGATTCTTGACTCGTTTTCTTCGTTTTCCTTCAATATTAGTTGAATTCCTAGGCCTAAATATGTGTAAATAGGTAGAAAAATTAGAGAAATGAGTATAGTTTGGGTTTTCAAAGAATTTATGATCTAGACCTCGTTTTTGGGTCGAACTTAAGAACAAATTATATATTTGAATTCGTGGATGATTAGGTGAATTTATTTTGGTTCGAAACTTGATTTTCGATCATGGGGGCCCGCGGTCGATTTTCACTATTCCGGGCAGAATGTTGTAAATATTATATCTGGCCATATGAACTTGTATGTTGAGTAGTATTGATGATATTAAATCAATTGTGTAAAGATACAATTGGATTGGAGCCAAATTCGAAAGGAAAAGGCATTGCTACTGATTGAATTGTTAGTAAACTTTCGAGGTAAGTGTTTGTTCTATCCTAGCTTGAGGGAATAGGAATTGAGTTTATGTGTTAATTCTTATATGCGGAGTCCGACGTATAAGCATGGTGACGCGTATCTATACGTTGGGGATCGAGCATGACTGTGGGTCTTAATGGATTAAATTCCTATTAATCCTGTGTGATTATGTGAAAGAAAATTATTATTGGTTTTATACCGGTAATATATATAAATTGTTGATTAAGGGTTATTGGTGTCACACTGGTAACGAACATACATTGTTGACTTATTATCATTTATTGGTTTTACACGGGTAATATAAACATTGTTAAAATTGAAGATTATTGGTTTAATACCGGTAGTACTTTTATATACATATTGTTGATCAGAGATTATTGGTTCAATGCCGGTAATACACATTATTAAAGAATTGGAATCGTGTGGCACGCCGACCACTCATATATTAAAGAATTGGGATCGTGTGGCACGCCGACCACTTATATATTAAGGAATTGGGATCATGTGGCATGACGACCACTTATATAATAAGAAATGGGATCGTGTGGCACGCCGACCACAAAGTGATTTGAATCTTGGCATTGGCCATAGTTGTCGGTAGCCTATTATTAAATCAGGGAGCGAGTGGTACACCTACAACAAGATATGAAATGAAAAATGAATTGAGACATGAAAGTAAGTTTTGTTCCATTGTTCAGATTACTTCGGATATTATGAATTATTGATTGTTATTTCAGAGCAGATTCTTTCCTTATAAATGTTCAATAATGTTTTCCTGCTGTTGTATATGTATATATTTCAACTGTACAAGTTTATGTGGGTGTCTGGTCCTAGCCTCGTCACTACTTCGCCGGGATAGGCCAGGCACTTACTAGCACATAGGGTCGGTTGTGCTGAAACTACACTTTGCGCTCTTTTTGCGCAGATACAGGTTATAGGCAGCAGCAACGACAGTAGCACGATTGTGGATATTCCGACTACTGAGACTTCGAGGTAGCCTTGCAGGCGTCCGCAGTACCCATTGTCTCCTCTATCTATATTTTTCATTCTGTTATCTCACGTATAGGAGATAAACAGCTTATAATTCTTTCAGGCGATTATGTGTATTAATCTTAGAAGTTCGTGAGTATTGTGACACCAGTCTTGGGTAGTGTATCATGTCTGGGTTTTCTATATTGTATTCAGTAAAAATTTTCTAAGTCTTTCGCTAAGTTTAATTATTCCACTATAATTACATGATTTTATTTAAAGTCTTAAGAAGAGAGTTGTAACTAATGAAAATGTAAGTAATAATTGGCTTGCCTATCTTCCACTAGTAGGCGCCATCATGACTCCCGATGGTGGGAAATTCGGGTCGTGACAAATATTTATACAAATAAAACCAATTATTTTACAACTAATTTAAACACATATTTTATTTGACTTATACTAATGAAATTAACTATTTACAAATATTTAAAAGAACAATAATTAACATTAATTACTTATACTTAATTGAAGATTTGTTAAATTTGAAAACAGTATTATTTAAACTCAAATCATACCTAAATGCTTAATTCACGCAAAATAATAAAAATTCACATTTTTACTAAACTTAGCTACATATCAGCAATTTAGCCTATTAAAGACAATATTAACTCATTTATAGCTACTGAACTAACCAGTTTTAATTAATCCTCTTAATTAAAGAGATAACTTATTTATATTTTAATTACTAAACAACTTGGATAATAATAACATATTTATACTTATATTATTTAATAACCATATTGAATTGAATTATTATTACATACAAAAGTCTAATTATTCAAAGTGATAAAAATTGGCAGAATATTAATATGGAAAATAATTTAAACACAAGTCAATAAAAGAAAGCTAATTAAAATTTCACAACTTTCATTCTTTACATGTATTTATTAAATTTAAACACAATAAGTCATGTACCTGATATTTGAAAGATAGCAGAATATAAGATTGACCAACACAGCACTAGAAAAAACACAACACCAGCGGTGGAAGCAAAATAACCCAGAATCTATTGTTCTGCTAGGGGAGGTAACGCAAATAACATGTCTCACTATTTCCCTCAATGTTTCTTCCCATAAAATGCTCAAACAAAAATTAAGGCTACAACTCTACAACCAGATACTTTAAGCAAGATATGACAGAATGAACATCAACTAAATCTCATTCAGTTACAGTTCAAAGCTGGTTTAATCAAATGGTATATGAATCATCTTCGATTTAGAAATTGACTAAGTAACAACCGTATGAGAACTTCAAAGAGGTCTATAATTGATTTAAGCCTAGAGTGAAAATTAAATGAGCAACAAGGAACCCAAAGTATACCTACCTAAAGTTGGAAGCTCAAATCAGAGTCATAAACTAATAATTCAAATCACATTTTTCATGTCATGAAGCTACTACCATAAGTTCAATCTCCAACTTAAAGGAATTATCATACAATAGTATACTTTACTTGAAGTTCACACTTTTTAACTCAAATTCATAATATCAAACTATCTACAATTAATGAAATCAATCCGAATAAAGTATGAGCTGAATCTGTACTACTGCATTCCTATAATTCCTTTCGATTGTCAACTATTGACTTGTATATTCCTCACAGCTGCCCTCTTTACTCGGAGCCACGAAGAGTTTTCGTGCAAATATAAGAGAGCAAATACGAGTGATTTTAGCCTGTTTGAGTACTCCATGTGAAGCATTTTTGAAAGATTTGACTGAACCTTTGCTTCAAAAGGTCTCCTACATATCCCTGGCTAAAAGGGAATCAGGTCATTGTAGTTCGGGAAGTTTTGGTAGCTGAGACTACAGTAGGACTGTGCCCTTTTTGTTACTGTTGTTGCTATTGCAGCTACTACTTATCGACCTCCTTATTACACCGTGTTAAACCAAAATTGAGAAGCTAGACTAAACTAGTCTATGAATTACAAAATCTTATCCAGATTTTCAAACTTGCTCTTGTCGCCTTGCTTTCTTGTTGGCTTGCTTCCTCTGATGTTTCTGACTTGATTCACCAACCTCTCTGAATTTCCGAACTTGAATTGTTTATTTCCTTCTTTAGATCATCCGATTTTTTTCCCTCGAAGCTTGAACTGCTTTCTTCTGATTTTTGAACTTGAATTTGTGCTGGGGAACTTGTTATGATCCTTCGCTTTATTGACTTTAACTTGAAATGTATTCCTCTCTTCAGGTGGTCTCCTAACTTCAACAACAACTTTGCAAATAAAATGCATTTAGCAATGATTTATGAACTATATATTTAGGCAATGTTTACACAAGCAGGACCACTTGGGTCGAAATAAATTAAATGTCTTTTTTGAGAAAGAATTAAATTCAATATCCTATTTGAGGGTGGATAGACCCAACATACCTTATTTGAGGGCGAATAGAACGAAATATCCTATTTGAGGGTGGATGAACCCAAAATATCCTATTTGAGGGCGGATAGTTCCGAATTATCCTATTTGAGGACGGATAGTCCTAAAATATCCTATTTGAGGGTGGATAGTCCCCTGATATCCTATTTGAGGGCAGATAGTCCCATAATATCCTATTTGAGGGCGAATTGTCCCATAATATCGTATTTGAGGGAGGATAGTCCCATGATATCTGATTTGAGGGCGGATAGTCCCATGATATCCTATTTGAGGGCGGATAGTCCCATAATATCCAATTTGAGGGCGGATAGTCCCATGATATCCTATTTGAGGGCAGATAGTCCCATGATATCCTATTTAAGGGCGGATAGTCTCATTATATCCTATTTGAGGGCGGATAGTCCCATGATATCCGATTTGAGGGCGGATAGTCCCATAATATTCGATTTGAGGGCGAATAGTCCCATAATATCCTATTTGAGGGTGGATAGTCTGAAAATATCCTATTTGAGGGCGGATAGTCCCATAATATCCTATTGGAGGGTGGATAGTCCCATGATATCTTATTTGAGGGCGGATAGTTCCAAAATATCCTATTTGACGGCGGATAGTCCCATAATATCCTATTAGTGGGCGGATAGTCCCATGATATCCTATTTGAGGGCAGATAGTCCTAAAATATCCTATTTGAAGGTGGACAAACTTGATACCTCCTGTTTGAAGGTGGACAAACTTGATACGTCCTGCTTGAAGGTGGACAAACTTGATACGTCCTATTTGAAGGTGGACAAACCTGATATGTGGTGCTTAATTGTGTACTTACAAAGACTGATGTAGTGTAAAAAACTTGATATGATGTAGAGATCTTGAGATGGACATAGATTCCGTCCATGTTCTTAAATCAAAGAAAATTTCGTCAGTTTAAAGTGCATTGAGAGATCGTGCCACTACCGCTGGGGATGGATTTCTCCTTATATCTCGAGTTGATTTCCTCGTTTCTCCGTGTATATTTTCAACAATGGCAGAAAGTTTTCTTCCCCAATTTTGGTGATCTTTTTTGTGGCATGCCTTTATACTATCAATAGCATTTTCTTTTCCTGTTTCAAATCAAAGAAAATATTGTTTGTTAAAAGTGTGGTGAGTGGTTGTGCCGCTCTTGTTGGGGGATGGTTTCTTCCTTTTTCCCTGATTTGCTTTGTGTTCCCAAAATTTGTTGGGGAATGATGTTATTTGCTAGGGATGATATTCCTGTTGGGGATGGTTTTTCCTTTTCTCCTTTCCCCGCTTTGTGTTGTCCGACTCTATTGGAACTTTGGTCAATAGTCTGCCGGGGAGCCTCCTTCCTGACGATCCTGATCCACAAATTTCTCAATTGTTATTCTCACTGTTTTCCCCATATTTCCTTTATCTTCGGTATATCCGACTTACATTTTTCTTTGCCCCATTTTGGCAATTGGTATTAAGCTCTGAAACATCTTTCTAAAAAACAAACTGATGAAGAAATAATCCATAAACAAAGAAGTGAAAAGTGATGACTTCAAAAGATAGAAAAAGAAAAAGTCTTTCTGAACAAATGACAGGGAGAAGAAAAAAATAAAAGAACCTATCTGAATGGTATAACCAATCCCAACGATCATGTCGTGCATTACAGATTAATTAATCCAACCTATTTGTATCAATCAATCTTTCTGATGGCCTCATTTCACTGGGGATAAACATGCACCCAACTCTTTTTCCAAATGTAGATCTTTTCCGCCAATCTTATCTTGCCGCCTCATAGTGCCCTTCGAGGGGTTTTCAATAATGTGACTCTCTCATTTCCCTCAATTCCCATCGCTTTATGGTGCTTGTGAAGGTTTTCACCATAAGACTCTCTCATTTTGTTTCTCTCAGCTTTCGTCGCCTTATGGTGCCCGTGAAGGTTTTCACCGATGAGACTCTCTCATTTGATTTTTATTTTTCAACTGGGGATTGGAATATTATTGATAAGATTCTCTCTACTGGGGTTCTTTTGGCTATCTATTCCTTCATCTCATGATCCTCACTCAGTCGGGGATCAGGGTGTTATTCTCGGCTTTCATTTGCCTGACTCGGCAGTTCTCGAATACTGATCGAGAGGTCTTTTTTGGGCATCATTATGGGTTTTTCTGTGGTTAAAAGAAAAGGATATTAATAAATTCAAAATAACTTTAATGGGTAAAACATTACAACTCTTGGAATCACATTCTTTCCAACATTTTAAAGCATAACTTCTTCCCCAGTTTTATTGCTTGGGGAATCTTTCATTTTTGTTACATTATGATCGAGCCTTGAGGCGCCTACGTATCCTATTTGAGGAAGCAGTTGAATGTAGGTCACTTGATTCCTTTGCTTTTCTTGTGACTTTCCTTTTTGTTTTTTTTGTTATTATTTTCCTTCTTTTTCTTTTTCATTTTTCATTTTTCATTTTCATTAATGATTCCAAGAGAGGGGTACGAAAGAATAAGTAAGGCTCAAAGGGGGAGAGCAAAGGTTAAAAGTGTTTGGATAAAAGAAAGAATTGCCTCCGTCATTTCATTATCTGCTAAATACCAAGTACAAATAATCAAATGAACCAAAGTTATAATCAAAGAAATTACACATAATATCTCTTGGCCGCATCAGGATTGATAGCCATGTCGATGCATCTTCCTTTGATGTTTGTCAAACATAGAGCGCCATTGGATAACACTCTGGTCACAATGAATGGTCCTTGCCTGTTTGGGGCAAACTTGCCCTTTACTTCGGCCTTACGTGGAAGGATTCGTTTCAATATTTATTGCCCCACTTCAAACTTTCTGGGATGCACCTTTTTATTATATGCTCTTGCCATCCTCTATAGATATAAATGGCCACGACACATTGTCGCCAATCTTTTCTCATCAATCAAACTCAGTTGCTCCAATCAGGTTTTGACCTACTCATCGTCATCAATTTCAGCTTCAGCGACAATTCAAATAAACAAAATTTAAATTTTCGCCGGCATCACTAGATCAGTTCTGTATACCAACAAATAAGGAGTTGCACCTACTAAAATACGAACAACAGTGCGATAACCCAACAATGCAAATGGTAACATTTCATGCCATTTCCTGGATCCTTCTACCATCTTCCTCAATATCTCCTTCATATTCTTGTTGGCTGCCTCAACCGCTCTATTGGCCTTGGGATGATATGGTGTGGAGTTACAGTGTGTAATCTTAAACTGTTGACATACTTCTTTCACCAGACTACTATTAAGATTGGCACCGTTATCTGTGATAATCACTTTTGGGTTCCCAAATCCACAGATGATATTGGAATGCACAAAATCCACCACTGCCTTCGTAGTCACCGACTTGAAAGTTTTAGCTTCAACCCATTTGGTGAAATAATCAATGGCTACCGGAATGAACCCACGACCGTTGGATGCTGCCGGCTAGATGGGTCCAGTGACATCCATGCCCCAGGCAACAAATGGCCATGGCGCTAACATTGTATGCAATTCTATTGTCGGAGAATAAGTCAAATCTCCGTGTATCTGACAGCGAGGCATTTTTGCACGAAACTAATGCAGTCACGCTCTATAATGATCTAGTAATATCCTACTTGAAGTATTTTCTTATCCAATACATATCCACTCATATGGGGTCTACATACTCCAGCATGTACCTCTGTCATTACTATCGTGGCTTGACCAGCCTCTATACATCTCAGCAAACCCAAATCTGGAATTCTTTTGTACAGCACTCCTCCATTGAAGAAATAACCATTTACCAATCGTCAAATGGATCTCTTTTTATCTCTGGTGGCCTGTTCTGGGTATATCCCCATCCTGAGGTATTCTTTGAAATCATAAAACCATATCTCGCCATCCATTTCTTCCTCTATCATGTTGCCATAGGCATGTTGATCACGAACCTGAATATGCAATGGGTCAACATGAACCTTGTCTGGGTGGTCAACATCGATTCTAAACTTGCCAAAGCATCATCAACCTCATAGTGAACCCTTGGGATGTGTCTGAACTCCACTAATCAAAATCGCTTGCTCAGATCGTGCAAGCATTGTCGATATGGTATAAGCTTTAAATCCCTTGTTTCCCATTCACCTTATATTTGATGTACCAGATAGTCTGATTCTCCCAAGGCCAAAATGTCCTGGACATCCAAGTCCACAACTAACCGTAACCCCAAAATGCATGCTTCATACTCAGCCATGTTGTTGGTACAATAGAAGCGAAGTTGAGCCGTAACAGGATAGTGATGTCCTGTTTCAGAAATAAGTACTGCTCATATTCTAAATCCTTTTTCATTCGCAACTCAATCAAAGAAAAGTTTCCATCTGGTTCCTTAGTCAATTCCAACTCATCAATATGCAACACTTCTTCATCAGGAAAGTACGTCTTTAAAGGTTCGTATTCATAGTCAACATGATTCTTAGCCAAATGATCAGCTAACGCTTGGGCTTTCATAGCCGTCCTCATCACATAGAACATGTTGAACTCCATAAGTAATATTTTCCATTTTTCTAACTTCCTTGTGGGCATAGGTTTCTAGAAAATATGCTTCAACGGATCAAAACGTGAAATGAGATAAGTAGTGTAGGAAGATAGATAATGCTTCAACCTCTATGCTACCCAAGTTAGGGCACAACACGTCCTCTCAAGATGAGTGTACTTCACTTCATAAATCGTGAACTTCTTACTGAGATAATAGACAACATGTTCCTTCCTACCAGTGATGCCATGCTACCCCAATACACAGCCAAACGAGTTTCCCAAGACTGTTAGATAATGAATCAGAGGTCTCCCAGGTTCAGGAGGAACCATGTGGGTTCAACAAATATTCCTTTATCTTATCAAACGCCTCTTGGCATTCTTCGATCCATTTGATTGTCGCGTCCTTCTTCAATAGCCTAAAATTAGGTTTACACGTTGATGTGAACTGGGCAATAAATTGGCAGATGTAGTTCAACCTTCCCAGAAGACTCATTACTTCGGTCTTATTCTTCAGTATTGGAAATTCTTAGATGGATTTGATTTTTGATGGGTCCAACTCAATACCTCGCCGACTGATGATGAATCCCAACATCTTTCCTGATGGAACACCAAATACCCATTTGGCTGGGTTGAGCTTAATGTCATACCTTCGAAGTCTTTGAAAAAAACTTCCTTAGGTCTACTATGTGGTCTTTCTGATGCTTGTATTTTATGATCACATCATCTACGTACACCTAAATCTCTTTGTCTATCATGTCATGAAACACAATAGTCATTGCCCTCATATACATTTCCCTGGCGTTCTTCAAGACGAACGGCATTACCTGATAGCAATAGGTTCCCTATGGTTTGATGAAAGCCGTTTTTTTGCAACTTTCTTCATCCATCAAGATATGTGATACCCAGCATAACAATCCACAAAAGAACCGATCTCTCATCCGGCACAATTGTCAATCAATATATGGATGTTGGGTAGTGGAAAGTTATCCTTTGGGCTTGCCCTATTCAAATTACGGTAATCAACGCATACCCAGATTTTCCCATCTTTCTTCGGCACTAGTACCACGTTGGAAAACCAGTCAGGATATCGAGTGACCCGGATAACCTTTGCCTGCATCTGTTTGGTTACTTCTTCTTTAATCTTTACACTCATGTCTGTCTTGAACTTCCTCAATTTTTGCTTGATGGGAGGGCATGCCGGGTCAGTGGGCAATTTGTGAACCCATATAGTTGTGCTTAAACCCGGCATGTCATCATACGACCATGCAAAAACATCTTTGAATTCAATGAGTGCTTCGATTAGTTCCTCCTTGATGTTCGGCTCAATGTGGATGCTGCTTTTGGTTTCCCTGACATTGTCTGCATCCCCTAAATTGACGGCTTTAGTGTCATTCAAATTAGGCTTAGGTTTTTCTTCGAACAGACTGAATTCTCTATTTATCTCTTCAAAGGCCTTATCTTCCTTGTATTCTGATTCATCATCATAATCGACCTCTTGAGCAATTAATTCAAAATCAGATTGATTATTTAGACTAGGTTGAAGATCCATTGTGCATGGTATGTCATTGGATCCAGTAAAAAGAGAACTGTTCAGAAAGAAAAGAAGAAACAAAACTAAAACACAATAAGAAAAGGAAACTTTCACTTTTTATTAAAATGTGGGATAACAGAGTTTCACACTTTTACTGAATACAAATAAAACCAAAACTGGATTACAACTCTGGAATAATCCAGGGAACAGAAAGAAAATCCAGAGCCTACTACCAAGACTCCCTCTGGGTAGGAAGAGGAGTAGCTGTCCAATTGCTGATATTGGCCCTAGGCCCCACAAAGTGTATATTTACTCTACTGGAACCCTCTCCAGCTTCTACCATGTTGACACCGGCAAACAGCCTTTCAAAACCCTGATCCAGATCTCCATCTGATCCAATCAATGGTCAGAGAAGTTTTGGTACTGATGACCTTTTGACACCTGCTCTAACAAACGATCTAGAGAGACGCGGAACTGGTTTGGGGAGAACCCAAACTCTCTTCTTCATTTTCCGAGCTCGCTTTAAATATGTTGCGGTTGGCTTGAATCCCAATCCGAAGGTCTCTAAATTCTTGGGCAGAGAGACAGGTTGAACAATACCCTGAAGCTCAGGCCCCAGACCTTTCCCTACATCTCTAAAACTATCATGACGGTTACGGAAGCTGTCCTGGGGCGTGGAATGCTTTCACCATCGTCTGAGATTGCGTCAAATATCAGGTAAACCCAGGGACCTTTTTCATCGTCCGTTTCTATAAATGGCACAATGGCACCTCCCATAGTGCACGCAGTGTCTTCCCCATATAGCACGACATCTTGCCCGTCCTATTCAAACTAGACCATCTGATGCAATGTGGATGGCACTGCTTTGGCCGCGTAGATCCACAGTCGCCCCAACATAAGGTTATAAGATACCGTGGCATCCAACACCTGGAACTCTATAGTAAACTCGACTGGGCCGATGGTCAACTCGAGTATGATATCCCCCACAGTGTATGTTCCACTTACATCAAATCCTCAGGCGCAAACATTGTTTTTGTGGATTCTATCATGATCAATCTTCAACTGGTTCAGTATGGGTAATGGGCAGATATTAGCACTTGACCTATTATTGACCAATGCCTGAGTAACCGCCGAATCTTCACATTTGACAATCAAGTAGAGAGCTTTATTATGCTCTGTTCCCTCTACTGGTAGATCGTCATCACAGAACATCACCCTGTTTACCTCAAAAGATTTGTTGGCAATTGTTTCAAGGTGGTTCACCTAAATTTCATTGAGCACATGAGCTTCATTTAGTATCTTCATCAGGGCTCGGCGAAGCTCGTCCAAAAGGATCAATAGTGATAACAACGAGATCTCGCCCGGTGTTTTCTTACGTTGTTCGACAATGGAGTAATTCTGCACTTTTATTTTTTATAGGAATTCCGCCTCTTCTTATGACAAGGGTTTCTTTGTCACTGATGGATTGGACCTTCTCAACTCCACGGGAGTAAAACACCACCTTGATCGAGTTAGCCACTGCGCCTCACAACTATCCTCCTCCACTTGCTTTCCCTTGTACATCACCGCTGCCTTTTCATACTTCGAAGGCAGGCCTTGCTATCAATCACTGGCAATTGGACTACCAGCTTTATGATGACCGGTTCTCTGCAGACTCCCTTCACAACAACTACGGGCGCAGATGATGCTCCCGATATTACCAATTTGGCCGGTTCTAGTTTCCTTGTAGCGGTAGATGGATTCTTCCCTAATATCACCACCGGCTTAACATCTTCCCCTTTCGCCTGTACCCCTTCTTTCTTACTGGTTGATTTTTCTTTCGGAATGGCATGGTTCATCATCACTGTCTGTGATGGTTTCTTTGGCTCTCCCCCTTCATGCACAAGCTCGATCATGTCAGCCTCATGGTAAGTTGGAGGTAGATTTTGGTTGATATTGGGTACCTCTGGTGCTTGAACCTCAATCTTATTGGTATCGATAGGATATTGCACAGCGTGTTTCAATTTCCAACACCTCTCTGTATCATGTCCGGGAGCCCCAAAATAATACTCACAGCTTACCGAGTGGTCCATATTTTTTTGAAGGGGATTTGGAAATCTCGGCTCAACAACACTCAACAAACCTAAATGCTTTAATTTTTGGAACAAGGCACTATAGGTCTATCCCAATCAGTGAACGTTCTCGGTCTATGCACCCTGATAATAGGTGAATTTGACTATATTTATGCCCTAAATAATCATGCTTTATTGTTGTTTTGATATTGTTTATGATGAAAAAATTCTTTTATTAGTGTTCTTAGTGTGTTGTAGGTACACATGAGCTAATGAAGACTAAAAGAGCAAGTTTTGGAGTCAAAAGATGGTGTAAAAGGCCAAAGTGTGGTACAAGTCAAGAAACTACGATGAAAATAGACAGGAAGGTGTCATTCGGAGCTATATAGATGTTATGGAATGAATGGAAGTAATTTTAAGCTTTGAAGTCAGAGTAAAAGCTCAAGGAATCAAGCCAGGATCGTGTTCGGGGGTCAAATTTGATAGTTTAGTACAAGCGAAGAATCGATGAGGCATATTGCGCACTGTCTAGTAAATTGGACATAACGTTTTGCTCAGAACTTGCTTTTGGCGCTATAATATATGGTTGGAAAGCTAACTCAAAGAGCTACAACTTTAATGTTTTATGCTATTCCAAATTCCAAACGGAACAGGGTTAAAAATCGCGGTGCATTTGCAACCACGAATGAACCGCTAAAAAAGAAGCATGCAGAAGATTTTTGAACTTCAGAGAGCCTGATTTTTTGCGGTCCATTCGCGATTGCGAACGGACCGCGAACGACGCTGAAAATTTGAAGGCTAAACTTGTCAAAAATCAAATTTTGTAACCTAAACCCTCTATATAAGCCTAGATTTCGCCCAAGAGAGGCAAGTACTTTTGCAAGATAATAAGTAAGAGAGAACTCTCTCAACTTATTTCTTTCTTTTATATTGATTCCTTGATTAAGAATTCAATTAGTATTCTTGTTTCCTTGATTATGAGTAGCTAATTCCTTATCTAAGGTTTTGATGGAACCTATTGGGTGATGAACTTCTCGTTCATGTGATTACAAATTGTTAGCTAGATTTCTATTTGTTCAACTTCGTTGTTGTTGTAGTTAATTGGTAGAACTCCCAATTAGTTGTGCTTATTAAGTGTGCATAACTTGGAAAAGAGTGCATATTTAGGTATATTGTTGAACAACACCACACCTAGGTTATTGGAAGAATCTATAACTTTAGGCGTAAAGGTGGGATTAGGAATAACGTTGCCTTAGGTGCAATCTAAAGTGAACTATTCAAATTAAAGCTTGCTTCAGTAGCTCGGGAGAGTGCACTAGTAAATTATTGTAGTTGCTCGGGAAAGAATTACGGTAAAAGTAGCGTTCATGATTGATCGATATATTGACAATTTGTATGAGCATAAACAGAAGAGATTCCATCAATAGGGGAAATCAATACCTTAGTCTTTCTCTATATTATTTACCTAATATTCAATTCTTTCTTTTAAGTCTTTTAATTCTTGCAAAAGTTAGTTGTTAGAAAACCTTTACAAAAATATATTCAAAGTTTGGGAACTTGCTTCAGAAGTGTTCTTGGGTTGTGAAAGTTGCAGTTGGTACGTTAATTCCCTGTGGGATCTATTCTGGACTTATTTGACCATGTTATATTGACTACGACCGTTGGTTGGACGTGAATCAATTTTGGCACAGTTGCCGAAGAACTAACGGAATTATCAATTGCCATTGACAGAACTACAAGATTTTTGTGTAGTCAAGTTCTTTCTACACTTTACGTTGAAAATTTTGACGGTAGATGAATTGGGTACTCAGGTGCATGCTAGAAAATCTGCAAGGACTGGAGAGCTAATTGAAGGACTCTCAGACCCCAAGCAAACTTTTCGGGCACGTAACAGGGCAATCAAACAAATTCAGCAATCTCAGCAACAAATCAAACTAGATTTTGACATAGGAGACGTGAACGACCCAAACCAGCAAGTTGGGTTGAACATGCAAGAGGCACAAGAAGGTGCACTATTTGAACGGGCACAACCAACAGCGGATAATTTGGCAACTGCCATCATTGTGCCATCAATTTAAGCTGAGTCTTTCCAGATTACTAACAACATGCTACACTTGTTGCAAAACAGGGGATTATTCTCTGGGACTCACGTTGAAGATCCACAACAGCACCTGAAGAACTTTCTCTCAATATGCAAGACACAGAGGCAACCAAATATGACTCCGGAAGCCATCAGACTATTGCTATTTCCGTTTTCAGTTACAGGGGCAGCACAAGTATGGCTAAACTCACTCCCTATAAACTATATTGCAACTTGGGATGAGTTAGTCAAGAAATTTCACAACACGGTTCATCCACCTAACAAGATAGCTCGGCAAATTGATGAGATTGTGAGCTTCAAGCAGAAACCAATGGAGACATTACATGAAACTTGGGGCAGATTCAAAGGTATGCTTGTTATGTGTCCTCACCATGGGATTCCTAAGTAGATGTTGGGTCAAAGGTTCTACATAGGGCTTTCAGACAGCATGAAGAATATAGTAGATGCCTCAGCTTGTGGGGCTTTTCTGAGCAAGACTTGGAGAGAAGGCCAAAATTTGCTTGACAAGATGGCTCAAAACTCTTGGTGGACGACCAGGAATGCTCCTATCACTCCAGTGGTACACTCTTTACCTCTGAATCCTTCCAACACTTTAGAGGAGAACGTGGAAACTTTACTGACACAAATGAGCATCCTGACAAAGAAGGTGGAAGAATCTGGGGTCAAGCAGCAAGTTCACATTGTAGGCACTACCAATGGTGGTTTATCCATATCTTGCATTAGCCAAACCATAGGTAATCCATGGGCTGCAGACCAAGAACATCATCATCAGCATGAAGACATGAATTATGTGGCTAATTATGGAGGGTAGCAACAGGGTAACCAAAGTTGGGGTCTGCGGGCTCCACAGAAGTGCATGCCTCCTCAAATACAGTATAATGCAGCAGGTATGAGGCTACCAAACAACATAGATCCATATCCTAGACCTTAAAATTTCAACAATCAACATCAGGGGTATCATCCACCTACACCACAGCATGCGGGTAGACATGACGATAGAATCGAAGAGTTGAAAGCTATGATGCAGCAGGTAATTGGGTCACATGCCAAACCTAATGAGAGGATAGATGCACATGACGTAGCTATCAAGAATATTGAAATACAGGTGGGCCAGATTGCTATGTCACTTAACAATCGTCCTCAAGGGACATTGCCTCTAGATACACAAATAAACCCAAAGGATCACATACCAAAGCAGATGATGGCAGTTAGTCTGAGAAGTGGAAGAGATCTTGATGCTGAGCAAGAAAGAGATAGAGGCACTTTGCAGGCTGAGACAGTCACTCCAGTACCCATTGAACTGGAGGAGTCCACCGGGTTGACAAAAGTTACAGTCCATCCAGTAGCTAAAAATAATGATGTGCAGTAGGGAACTGAGAAAGTAGCTGAACCAATGGAGCAGCCGGTTGTTGAACAGGTGTTAGAGAAAGAAAAGTCCCAAGTGATTGGGAAGAAGAGGCCTCTAGCCCCATTCCCCCAAAGGTTGGCCAAGCACCAGAAAGAGGAGCAAAACAAAAGAATCTTTGATATGCTGAAGCAAATCCAGGTAAACATTCCTTAAATTGAATCTTTAAAAGAAATGCTTGGGTATGCTAAGATGATGAAAGATTTGATGTCGCGGAAATTTGATTTCCAAGACTTGGCCACTATGACTCTTACACAGACATGTAGTGCAGTGGTCTCTAGACCCATTGCTGAGAAGCTATCTGACCCAGGTAGCTTCACCATTCCATGCACTATAGGAAACTTTGCCTTTGCAAATGCATTGTGTGATTTGGGGCCGAGCATAAATCTTATGCCCTTGGTGATTTATAAGAGGTTGGGCATCGGGAGAGCCAGGCCTACTTCCATGTTATTGCAGCTTGCTGACCGGACGGTTAAGCGTCCATTCGGTATAGAGGATGATGTGCTCATTCAGGTAGGGAAGTTTATGTTTCCCGCCAACTTTATTATTCTTGACTGCAAGGTGGACGCGGAAATTCCTATAATCTTAGGAAGACCATTCCTAGCCACAGGGAGAGCTCTGATTGATTGTGGGACTGTGGAGCTCAAAATGAGGCTAAATGATGAGGATATCATATTCAATTTACAAAAATCCATGAGGCGCCCTAGTGAGTTCGCGAATTGCTCTCTCATTGATGCAGTAGATGTGATAGTGGAGACAGATGATATAGAATTGACAGCTGAAGATCCACTTCAGGCATGCTTGATGAACATAGAAGAAGTAAATGGTGAAAGCCTGGCAGAGTAGGTGCTATCTCTCGAAGGTAAGGGGTTTTGGGATAGAGAGTTGGGGTTTGAACTTCTACATTTAGAGAAAAGAGAGACCCCTCCAGCAAAACCATCCATACAAGAGCCACCAAAGCTGGAGCTTAAACCACTACTACCATATCTCATGTATGAATTTCTAGATCCTAACTACACTTTACCTATTATTATCTCATCTGGTTTGCTAGATGTGCAGGCTCAAAAGCTATTACAGGTACTCAAAGAATGTAGAACTACCATTGGTTGGACCATGGCAGACATAAAGGGGATCAGCCCCGCATACTGCATGCACAAGATTCTCCTAGAAGAGGGACACAAACCCTCCAGGAAACGCAAAAGAAGGCTGAACCCGAATATGAAGGATATAGTGAAAAAGAAAGTGATAAAGTTGCTTGACACAGGGTAGGTCCCAGGTAAGTTTTTTCACCCTTCTATGTTGTACATTGATTATTATGCCATGAGGACATGGCATGATTTTAAGTGTGGGGTTGGAAACTTATCTTGTATATATTGTATATAGTAGATGTAGCTGTAAATTATATTAGTTGGCTTGGCCCGATGATGGACACTTGGTGACGGGTTTCTTAAGGGTCTAAGTCGGAATAAAAACACAAAAAAATCAAAAATTTGAAAAATCCAAAAATATTAATAAATGGCTCTTCTTGATGACGGACTATTTGGACAAATACTCTTGACGGAAGTAGTCCATGTAGGAATTTTTCTTTCTTTTATTTTCTTTTTCTAGGTAGTGTATCACCTCCCCCTTGGTTTTTCTTTTGACCACGGTTCTTTTCCAATGGTTTTTCTTGAACCGGGTTAGGTAGATTTTTCTTTTTAGGATTAGAGGGCAAAGGTTAACATGTAACCCCAAGTATGCACATTAGCAAAACTTAATTGAACTTGAGAATGTATTATCTATGCTTGAGTGTAGATTCTAGTATATGGCTTAAATTGCGCAATACAGCTTGCTTGAACATTGATAGGACTTTGTAGATGAACCTGATTCTAAATGAGTTGCATGCTAAGTGTGTGTGAGATTTTACTTACATTATATGTTTTACATGATACCTAGAACTTGCCATATGTATTTGCAAAGCGAAATAGAAGTTGTTTGGTTGTAGAGATGATAGAGGCATTTCTTTGTGTAACCCCATAAATAAATAAGACATGAATTCACCTGTACATAATATCCCAGTTAACCCCTTTGAGCTTAAAGCCTATTCTTTGATAACCCTTGAATGTTAATGAAAAATAGAAATCATATATTGTTCTACTTTACCTCGTAGAAGCACTTGTGTTGTAATGAATATGCAAAAGTCTAAGTGTGGGGTGAAGGGAAGTTGAAAAAAAAAGGGAAAATCAAGAATGAATGGTAGAAAATGGTGAACTGGAAAAATAGTGTAAATGCATTGCAAAGCAATGATAAAAAAAATCAATGTATATATGTAAATTAGAAAGACCAGTAACACCAACAAAAGAAAATTGGGGATTAAAAGCAAATAAAAGTGAAGGAATGTTTAGGGGAGACATAAGGAAGAAAACAAAAAGGGAAGTTGTAAAAATAAAGAAAAGTGCTTAGGGAGGTTAGCCACTATACCCAAAAGTATCCTACCCATCCCGTAGCAAACATTACAACCCTTAAAGACCTCTTGATCTATGATTGAATAACTTGATTAGTGGAGTATTACACTAGGGGAAAGCCTATGGTGTGTCTGTATGCATATGAATGTTCTTTGTTGAGAGTGAGTGAATTTTTCCTATATATATAAGTTCCATGTTTTAAATTTTTTATGTGTGGGTACTTCTCTCAATGAATTGTGTGAGGGCATGTAACTCAAGAAGGAAAAGGTAAATTTGCAAGTCTGCGATAATAATTAGAGTAAGCAATAATGTGCTGGCATGTGAGTTTACGGTTAGGTAAGGATGGTGCATGTCTTAGGTTAATCCTGAAAGATAGCTCTTGTGGCTTATTTTGGGGGAGGCATTAATAAAATTGGCCTAAAGTGTGATTAAGGTAGCTCGAGGACAAGCAAAGGTTTAAGTGTGGGGTATTGATAATAGGTGAATTTGACTATATTTATGCCCTAAATAATCATGCTTTATTATTGTTTTGATATTGTTTATGATGAAAAAATGCTTTATTAGTGTTCTTAATGTGTTATAGGTACACATGAGCTAATGAAGACTAAAAGAGCAAGTTTTGGAGTCAAAAGATGGTGAAAAAGGCCAAAGTGTGTTACAAGTCAAGAAACTATGATGAAAATAGCCAGGAAGGTGTGATTCCGAGCTATATAGATATTATGGAATGAATTTAAGTGATTTGGAGCTTTGAAGTCTGAGTAAAAGCTTAAGGAATCAAGCCGGGATCGTGTTCGAGGGTCAAATTTGATAGTTTAGTACAAGCGAAGAATCGATGAGGCATATTGCGCACTGTCTAGTAAATTGGACATAACTTTCCGCTCAAAACCCCATTTTGGCTCTGCCAAAAAGGAAGCCTGCAGAAGATTTTTGAACTTCAGAAAGCTTGATTTTTCGTGATCCATTCGCAACCGCGAACAGACCGCGAACGATGCCGAAAATTTGAAGGCTAAACTTGTCAAAACTCAAATTTTGTAACATAATCCCTCTTCATAAGCCTAGGTTTCGCCCAAGAGAGGCAAGCATTATTTTTTTCACTACTTTTGCAAGATAATTAGTAAGAGAGAACACTCTCAACTTATTTCTTTCTTATATATTGATTCTTCGATTATGAATTCAATTATTATTCTTGTTTCCTTGATTATGAGTAGCTAATTCCTTATCTAAGGTTTTGATGGAACCTATTGGGTGACGAACTTCTCGTTTATGTGATTACAAATTGTTAGCTAGATTTCTATTTGTTCAACTTCTTTCTTGTTGTAGTTAATTGGTAGAGCTCCAAATTAGTTGTGCCTATTTAGTGTGCATAACTTGGAAAAGAGTGCATATTTAGGTATATTGTTGAACAAAACCACACCTAGGTTATTGGAGGAATCTATAACTTTAGGCGTAAAGGTGGGATTAGGAATAACGAAGCCTTGGGTGCAATCTAAAGTGAACTGTTCAAATTAAAGCCAGCTAGGGTAGCTCGGGAGAGTGCACTAGTAAATTATTGTAGTTGCTCGGGAGAGAATTACGGTAAAAATAGTGTTCATGATTGATAGATATATTGACAATTTGTATGAGCATAAACAGAAGGGATTCCATCAATTGCAAAATCAATACCTTAGTCTTTCTTTATATTATTTACCTAATATTCAATTCTTTCTTTTAAGTCTTTTAATTCTTGCAAAAGTTAGTTGTTAGAAAACCTTTACAAAAATATATTCAAAGTTTGGGAACTTGCTTCAGAAGTGTTCTTGGGTTGTGAAAGTTGCAGTTGGTAGGTTAATTCCCTGTGGGATCGATTCTGGACTTATTTGACCAGGTTATATTGCCTACGACCGTTGCTTGGACGTGAATCACACCCTTTAACTTCTGATGGCCTGATTTCCCCGAAAACCTGTCCCTGAAGGGTTCCTATAGGCCCTTTGTTGTGGATATGCATTTTGTGGAGGTGGTAGGTATTTTGAGGAGTTGGGTAAGTATTTTGAGGAGATGGGTAGGTATTTTGATGAGTCGACGCAAGCCATTGCGGGCGAGCCGGAGGCTGGGTATATGTTTGGCTGTATGATTCTTGTGGTGGGTAGTAATGTTGCGGTGGACTGTATGGGGTATATGGATAATTTTGATGGTGGGGTCAGGCTTGATTGTAGTAGGGTTTGTTGGATCTGGACAAACTGCTTTCCTTAACTGCGACAACCTTTTCCTTCTTTTTCTTTCCAAGCGCGCCTCTCGTGCTGCTCCGAATAGCCTGAGTTGTTGCCTTCATTGTCGAGTAACTCGGGAACTTATTGGACTTAAGTCCCTATTCTATCATACCTCCCATCTTCACTAATTCGTTGAAGAATTTGCCAACTTACGTCACCAAGTGACGGAAGTAAGTTGGCTCTAGAGTTTGCAGAAAGTAATCTACCATTTCTTCCTCTCTCATTGGAGGATCAACTCTGGCTGCCTGTTCTCTCCATCGGAACCTAAATTCCTGAAAACTATCCTCGGGTTTCTTCTCAAGCTTTAGCAATATGAGACGGTCTGGGACTATCTCAATATTGTATTGGAAGTGTCCTGCGAAAGCTTGTTCCAGATCATCCCAGTTGTACCACCTGCTCGGATCTTTTTTTGTATACCACTCCAATGTCGACCCACTCAAACTCTGGCAAAAGTAAGCTATTATCAGCTCATCTTTGCCTCCTTCTCCCCTCATCTTGCTACAAAAACCCCGCAAATGAGCCATAGGATCGCCATGCCCTTCATATAAATTGAACTTGGGCATCTTGAACACCGCTAGTAATTGAACGTCAGGGAAAGGACATAGATCTTTGTCGGCTACACTGACCCGGTTGCCTAACCCGTGCATGTTCATGAAGGACTGCTCCAAGCTTTTAAACTTCCGCATCACCTCGTCCTGCTCTGAGCTATTAGCAGGCTTTTTAATTTCCCCCGGGACATCAAAGTAGGGATTATAGGTATGTGGCCCAGGTGCTTTGAATGTGAGTGGGGGGGGGGGGGAAATATTGTGTATCGTGAGCTTGGAACATTGGCTTACAAGACAATCTTTGTAATGTGGTTGGGGGAGGTGCCACAAAGACAGGAACATTTGGTGGAGGAGGATTCTGATTAGGTGGTGGAGCTTGGAGACCATAGGTATCCCTTCCCTGATGGTAGTGATGGCTTGGGAAGCTTGCTAAAGGGCCGGGGGAAGGGTATTCCAGTGTGTGTCCTAGTGGGAGTGTAGGAGTAATGTGTGGTTCGGGCTTCTTTTGAACCCTAGCCAAGGCCAGTTTCATCTCATTCATCTCCAATCTCATTTTTTCCATTTTTTCCATTACCTCTGATTTGTCGTCTTTTCCGACTTGATACTATTGTCTGATGCAGTCATGCTTTCTGGTATAGGCCCTTTCAATCTTGTTTGATAATGGTACGGTGCCAGTACGCTCTAATAACTAACTGCTTGAAATTTGTGGATAATTGGACAAACTTGTTAGTTTTCAGAGTTTAATCAAACAGGCAATCACACGTTTTGAGATGCAATGCACTTAGACAGTTTAACCATTTCTATCATGCCATTTGCTTCGAATATATGCGTCATTCTGGCTTATTTGCTTTCTTTATACATTTTTATTTTAGTGGTGATCGAATCTTATATAGATTGCCTACGTATCATGTCTCCGCATGAATCAGACCGAGCGTAGTTATGGTAAAACAGTTATTATTATTAATAAACAAAAAACTACCAGGACTGAAATTACATTTGGACAACATTTTGTTTTAAAAAAATGGACTTAACTTAAAACAATACATTTTATATGAAAATTCTCAACAACTATAACTAGACCCTCCACAAATTTTCAATCACTTGGAATATCTGCTCACTGTGGGGCTTGATCCGGCTGACCCCCTATGTGTATGATACATTCTTTCCAACTCCATTGCAAGATGACATGCAAAAGTTTGTACATGCTCTAAAAAACTTTCATAATCCATCCCTTGGCAATTCACATAACTTTGAAAAGTGTAAACGGCCAAATCGTGAATTTGTGCTCTGAAATCCTGGAGATTCTGGTCCTGGTTTTGTAATTGTTGTTGGTGAGTGATGGCTATATCTCTTATATGACCCTCGCGATCTAAAGCCTCCTATAACTAAGCTCGAAGTCTGGCTTATTCGAGCCTCGCTTGCGTCCTCTCACTATCGACATTTGCATGCTGATGCTGTCTTTTCATTTCTTCCCACTATGCATGGAGCTGAGCTTCTAAGCGTTTCCAAAGGTCTTTTTCATTCCCGAACTGAGCCCTTTCTTTTTCAAATATCATTACTTGGTGCTCCTTACCAGATTTAACTTCCTCATTTAACTGTATAATTTTCTCTTTAGCTTTGTCTAACGCGTTTTCAGTCTGTTAGTATAAAGTCATAATCTTGTATCTTCTCCATCAGGTTTGTAATGATTTTCTGATATTTCCAACTTCTTATTGGTGCTTCAGATGCTTTCTTCATTTGTTGGAACTGAGTACGGAGAGTTTTATTCTTGTAAATCAATATCTTCTTTTCTCCTTCCGCCTCTTGTGCTTCTAAGCCTTTCTCAAAATTGAGGTTCCTCAGGCTCTCTTCTAAGGCATGAATAGTTGCTTTGTACCCCCTTTCTTTTTCAACCCATGCCAGTCGTTCTTGGATTTTATCCTCAAAGGCTTGAACATAAGGCCTTTTTGTGGGCCTTTTGCGAGCGGGTTCTGGCATATCGTCTACACGAGACCTCTTCTCAAACCACCTAGCATAACTCAAATCTATTTCACCTTTGGTAGTATCTGGAACTTGGGTATCCTCTTTCAAGTATCGATAGCTATTCCAAATTTCCTGGATTAAAGCATCCGGAAGTTCGGCTTCAGGGTGAAGCTCAATTATTTGCGTGCTCAAATCTTCATCGTCAGGCACCACTTAGTACCTGCCTAGCTGTCTTAATACTCTCTGTGGCACATATGGCTGGACACTTTTCAAACCCAACAACAACAACAACAAATACCCCTTCAAAGATGACATGTGTATTACTTCTTTTATCGGGAGCCATCCCAAAGTCCACTCAATCTGACTTGCAACCAAAGATCTTAGATGGGCGACCCAAGCTTCCACCCCTTTTGGAGATTTACAATCTTTTATCCTTTCTTCATAACTTTCAATGAAATTTCCCCCACTTGGACCATATTGCATGAAATTGGGATGACGTCGGAAATGCTCAGTCAACCACATTTGCAACAAAATATTACACCCTTTGAAGAATTTTGCCCCTGACATACACAAAGTCAATGCCCAATAAATTTCGGAGAGAATGATCGCGACGAGAGTGTGATGATCTTTGGTAGTGAGGACTTGCGCGACTCTGGCTATGCGAATATCAATTGTCAACTCCTTGTTTGGGAATACCATAATTCCCATAAAAGCCACGATGAAAGTGAAACGACAGTGAATCTACCAAGTGTCCTTGTTTTGCTTGTTAGTGAGGCCCTTTTCATGAATTTCAAATCCATCCAGCTTTTCGAACCTCAAATATAAGAAGTTGAAAGAACAATACCCATTCACAATATTGCACTTTCTCATTTGATTGTTGATATTTATAAGACCAAAGAACTGGTGAATAGAAGGAGTCTTTGGGAATATTAGATTCTGGTTTCTCAATTTCTCGTCAAAATCGGAATACCCGGCTATTTCTTCCAAAGTGGGAGTAAGCTCAAAATCAGAGAAGCGAAAGACTTAGTGAACATGGTCCCAAAAGGTTACTAGTGCCGCAATCAAATCATCACGTGGTTTAACTTTTATGATATCTATGAGAGCTCCTAGATAGTGACCCATTCCTGACAGTCTTTTTCCAAATCATACCACGACATCTGAAGCCGTAATAGAAACTCATCTATATCTCTGACTGGTGGGTTCTGGATGGTGCTCATTTTGTACCTGTGAGTGATTTAAAAAATATATTTTTTAGAAAAATCAAGACTCATTTTGAATAAAAATCATCTCTATTGTAAAAATATTCGGCTTTGTTAACATGTCCTTTCATTGCTTCGATGAAGAAGTTTCAAAGGCTGAGTTTGCTCACCGAAATTCTTTTTTTGAAAAGTGACTGAAGGCGGTTGTTCTCGCAAAAGCAGCCTTCCGGTGCCCTTTTAGGGACATTCGGCTATTTTTGACAAGAATGGCATTACCTTAATTTATAGCAAAACAAAGAACATTTATTTACCCCTAAAAATAGTTGAACCTGATATGAGTTGCCTACGTATCTCATACCCGGTGAGAATCAAACTAGCGTAGTTCAACCTAATAAGATAGACTATTTTGAAAACGAATGACCCTTTTTTTTTCAAATAAAGTGAGATTATTTTGCGAACAAGACTATATATTTTTTTATTTCATTGGCAAATAAAACGGTCTATTTTTTGAAAACATGACATTTTTCTTTTTGTTTGAAAACAAATAAACTATTTTTTAAAACAAAAAAAAATTTGCCTTTTTTTTTCATTTTAAAAAAAAATATTTTAGCAAAGTTTCAACACTATTTTTTTTCAAAAAAAGCGATTAACTCTCTTTACCCTTATAGCCATTTTTCTAAATTTCTTTTATAAGCCAGTCAAGATGCAAATCCCAAGCAAATGAATGCACAGGTTGCAAGTATGATGCCTCATATTGGTCTTTATATTTCAGGTACACCTGTCCTAGACAGACCCAACCCCAGTGTTGAGTCTCCAAAGTCAAATATACATGATGCAAACAAACGTTCCTACTAGGGATTCGGCATGAGGCTTTATAATTTTAGGTTTAGAGTCTTTAGTTTATTGTTCTAAACTTGGTTTACCCGAGCGGACAACATGAGCCGAAACGAGGGTAACGTACCGGGAGCACAAAAGTCAGCCCGGCCTAGTTACTTGCCCCAACCTCGTTTTTATTGGTATGACTTCTAACAGAAAGTGAGCCACGCGCATGTGTGCACCCTAAATTAGAAGACTCGGAAGGGTGGTGTAAGAAGACCATTATATACAATTCAAATAATATAAAAGCGGTAAACATATAAGATTTTAGCATAGAGGTTCACAAAAATACAATAATACTAACAATAAATAAGCCAAGTAAAAATCATATTACAATCTCGAATTCTTGAACCCCGAACCAAAAGTTCTGGTTACCTATAACTCCCCATTAGAGTCGCTAGAGCTGTCACACATCCTTTTTTACGCATACCCCAAAAGGGATAGTACATAAGGAGTTTTTCCAATTAAAGTGACATTATTCAAGTGGGATTATTTAATTAAAATCAGAGTTTCCACTTGGGAGATTTATGGTGTCCCAAGTCACCGATTTAAATCCCGAATAGAGGAAAAGAATGACTTTGTTATTGAAGTCAGCGAACCAAAATCCAGTTAAGGAATTCTTTTACCCCAGGAGAAGGTGTCAGGCACTCCCAAGTTCCGTGGTTCGAGCACGGTCGCTTTGATCCTATTTGACTTATTAAATTATTTAATTTCTAATTTTAAACCTATGTGCATTTGTTTCTTTCACCGTTTTTAATTAGGAAATTATCTTGAGACAAGTTACGCATACGTATAGCCGCCCGTTTGGTGCGTCAAAAATCATGTCACGCGAGCATGTTCGGAATCAATAACGCTTAATTATTATTAAGAGTGTTTGGGTCAATGTTGCGCGAACGTATACTCCGATTTTATTTTTTTAGAAATATAGTTGTGTTACGTGAATGTATACGCAACCACACTTGGTAAAAGGGCTTAAAGGATATTCTACGAAATATTATATTTTATCTAGCCTACGAAATTACTAAAAGGCTATATGTGATTGTACTGAACTTACGTGCACTAAACATAGTTAAAAACTAACAACCTATTTTATTATTAAGAAAAGATTGAGTGAAGTTAGTTGCGCGAACGCATACTCTGAATTAACTTAGGATCATGGTCATGTTATGCGAAAGTATACGCGACCACAATCTTATTTTAATCAGACTAAAGCAAACATACGAATGTTCAAAAATCATCAAAGCTCTATGGTTCTGCTCTGGGAGGCAACACAAATAACATGTCTCACAATTTCCCTCAATGTTTCTTCCCATAAAATGCTCAAAGGAAAATTAAGGCTACAATTCTACAATCAGATACTTTAAGCAAGATATGACAGAATGAACATCAACTAAATCTCCCTCAGTTACAGTTCAAAGCTGGTTTAATCAAATGGTATATCAATCATCTTCGATTTAGAAATTGACTAAGTAACAACCGTATGGGCACTTCAAAGAGGTCTATAATTGATTTAAGCCTAGAGTGAAAATTAAATGAACAACAAGGAATCCAAAGTATACCTACCTGAAGTTGGAAGCTCAAATCAGAGTCATAAACTAATAATTCAAATCACATTTTTCATGTCATGAAGCTACTACCATAAATTCAATCTCCAACTTAAAAGAATTATGTCCACACTTTTTAACTCAAATTAATTATATCAAACTATCTACAATTAATGAAATCGATCCGAATAAAATATGAGCTGAATCTGTACTACTATTGACTTGTACACTCCTGGGGTCTTACTAGGTAAATATAAAATGATTAGTTTCACAAAGTAAAGTATACAATCCATACTCACAGTGAACAGTGATCATTGCAACAGAAATCATAACAGTTCATTCATATTGCTCATTCATGTTTCGACCCTTTTATAACAATGCATTCAAAGTCGGTTTGTGCAGCCGGCAGCTCGATCACTCGAACAAACACCATATTGGCAGAATTGAACAAATTCCCATAAAATGCAACTCAAATACCCCAAGACAAAACTTTCATATCAAAACCAGATTTTAACAACCTCAGCAGCAAAGATCTGAAAATAACAAAACCAAAAATCAGAATCTGCCTAAAATTTTCAACGACTAGATATATTAACGAAACGGAACCTCAAACAAGGTCGGCGACTTGATACTTCAGCGGTAACTTCACCCATTAACTCCGAGCGGACCTCACGAAATCCATTTTTTGAAATACACTGAACTTGTATTGAACCAAAAGTAAACCAGTAAGCTACTGAACCACTTTTGCAAACCAAAATCTCAATCAAATAGTAACAAACTGATTCTAATTTTCAGTAGTAAGAAGATCTCCCTTTTTCGGTGTTTAGTTCTCAACATATTGCAATTTTTAAGGTAAAAAAAAAACTCATCTTGGATTTCACTCTTTTTTCCATTGTTCTAATGTCCGTGTCCTTTTTCTTAGTATCTATCTGTGTTCATATATGTGTCCCCTCTCTCAGATTGTTTAAGCTCCTTTTATTCCACTCTAATATTTTCAATCAACTTTTTCTTTTCCAGATTTTTAGGGCTTAGTAGATAGTTAATCATTCTATATTAGTCCTTAAAAACGGAACTATTGGTATCCTTTAACTATTTAATCTCACTTAACATTGTCTTTTAACTTTTTGACTAATCCATTAGTACTTTACTTATTATCTAGTGCCCCCATACTATTGTGTTCATTAGCAGCCTTTAGTCTAATTCCCTAATATACCCATGAAACTTACTGTGACCTACTGAGAGTACTCTTAAGACTATTGAAATCCCTACCCATCAGTAGCAACCCAAATTCATCTAATTAATTACCTTAATCTCCCATAATTCCTAATCGAGCTCTAGACTGAATCTATAGCAGTTATAACCAAATCTTAATATCAAGCAATGATGCAGACAATCCTATTCAAACAGACATGGCATCACAAAAAAGGAATTGATAATGCGAACAAAACTGGATATCAACTAGAGCAATTATCAGGCTTATAACATTAACACGGAAAACAAAATCAAACGAATAACGTAATGGGAGAAAAATTTACACTATGTTCATGCTATTCTAGCAATCATACCTGAAAAACTACTTTACGACATGTATTTTATCGATTATACGAGCCATTTTGTCCACAAATTATTGACAACAAATAGAAAAAGACCAACATTGATTTAAATGGTGTTTGACAGGAAAATTGAGTTATAAGACAATCAACTAATCATCAAAACTTATCAAGTCGATTACACAACCCATATATTTAACAACAAAATAAGGACAATTCGACCAAATAAAAAGGTCATTTGAATATGGAAAGAACAATTTGAAAGATGAATCAAAAAATTAAATAAGCTAAACTAAACAAATAACCAGACATTAATAAAGATATGCAGAACAAAAGGGAAAGGAACAGAAAATCTACCTCCAAAGCTTTAAATTGGATGGACCCAAGCTCAACTCATACTTTGACCATTTTGAGGTCGAACGGACCTTTGTCGAAGTGTTCTTAAACGAAAATACTCTGATTAAGGTCTATTAGACCCCAAATCTCTAATTCATTGGACGAATTTTAACATTTGATTTTCTAGGGTTCTTGAGGGTGTGATTTGGGATTCGAACAGTTCGGGTTAGATCCGAACCAAACCAATGGGTTTGGAGATTAGGAAGGTCAGGGCATGACAGGGTGTGAGTTTGGGCTTGGTTGGAGTGGGTTCAAGTTTTGCTCGAATCTTCAAATGAAGATTCGAGACGCTGGGGAATGATTCGAGCTAAACGGTTCATGGATTTGTAATGAGGGTGGTTAGGTGGTTTAGGGATGTTAGTTTGGGTGCCGCCAGCGTTGTTGCTGCCGAGTTTTAGGCGAAAGGGGTTCAATGGCGGGTAGGGTTTTGTGGTCTCTGAGGTTAGAGATGAAATGAATTGGGGAGGGATCTTTTGTGTTTGGGGTCATTTTGGTGTATTAAAAAGAACGAATTAATCTGAGCTGTTGGATTATGAAAATCCAATGGCTGTGATCAACTCCCAGGCAAAACGAGGTCGTTTTTGTTAAGTGGTGGACCGGGTTATGGGCTGGTTAAGGGGTATTTGGTTGAATTGGTATGGGTTTCAAAAATTGGGCTTAAGGATTTAGTTAGAACATGCCCAATTTTGACCAAGTTATCCTAAAATACTAATTAACTCTAAGTAGTTATATCACAAATAATTAATATCAAATTAAAAGAAAATCACACAATTTGACATTAAACACTAAAAATTTACAAAAATACATTAATTTTTGTGATTTATCTATTTTTATAAAACACTTAGTTATTAATTAATTCCTCAAATTGTCTAATTAAATCCTAAGTGCGATTGCAACATATTTTTTGTATTTTTTATTATTAATTTATAAAATAAACATGCATGCATAAATGCAAACAATAGCACGAATTCACGAAATTTCACACAAAGGAAAAACTATACTGTTTTGAATTCTTTAGGAGTGATTCGTGTGAGGCAAAAATCACGTGCTCATAGGTCTCCTTGAACCTCAGGATTGTGCGTGTTATCAACACCATTATCTACCATCTTTTATGATTTTTTTGGTAAAATAAATAATCAGAAAACGTTAGTAAAAGAGACAAGGATCAATTTAATTACACTGTTGTCTAGGCCCAGCAGTGGGTTCCACACTCTTTACCCGTAAAATGGAATAAGTGAATTTATATGTGATTTTTAGATAAGTGAATTAATTCGATCTTGAAATAATAAAAGAATTGAAGAAAATGCAATACTTAGCCTTGAAATGAAGAAAAAATAGTAGAAACAGTGATTTCTAAGAGCAAGATTTCCAGACACAACAACGACCAAATCAAGTAATAAGAAGATAAAATATATAGAGCTTCGCATTGATTATAGTATAAGCTTGCTAGAAAATTTGTGCCCTTTACAATGACGGTAAAGCGCACTATTTATAGATGCACCTAGGAATAAGATACTAGGATCAAGCCTCTCTTAAATGAAAATTATGATGGCCATTAAAAAATGTATAATGGAAAGCAGCAAATGCCATATTCTCTATAACGTATCGTGCATTTAATGTTATAGAATATTCTTCATTGAGTGCTGTTCAGTGATACACATTATTTGCCTTTATGAATACCATTCTCTCCCATAACAAATGAGGTCATTGCCTATGGTTCTGAATGTCTTCTGTCTTCGTCTCCACGTATCACTTTCTAATAATGGGCTATAGATGTTATTTATACTCCAATTGGGACATGCTTTATTTTTGTTTTAAAGGCTAAATGATAACAAAATACAATAATTGGTGTTCTTTTGCTTCGCAGAGACTAATCCAATTTAGGAAGAGCATATGGAGTGTTTTGGAGTCAAGAAAGTGGATAAAACGCCAATCAAGAAGAACCCGAGTGAAACATAAGCAAGAAAGAGGCAAAGAGGACTGAGCTTGAAGCCACCACGACCGCGGCTTGCCGTAGTAGGCTAACCAAGCATGGAATTATGTTTATCTTTCACTGCGGTCGCGGCGGACTGTATAACTGCCCAAAAATTTTGGGACTAAAGTGTAAATCGGGGAAAACTTATCACAACCCTTTATAATCCCAACAAACTCACCTAAGCAAGGTTTAAACTTGTTTCTAGATTGATTTGAAGGTTAGAACAACTGTGAGAAGAACAACCAAGAATTATAGTTATTTTATCTACTCTTTGTTATTTTAATTGCACATTATGAATACTTTTGTAGTTTTATCTTGCTTTTCTATGAGTAGCTAAATATTTAATGTCACGACCCAAATCCGGTCGTGATGGCGCCCAACAATCAAGCTAGGCCAGCCAGACCAACTATTAATTATCACAACGACTATCAGTCCCAAATGGACAACCCAAGAAGAATAATAATAAAAATGAACAAGGTGCTGAGAAGTGCTAAAGCAACTGACACTCCCAAAGATCCGGAGTCACAAGTCTAGAGCCTCTAACAAAACCCAACAGAATAGAAAATACTGTATGGAAATACTTAAGTCTGAATATAAAATTACAACTGGAAAGAGGAAGAGAGGCTAGGTTCTGCGAACGTCGACAGCTACCTCAGCAACTCGGTATGACTCTGAAAAAGCTGGAAATGCTCGTCTACTGCTCCTGAGTACCTGAGTCTGCACACAAAAGGTGAGTACTAAGTACTCAGTGAGTAACAAATATATATAAGTAGCTGACCGTAAGAAATCCACAAAATACCACAATATGAAGCTACACTACGGTCCGAATCTCCTACGAACTAGCATCAACAGTACAATTCAGCTACCACAGAGTAATTCAACAAATAAAGATGCAATGCAATGCACATAACTGCTACAGCGTGTAACCCGATCCAATTTTAACGTCGACGGCACTCACTGGGGGTGTTGACAAACTCCGGAGGGGCTCCTACAGCCCAAGCGCACTACTGCTGCGGCGTGCAGCCCGATCCTCATATCAACTACTGCGGCATGCAGCCCGATCCATTCTCAGTCCACAATAAGCAAATAAGTCACAAAACAGTTCATTTTTCTAAATTCCAGTTTCCAGTTCATAATTTATGAAAAATACTTTAACTTCATTAAATTTGCAAAAGCCGGTGACTTAGCATTTTAATAGGTGTTTTCAATTTCCAGAACTGAGATCAGTGATTTAAGCAAATATAGCTATCACATAAATATTATCCTCTAAGGACACTACAGGTCGGCACAAGGCCCCAAACAAGGCTTACAGCCCACAAATATATCAAATACAGTGTATTTCCAACACTAATAACATATTATTCATTTCCGGGATGGACCAAGTCTCAATCCCCAGTCACATTCAATCCCGCACCTGCCACGGTGTGCGAGCCACGCCCTACTAGCGTCACAATGTGCTAAGCCGGGGTTTCGAACCCTCAAGCTACCATATACACAAACTACTCACCTCTAGCCGGTCGTAGACTCGTCCGCGATGCCTTTTCCTTTGAATTTAGCTCCCTCGTGCGTAGAATCTTGTCAAACCACAAAAATTATGTCAAAATACGGGTCAACGAATCATAACCCATTTCAATTTATATGAAATTCGCATAAATATACTAAGTGGTAAAACCCGACCCCGGGCCCACTGTTCGGAAAATTCTGAAATTAGTACCAACGCGACCCTCATCTCACCACGAGTCCGTGCATATAAAATTTATCAAAATCGGAGTTCAAATGGCCTCCCAAAACTCAAAAATCCCGTTTTCAATATCTTGGCCACGTTTCTTCAAGATTCTACCCAAATTCATGAAGATTCATGTTAATCCTACCATAAAATTATGTTTTTGAGTCAAGAATCTTACCTCCGACGAATACCCGATGATTTCTCAGTGCTTTCCTCGAGTTTTCTTCTCTCTAGGGCTCAAAATTGTGTTTTGGGTGAATGAACCCGCGAGCCCTCTGTTCTGCAATTTAATTCACTGCCAGAACATTTAACCTTACGCGATCGCGACTCGCCTCACGCGATCGCGATGTTCAAAAATCCGGACACACACGATCGCGTCTCTCCTCCTGCGATCGCGTATCACAAAAATCCCAGACTGTATTTTTCCTTCTACGCGATCGCGTAGACCCTCATGCGATCGCGATGGGCAACTGATTACTCTACGCGATAGCGTCCGTGCCCCTGCGATCGCGTTGCTTCTGCTCTTGACCTTATGCGATCGCGTCCCTTGCCCTGCGATCGCGAAGGGTAAAATTCTCCCCCTCACCATTACTCTACGCGATCGCATGCTCACCATCGCGATCGCAGAGAGTAGATTTCTGCTGCACTTATGACAGCAAACCAGCTCTTTTCTTTGGCCAAAAATGGTCTGTTTGGACCCCCGGATTCATCCCGAGACCCTCGGGACACCAACGAAAACCACCAACATACTCCAAAACACGATACGGACTTGTTCCAATCACAAAAACACCATCCTAAACATCAAAATCACCATTTCCACATGAATTCGAGCCTAAGTTTCTTCAAAACTTTCAAAACTAACATTAAATCCAAAATCCGATCAAACGATGTCTGAATGACCTGAAAATTTGCAGAAATATCCAAAATAACATAATGAAGCTACAGAAATTGTCGAAATTCCATTCCAACCCCCGGATCAAAATCTCACCTACCATCCGATTTCCGCCAAAATTCAACCTTCGCCAATCCAAGCCTAATACTACACCGGACCTCTGAATTCAATTCCGATTGCTCTCCTAAGTCATAAATGATCCCTCGGGACTAGTTGAATCATCAGAATCCGGTTCCGAGCACTCTAACTCAATAGTCAACTCTTGGTTGACTTGCCATATTCAAACGTCCTTCAAACATGCTATTTGCTTCATTTTCAACCCGAATCACTCCTAACTCACCATATATATTCTAATACTGATTTAAAAGCATAAGATATGTAAATGCAAGGTAACGGAGTGGTAATTCCCGTAACGACGGGCCGGGTCGTTACACTAACTCACAAGTCAACGTCCGCGAGCGGGTTAAGAAACATACCTGGAGTATCAAACAAGTGTGGATATCTACTTCGCATCTCCTGCTCGGTCTCCCAAGTTGCTTCCTCCACGGGACGACCTCTCCACTGCACTTTCACTGAAGCTATGTCCTTGGATCTCAGCTTACGAACCCGTCGACCCAAAATGGCTACTGGTTCCACATCATAAGTCAAATCCTCATCTAGCTGTATCGTACTGATATCTAACACATGAGACGGGTCTCCGACATACTTCCGGAGCATGGATACATAGAACACCGGGTGAACTCCCGACAAACTGGGTGGCAAAGCAAGCATATAAGCCACCTCCCCAACTTTCCTAAGCACCTCAAAAGGTCCAATAAACCTTGGGCTCAACTTTCCATTCTTCCCAAACCTCATAACACGCTTCATAGGCGAAACCTTCAGCAACACCTTCTCACCTACTGAATAAGACACATCTCGGACCTTCCGGTCCGCATAACTCTTCTCACGCGACTGAGCTGTGCGAAGTCTCTCCTGAATTACCTTCACCTTGTCTAAGGCATCTTGGACTAACTCTGTCCCCAACAACCTAGCCTCGCCGGGCTCGAACCAACCAACTGGAGACCTACACCACCTCCCATATAAAGCTTCATACGGTGCCATCTGAATGCTGGACTGATAGCTATTATTGTAAGCAAACTCCGCCAAAGGCAAATAATCAGCCCATGAACCACCGAAATCAATGACACAAGCACGCAACATGTCCTCCAATATCTGAATAGTACGCTCGGACTGCCCATCCGTCTGTGGATGAAATGCCGTGCTCAGCTCTACCTGTGAACCCAACTCTCGCTGAAATGTCCTCCAGAACTGAGAAGTGAACTGGGTACCTCTGTCTGATATAATAGAGATGGGAACTCCATGCAATCTCACTATCTCACGAATGAATATCTCTGCCAATCGCTCTGAGGAATAAGTAGTAGACACTAGGATGAAGTGAGCTGACTTGGTCAACCTATCCACCACCACCCAAACTGAATCGAACTTCCTCTCTGTCCGAGGGAGTCCACTAACAAAGTCCATAGTTATCCTTTCCCACTTCCACTCAGGAATATCAATACGCTGAAATACACCACCAGGTCTCTGATGCTCATACTTGACCTGCTGACAGTTTAGACACCGAGCCACATGGCTCACAATATCTTTCTTCATCTTTCTCCACCAGTAATGCTGCTTCAAATCCTGATACATCATCGCGGCTCCTGGATGAATAGAATACCGCGAGCTATGGGCCTCCTCCAATATCAACTCACGAAGGCCATCAACATTATGCACGCATATCTGGCCCTGCATCCGCAATACACCATCACTATCAATAGTGACATCTCTGGCATCATCATGTTGAACTCTGTCATTAAGGACAAGTAAGTGTGGATCATCATACTGACGCTCTCGGATACGATCATATAAAGAAGAATGAGCTACTACACAAGCCATCACCCGACTGGGCTCAGAAATATCCAGCCTCACCATCTGATTAGCTAACGCCTGAACATCAACTGCTAGGGGTCTCTCCCCAACTGGAATATACGCCAAACTGCCCATACTAATAGCCTTTCGGCTTAATGCATCAGCCACTACATTGGCTTTCCCGGGATGATACAAGATAGTAATATTATAGTCTTTAAGCAACTCAAGCCATCTCAGCTACCTCAAATTTACATCTTTCTGCTTAAACAAATGCTGAAGGCTACGGTGGTCTGTATATACATCACAAGATACACCATATAGGTAATGCCTCCAAATCTTCAAGGCATGAACAACAGCAGCTAACTCCAAATCATGAACAGGGTAGTTCTTCTCGTGGGGCTTTAGCTGACGAGAAGCATATGCAATAACTCTACCCTCCTGCATCAACACACAACCGAGTCCAACTCTAGAAGCATCACAATATACCGTATATGACCCTGAGGCTGATGGTAACACAAGTACTGGAGCGGTGGTCAAAGCCTCCTTGAGCTTCTGGAAGCTTTCCTCACATTCATCAGACCACACAAATGGAACATTGTTCTGTCTCAACTTAGTCAACCGTGAAGCAATATATGAGAAACCCTGAACAAACCGGCGATAATAGCCTGCCAAGCCGAGAAAACTCCGAATCTCTGTAGCTGAGGAAGGTCTGGGCCAATTCTGCACTGCCTCGACCTTCTGTGGATCAACCCGAATACCATCACCGGACACTACATGTCCCAGAAAACCGACAGTATCAAGCCAGAACTCACACTTAGTGAATTTTGCATAAAGCTTCTCTTCTCTCAACCTCTGCAATACCACTCTCAAGTGATGTGCATGCTCCTCATGACTGCGTGAATATACTAGAATATCATCAATAACACAATCACAAAAGAATCAAGGTACGGTCGAAATACACTATTCATCAAGTGCATGAATGCAGCTGGGGCATTAGTCAGCCCGAAAGATATCACCAGGAACTAGTAGTGCCTATATCGCGTCCTGAACGCTGTCTTCATAATATCCGAGTCCCTGATCTTCAACTGATGATAGCCCGATCGAAGATCAATCTTAGAAATACACTAGCTCCCTGGAGCTGATCAAATAGGTCCTCAATACGAGGTAATGAGTACTTATTCTTCATTGTTACCTTGTTCAGCTTCCTGTAATCAATGCACATTCTCATTGTGCCATCTTTCTTCTTCACGAACAACACCGGTGCACCCCAAGGTGACATACTCGGACGAATAAAACCCTTATCTAAGAGTTCCTGAAGTTGTTCCTTCAATTATTTTAACTCCGTTGGTGCCATGCGATAGGGAGGAATAGAAATGGGCTGAGTGCCCGGCACCAAGTCAATACCAAATTCGATATCTCTGTCAGGCGGCATGCCCGGCATATCTGCTAGAATTACATCCGAAAACTCCCTCACAATAGGGACCGAATCAAGACTGGGTGTCTCGGCCTTAACATTTCTAATGAAGGCCAAATAAGATAAACAAACCTTGACAATCATTCGTTGGGCCTTTATATAAGAAATCACCCTGTCTGACACATAATCAGTCAAGCCACGCCACTCGATCCTCGGATTACCTGGAATAGCTAGAGTGACTGTCTTGGCATGACAGTCCATAATCGCATGGTAAGGAGATAGCCAATCCATGCCTAGAATTACATCAAAATCTACCATGCCCAGTAGTAATAGATCAACTCGGGTCTCCAGACCCCCAATAGTAATAATACAGGATCGATATACCTGATCCACAACAACAGTATCCCCCACTAGGGTAGACACATGTACGGGCAAAGAAAGAATACCACGGGTCATACCCAAATGGTGTGCAAAATAAGTAGACACATAAGAATAGGTGGATCCGGGATCAAATAAGATAGAAGCATCCCTGTGGCAGACTGAGATAATACCTGAAATGACCGCATCTGAAGCACTAGCATCCTTCCTATCCGGAAGAGCATAGAAACGAGTCTGGCCTCCACCAGTACGATCCTCACCCCTAGGGCGACCTCTAGATATCTGGACACCAGTCCTAGCCGACTGTGCTGACGCCAAAGAAACAGGAGTAGAAGACGAGGGTTGATCCCTCTGCTAAGACCACTTACGAAGCCACTGAGGACACTCTCTCCTGATATGGCCCAAATCACCGCACTCAAAACAACGGTCTGAAGATGGAAGAAGGGGCTGCTGAGGACCCCTCGCTACAGATGAACCCTGTGCTGAGGAAGCAGGAGCAGAGCTCTGAGCTGGAAGAGCACTCAGTGCAGGCTGACTCTGCTGACGGCTCTGCTGACCCTGATAACCCTGATGGCCCTGCCGACCACGATCTGATGAAACCCCACTGGACTCTGCACGTCCAGACTGATGAGACCTGAAAGAGCGACCTCTGCTATGCTGAAATTGGCCCCTAGACGGAGCACCACTGTAACTGCCAGTACCACGAGGCTTCTTAGCCTCTCTCTCCTCCCGCTCTCTGTGGTGATCTGTCTCAATATGACGGGCAGCATCAACCACCTCCTCAAAGGTAACTACCGAAACTCTCTCCCTGGTCATCAATATACGGATGGGGTAAATAAGGCCATCAATAAATATCCGAATCCTCTCTCTGTCTGTATGAACCATCCACATGGCATGACGGGCCAACCGTGTGAATCTCATCTCATACTGATTAACCGTCATCTCTCCCTGCTTCAACCACTCGAACTGACGGCGCAGCTCCTCTCTCTGAGACTGAGGCACGTACTTCTCCAAAAATACCATAGAGAACTGCTGCCAAGTGAGGGGCACTGCCCCACCGGCCCTACGCCTCTTGAAATCCTCCCACCACTGAAATGCTGCACCTGTGAGCTGAAAAGTGGTGAATGAAACACCGCTGGACTCTAGAATACCCGCAGTGCGAAGCATGCACTGACATCTATCAAGAAAACCCTGGGCGTCCTCGCCCTCAGCACCACCGAATGTCGGAGGCTGTAGCCTCTCAAATCTCTCCAAACGACGCTGCTCATCGTCGGGCATAACTGGAACCATATAAGCAGGAGCTGGTGCAACGGGCGCAACTGGCTGAACTGGCTCGGGTGTGCGGGCCACGGGGGTCTGATTCCCTCCCCCTGCCTGTGAAGAAGATACTGCAGCAGTAGCTGCAACTACCTGAGCCAAGCCTGTGCACACTGATAAGATCTGAGCCAAGGTCTCCTGAAGACCCGGTATCACAATGGGCACTGCCGGTGCCTGAACCTGAGTTGTCGGAGCGTCTGCCGCTGGAATCTGGTCCTGAGCCTGGGCCACTGGTGCAGGAATCTGACCCTGAGTCTGGTCAGCTGGTGGGTCAGCAGGTGCTGGCACTACTGCCCTACCTCTACCACGACCACGGCCTCTGGGTGCCAATGGTGGTCGTCCGCTAGCACGTGTTCTCGCCATCTGCGAGAGAATAGAATATGAAAAAATTTAATTTCATGATAGCACAAATCGCACGATATGAATTCAAGAAAATGAGGTTTTTCCTATAGTTTTCTGTAGCCCTCCGAGGATAGATACGGACGTCTACGTACCGATCCGCGAAAGCCTACTAAACCGGCTCATGACTCGCGAGTCCTAATAACCTAGAGCTCTGATACCAACTTGTCACGACCCAAATCCGGTCGTGATGGCGCCCAACAATCAAGCTAGGCCAGCCAGACCAACTATTAATTATCACAACGACTATCAGTCCCAAATGGACAACCCAAGAAGAATATATGAGTTTAAGAACTCCAATAATAATAATAATGAAAAAATACTGACACTCCCAAAGATCTGGAGTCACAAGTCTAGAGCCTCTAACAAAACCCAACAGGAATAGAGAGTACTGTATAGAAATACTCAAGTCTGAATACAAAATACAAAATAACAACTGGAAAGGAGAGGAGAAGCTAGGTTCTGCGAACGTAGGCAGCTACCTCAGCAACTCGATATGACACTACAAATGCTGGAAATGCCTGTCTACTGCTCCTGAGTACCTGAGTCTGCACACAAAAGGTGCAGGGAGTAAGGGTGAGTACTAAGTACTCAGTGAGTAAATATATAAAAGCAGCTGAAGGTAAGAAATCCACAAAATACCACAATATGAAGCTACACTACAGTCCGAATCTCCTACGAACTAGCATCAACAGTACAATTCAAGTACAATTCAGCTACCACAGAGTAATTCAACAAATAAAGATGCAATGCAATGCACATAACCGCTACGGCGTGTAGCCCCATCCAATTTTAACGTCGACGGCGCTCACTGGGGGTGTGTACAGACTCCGGAGGGGCTCCTACAGCCCAAGCGCAATACTGCTGCGGCGTGCAGCCCGATCCTCATATCAACTACTGCGGCGTGCAGCCCGATCCATTCTTAGTCCACAATAAGCAAATAAGTCACAAAACAGTTCATTTTTCTAAATTCCAGTTTCCAGTTTCATAATTTATGAAAAATACTTTAACTTCATTAAATTTGCAAAAGCCGGTGACTTAGCATTTCAATAGGTGTTTTCAATTTCCAGAACTGAGATCAATGATTTAAGCAAATATAGCTATCACATAAATATTATCCTCAAAGGACACTACAGGTCGGCACAAGGCCCCAAACAAGGCTTACAGCCCACAATTATATCAAATACAGTGTATTTCCAACACTAATAACATATTATTCATTTCCGGGATGGACCAAGTCTCAATCCCCGGTCACAATCAATCCCGCACCTGCCACGGTGTGCGAGCCACGCCCTACTAGCGTCACAATGTGCTAAGCCGGGGTTTCGAACCCCCGGGCTACCATATACACAAACTACTCACCTCTAGCCGGTCGTAGACTCGTTCGCGATGCCTTTTCCTTTGAATTTAACTCCCCCGTGCGTAGAATCTAGTCAAACCACAATAATTATGTCAAAATACGGGTCAACGAATCATAACCCATTTCAATTTACATGAAATTCGCATAAATATACTAAGTTGGTAAACCCGACCCCGGGCCCACTGCTTGGAAAATTCCGAAATTAGTACCAACGCGACCCTCATCTCGCCACGAGTCCGTGCATATAACATTTATCAAAATCGGAGTTCAAATGGCCTCCCAAAACTCAAAAATCCCGTTTTCAATATCTAGGCCATATTTCTTCAAGATTCTACCCAAATTCATGAAGATTCATGTTAATCCTACCATAAGATTATGTTTTTGAGTCAAGAATCTTACCTCCGACGAATACCCGATGATTTCTCAGTGCTTTCCTCGAGTTTTCTTCTCTCTAGGTCTCAAAATTGTGTTTTGGGGGTGTAAACCCGCGAGCTCTCTGTTCTGCAATTTAATTCACTGCCAGAACATTTAACCTTACGCGATCGCGACTCGCCTCATGCGATCATGATGTTCAAAAATCCGGACTCACGCGATCGCGTCTCTCCTCCTGCGATCGCGTATCACAAAAATCCCAGACTGTATTTTTTCCTTCTACGCGATCGCGTAGACCCTCGTGCGATCGCGATGGGCAACTGATTACTCTACGCGATCGCGTCCCCTGCGATCGCGTTGCTTCTGCTCTTGACCTTATGCGATCGCGTCCCTTGCCCTGCAATCGTTAAGGGTAAAATTCTCCCCCCTCACCATTACTCTACGTGATCGAATGCTCACCATCGCGATGGCAGAGAGTAGATTTCTGCGGCACTTATGACAGCAAACCAGCTCTTTTCTTTGGCCAAGAATGATCCGTTTGGACCCCCGGATTCATCATGACACCCCCGGGACCCCAACGAAAACCACCAACATACTCCAAAACACGATACGGACTTGTTCCAATCACAAAAACACCATCCTAAATATCAAAATCACCATTTCCACATGAATTCAAGCCTAAGTTTCTTCAAAACTTTCAAAACTAACATTCAATCCAAAACCCGATCAAACAATGTCCGAATGACCTGGAAATTTGCAGACATATCCAAAATCACATAACGAAGCTACAGAAATTGTCGGAATTCCATTCCGACCCCCGGATCAAAATCTTACCTACCATCCGGTTTCCGCCAAAATTCAACCTTCGCCAATTCAAGCCTAAAACTACACCGGACCTCCGAATTCAATTCCGATTGCTCTCCTAAGTCATAAATGATCCCCCGGAACTATTTGAATCATTAAAATCCGGTTCCAAGCACTCTAACTCAATAGTCAACTCTTGGTTGACTTCCCATATTCAAGCTTCCTTCAAACATGCTATTTGCTTCGTTTTCAACCCGAATCACTCCTAACTCACCATATATATTCTAATACTGATTTAAAAGCATAAGATATGTAAATGCAAGGTAACGGGGTGGTAATTCCTGTAACGACGGGCCGGGTCGTTACATTTAATCTACTGTTGATGGAACTAATTGTTCGATGAAATTTTTGACCTAATTTTGTTCAATCGGGCCAGGTTTATTATATGATTGTTTAACTATATGTTGGATGGTGATTAATTGAATTGGCCCTTGATTAATCGTGTCTAATTGACTTGTGTTGCTTGAGAAAGAATACTAGGTTAGACTGCTGTTGAACAAACATCACTTTTGAGTAATTGAAGAGATTCATTACTTGAACTTAAAAGTGGGGTTAGAGATAACGAAACTTTATAGTTCAGAGTTGCATAAATTATCAGCTAGAGTAGTTCGAGAGAATGCTCTAGTAAATTATCATAGTTGATCGAGAGATAACTGAGATAACCAATAGCTCATAATCCTCATAGAGTATTTCGGCGAGATAATAGCAAGGTAAGATTTAAACTAGCAATTGGGAATATTAATACCCTATACCCTTTAAACCATTAAATTATCTTTGATTTAGCATATTGTTAGTTTTAATATCATTTTAAATTAGTTAAACAAAAACCCAATATTTATTAATAAAAATCCTGTATCTGGAAATTGTTAGATCTGGTAATAGCATCACTAAGAGTTGCAATAGATAGGTTAGTTCCCTAATAATTCCACTCCAAACTTGAAAATCAGATTACATTTGCAACGATCGCTTTTTCTATTATAAGATATAGTTGGGAGTGATCAAATTTCTGTGCTGTTACTGGGGAATTAACGGTGTTATTTATTACAACTTAGAAGTAGTGCTAGAATTATTAGTTTAGATTAATTTTCTACAATTGTTTTCATTGAAATTCTGACATTTGAACTCTTGTGGGATATATGTGTTTGCCTATAGATTCTTCGAGGACTGGTGAACTGCTTGAAGGACTCTCAGACCCCGAGGAAACATTTAGGGCATTAAACTGTGCCAACAAGAAGAATAAACAATCATAACAAACACACCAACTTGAAATTTAAATGGGTGACGTGGAGAACATCAATGGAAACATCAGGGATGATCAAGCTGACCCAAACGCCAGAGTGGTGGCACCGCCTGTGCCAGAAGCTACAATTTATGATTGGGCACAACCAAAAGCTAATAACATGTCCACCGCCATTGTCCCCAATACAAGCAGAGACTTTGCAAATTACCAACCACATACTGCATCTTCTGCAAAATAAGGGATTGTTCTCCGGATCACTCATTGAAGATCCTTAACACTTGAATTTTTTTTTTGTCAATTTGTGTGACTCAAAAGCAGCCAAAGGTGACCCCAGAAGTCATCAAGTTGTTACTGTTCCTGTTCTCTGTCACTGGGGAAGCTCAGACTTGGCTGAATTTGTTTCCAATAAATTCCATTGTCATGTGGGAGAAACAGTCAAACAGTTCCTAACCAAGTTTTACCCGCCCAACAAGAATTGATGAGATATTACAGTACAAAGAGCAGCCAAGTGAGACCTTGCAGGAACTTAGGAAAGATCAAAGGGTTGCTAGTGAAGGGTCCACACCATGGTATTCTAGACCAGATGCTTGGCCAGAGATTCTATATAGGGTTAGCTAACAATTTAAAAGACAATTTAGATGCTTCAATTGGGGGTGCATTTTTTAGGATGATATTCACAGAATGTGAAATCCTTCTTGACAAGATGTCCCAGAATTTGGGGTGGATGACGAGAGGTACGACCCTACCACCAATAGTGCATTCAGTTCCTCTTGAACCAAATAATTTGTATGCAGAGAACATAGCCACACTCATGACTCAGATGAGTATATTGACAAAGAAGATTGATGATATGGGTACAAAATTGATTCACGTCCAAACAACGGTCGTAGTCAATATAACCTGGTCTAAGAAGTCCAGAATCGATCACACAGATAATTAACCTACCAATTGCAACTTTCACAACCCAAGAACACTTCTGAATCAAGTTCCCAAAGTTTGAATATATTTTTGTAAGTTTTTCGAACAACTACCTTGCAAGAATTAAAAGACTGAAAAGAAGGAATTGAATATTGGGTAAATAATATGGAGAAAGACTAAGGTATTAATTTCCCCTATTGATGGAATCCCTTCTGTTTATGCTCATACAAATTGTCAATATATTCTATCAATCATGAACGCTATTTTTACCGTAATTCTCTCCCGAGCAACTACAATAATTTACTAGTGCACTCTCCTGAGCTACCCTAGCTAGCTTTAATTTGAATAGTTCACTTTAGATTGCACCCAAGGCTTCGTTATTCCATATCACGTCTTTACGCCTAAAGTTATAGATTCCTCCAATAACCTAGGTGTGGTGTTGTTCAACAATATACCTAAATATGCACTCTTTTCCAAGTTATTCACGCTAAATAGGCACAGCTAATTGGGAGCTCTACCAATTAACTACAACAAAAATGAAGTTGAACAAATAGAAATCTAGCTAACAATTTGTAATCACATAAACGAAAAGTTCATCACCCAATAGGTTCCATCAAAACCTTAGATAAGGAATTAGCTACTCATGATCAAAGAAACAAGAATAATAATTGAATTCATAAACAAATAATTGATATAAAAGAAAGGAATAAGTTGAGAGAGTTCTCTCTTACTAATAATCTTGCAAAAGTAGTCAAAAATACAATGCTTGCTTCTCTTGGGAGAAATCTAGGCTTATATAGAGGGTTTAGGTCACAAAATTTGAGTTTTGACAAAGTTAGCCTTCAAATTTTCGGCATCTTCCGCGGTTCGTTCGCGGTCGCGAGCGAACTGCGAACAGAACACTCCTCTAAATCTTCAAAAGTTCCCCGAGCAAGTATTTCCGCAGTTCATCCGCGGTCGCGAATAAATCGCGATTTTTCACCCTATATTGTTTGTTTTTTTTTGTTTTTTTATAACTATTTATTTGAGAATAATGACATCTTGGAATCATGGAAATTTAGGTGTAGATAATTCTACTATTGATCTCCATTAATTTTGTGAAGGAAACCACCTGTGGAAAAAATTTCAAAACGTTCTTGAGAGCGAGTTTATTGCATTAACTCAATCTTTTTGTGAAATGTATGTGATGTGTATGGTGGTAAAAATGGACACTTTTATGGTTGTTCTTATATTTCTTATCTTCCCCCAACCCTTTACTATAATGGTTCTACATTTTCTTGTCAAGTTAATAGGAATAAAGAACCTGTGAATGAAGACCTGAAGGAGATCAAGGATATGTTAAATGCCTTCTGAAACAAAATAATGAAAAACAATTGGATATAGAAAGGCAAGAGGCAACTATTGGAGGCTCAATTGAGACAAGTGGTTGGAGATTTTAATGCTCAACTAGCCAATATTGAGGATAGTATCCAAGAAGAGCATGGATTTGAGGTATTAATTGGGGAGGTCAGAGTAGAACATCAACAACCTAGCCAACTACAATTTGAGGATGTTAATGTTGAAGAAGTGAGACTAGAGCCAACCAAGGACTTTGAGGATATAAATTTTGTTGACTCTAGTATCATTGATGTTGAGGATGTTGAAAGTCCTGAAGTTCATGTGTTTGAGTGCATTGGTCCACATTCCAAGCATTTTTATACATTGTGTTTGGATTATGATATATAAATAGGGTCATCCGAACAAATTTAAGAGTCAAGGAATGAGGAACAAGGTACATATATTTTTGAATTCTTTTTGCCAGAAAGTCAGGATTAATACCTCATACAAAGGCCAAGGAGTGAAAAATATTACATTATTTCCTTGGGCCAGTTAGATTCATTCCACCGCCCCATGACTATAATCATAAGCTTGAATCAAAACTTGGGGCAATTCATAAGCTCGAGGTGGAGGCAAAAAGTTATTCGAGTTGTGGCGCGATGTTAAATCAAGCGCTTGTGGGGCGGCAATCCAACTTTATTGCTTTATTTTATTTTATTTTATTATTATTATTTTCTAATCATATTATTTTTGTAGTGTCGAGTTTTTTAGTTTTTAGGAGCATGGAATGCAAAGCCATTGGAAGGACCAAGCTTGGGAAAATTCTAAGTACCCCATGAGCTGTTAAGCTTCGGCCTTTGGCCTACCAGGGAGTCTTTTACCCTTTTATTAGTTATGTTGTGCATTGGGGACAATACACTGTTTTAAATGAGGGATGAGGAGATTGTCTGGGTGCCATTCTATACTATTTTAGTTGTGTTAGTTTAATTGAATAATTTTTTTAACTAGCAAGAAATGGACTTTTCCCGATGGTGGATCTACTAGACAATTTTCTTAAGGGATTTAAGTCTAAAAAAATATTTTCTTTTGTTAGGCAGTGATCAATTTTTCCTTGGTTTTGCTTTGTGCCACGGTTCTTTTCCAATGGTTTTATTTGAACCGGATGTAGTTAGTTTTTTTTTAGAAATAGGAGCCATTGTGTTGTGTTTTGAATTGAAGTAATATCTCTTGACTTTGTTATGCCTTGAGGATAGTGAGTACTTTGGTTGTGACGCTTAGGCTAAGTTTTTGACTTATGTATAAGTACCTTAAATTATATGATTTTAAATTTGCTTAACTGCTTTGACTAGAGTGTCTTGATGAGTCCAAACTTGAGTGAGTTATGTGCCATATGTGTGTAAGTTTTTGCGTTATTCAGTGCATTGCATTTGATGTCTAGAACTTGCCCTGTGTGTTTACCAAGCGAAATAGTAGTGTTGTTCAGTCTTGGTAGTGACATACGCGTTTTCTTGTTGAGCCAGATATGTATAGTTTACAAACATAATTGTTATATATCTTAGTTAACCTCATTGAGCCCGTGATCCTTTTTATTTGTCAACCACAATACAAGCCTTACCCATTTGTTTGAATTAACCATCTATTTGAACCTTTTCACCTCTCATGATCACTTGAATTATTATAAACTTTGTAAAAGTTAAAGTTTGGGGTGGTTGGTTTGGCTTTTGAGTGGAACTAATTCAATAAGGAGAAAGGTGCACTGTTTTGAAAAAGGAAGAGCCGCATGAATTGAAAAAAATATAGTTGAATTGTTGTAGAAAAAACATTCCTTGATAAGTGGTGGCTCTTGACGTAAGTGTGCTTAAAGAAGAATGGGGTAATTTACATTGATGTGAAGGTGGAGTTTTGGTGACATAATTATGGGGTTTATATGTTAAAATATATGTATTAAAGTGCTTAGGAAAGTGTAGTCATTCTTATATTTAAATGTATCATACCCGTCCCGCAGTCGATATTACAACCAAATAAAGTCCTAATTGATCCCATATTTAATGAGATCGATTAGTGGAGTAGTACACTACGGGAAAGATTATGGTGCATCATTTGTGGCATATGAATGTTATTTCTGAAATTGAGTGAATACTTTCTATCTTGAGTTTCTAAGTGTTCTTAAATTTTATTGTGTGGAACTACTATATTGTGTTCTGTGAGGGCATTTGATTCATGAAGAAAAGGTAATGTCAGTGACCTCTATGTGAGAGTAAGTAGGTGAGTTGTGAATAATGCGTGGCACTTGTGGGTCAAATCTTGAGGTGAATATGTTACACTTTTGTGCTTAGTCTATTTTAAATATTCTTTGTGTGATGCATCAGGAGAATTTTTTAAAAAGGTCTTGTCTATAAAAAAAGTATAGTTTAATTTCTCGAGGAAGAGCAATGCTTTAAGTGTGGGGTATTTATGATAGCATATAATTACGTATTTTAGTTGATTATTACACTCTAACTTACTGCACTTTAGTTGAGTTTGCGCTTTAATCGCTAATGTTTTGCACTAACTGTGTGTTTTATGCCTTGTAGGAGTGATTCCGAGCTATATAGATGTTATCGAATGAAATTAAGTGATTTATTTGAAGTTTTAGTGATAGTTCAAGGAATTAAACCGTGATCGAGTTCGAGGGTAAAAATTTGATAATTAAGTATGAAGAATGACTCGAGGAGGCATATTGCGCAACGTCTAGTAAAATAGACATAACAGTTTGCTCAGAACTCTATTTGGGATCCACAATATATGTTTCGAAATCTAACTCAAAGTGATACAACATTTATGTCTTATGGTTTTTCAAATTTCAAACGAAACATCGTGAAAAATGCGATCGAAACTGCGACTGTGGGGTTAAGGCAGTATATACCGCGGTTGACCGCGGCCGCAGCTAGTCCAGACAAAAAAATAGATCTGAATGGTACTTGTGAAGTTCAAGACTAATCCCCTCAGCCTATAAAAGGTTTAGTTCGTCCAAAGGAGGGTGGAAGACCAAATTTTGACATTGATTCGACCTAAGGAGGCAGAGACACAATAGGAGCAAGGCTGGGAATTCTTCTATGAGTTTTTCCTTTCCTCTTCCAATTTTTCATCATTGTTATGAGTAGCTAAATCTTTTACTCTAAGGTTCTGGTGAAACCCGTTGGGGATGAATTGGTTGTTATATTAATACAATTTTGAGTAGTTGTTAATCTCTATTTTTTTCAACTACGTTTTGATTGTGGTTAATTGAAAGGATCCTTAATTAGCGGTTCCTATTTATTATGTATTTGCTTCAGAGAGAGTGCATATATAGGTAGTTGTTTGAACAACATCACTCCCGAGGTATAGGCAAGAGTCATAACCGAGGGGTTGGAGGTTGGATTAGAGATAACATACCTCAGGTGCAATCTAAGTGAACTGTAATGCAAATATAGCTAGCTTAGCTTGAGACAGTGCATCTAGAAAATTATCATAATTGCTTGAGAGAGATTTATTATAGTTGGAGAGTTCATGATTGATCGAGGCAACTAAGTCGAAGCTATAAGAAACATATAATAATGAAATCAACAACGGGGGAAACCATTACCTTAAACCTTATTCCAATTGTTTACAAATCAAGCATAGTTAATTTTCAACTATTTATTCACTTTCAGTTTTCAGTTGTTTATTCACATTGTCACGTTAGTTTATAATTTTACCGCTTTCTAGTATTCTTCTTAGTGATATTAAATAGATACGGCTAAGCCTTAATTCTCTGCGGGATTCAACTCCGAACTTTTAGACTGGATTATATTTGCACCGACCGCTTATCCTTTTTAGGACTAGAGTTGGGCACGATTACTAGAACAAGTTGCAAAGTTTGTATTCCCTGCAGACTTTGTTATTCGAGATTGTAAGGTAGATAATCATTCTAGGGAGGACAATCTTATCCACTGGGAGAGAATTGATTGATATTGAAACTGGAGAATTAAAAATCAGGTTGAACGATGAAGAAGTTATTAATTATTCAGCAATTCATGAGGAGACCTAGTGAATATGCTAATTGATCCCTAGTGGAGGCAATGGATGTGATCCTGCATGAAGATGATGAGATCCTGAATGCTAATGATCCATTGGGTGCTTGCATGACAAATTTATAGGAAATGGATGGTGAAGGGTTGGTAGAGTGGGTCATGGCACTCAAAGGCCATGTATTCTGGAAGAGGGAACCTCAGTTTGACTCCTTTTAGGTAAAAAAAAGAGCTACACCACCAGCAAAACCATAAGTCGAGGAACCACCCCGATTGTTACTGAAACCTCTCCAGCTCACCTTGGGTACACTTTCTTAGGGCCTAATTCTACTTACCGGTTATTATATCATCCAGTTTGCTAGTTGTGCAGGTAGAGCAACTCTTACAGGTGTTACATGAATATAAGACTGTCATTGATTGGACCATGGTAAACATAAAGGGTATCATCCCAGATTTTTGTATGCACAAGATTCTCTTGGAAGAAGGGCACATACCTTCTAGAGAATATCAACGAAGATTGAACCCTAATATAAAAGAGGTGGTGAAGAAGGAAGTGATCGAATGATTAGATGCAGGTATCATCTTCCCCATCTCTAGCAGCAATTGAGACAGCCATGTGCAGTGTGTGCCAAAAAAAGGAGGAATGATGGTTGTACAAAATGAGAATTACAATTTGATCTCGAGTTGTACAGTCACGGGATGATGGATTTGGATGGTGTTGGTACCCAATTACTGCCTATGTATTTGTTTATGCAAAATACTTTTAAAAATAATATGTATATGCATACATAAGCATGCCCAAGTATTTTGGTATTTTTTCTAATTAATAAAAAATTAAATCAACTTATTATCAATTTTTAGTAGTGCAAAAATCAATGATTAATCCCAAAAATTACCATTTTGGTGAATAATCTATTTTATTCCCATATTTGTACCAAAATATAGTTAAGGTAATTTTTGTACATTTTTACAACTTATTTAGTATTTTAAAAGATATATTTCATGCAATTTCAACTTTAGCCTATTTTAAGAATTATACAATTTTTATAATTATGGAATTGGTACCAATATTTTTAAATTAATATTTATACATTATAAATTGGTTTAGTACTTTTAATTTGATTTTGAAATTATACTTACAATTTTTATAAAATAAAAAGGATAAAAATGGCTATTTAAAAACTAGCCTCATTTTCTTTGAATACTAGCCCCAATTGCATTTCGGTTATAGCAACATTAACCTCCCCCCCCTCTAATTGACCCAATTTGAATCCCAACCGGGCCAGCCCAATTCCATACCCTCAACCCATTTAACTACCTGACCCAAGGCTCCTTTAATCCAGACTGTTGATCAATCTCATCAACAGTCATGATCTCCCCTTTCCATTTTTAATTTCCAAATCCTTACTCTCTAAAATCATAATTCGATTCGGTTAGTAGTAACATGAGTGTAGAGTAGTAGTAACAAGAGTATGAATAGAAGTTATTTTTAAATGGTAACTCATTAGAGTGTTGATATGGTAATTAATGAGATTAATTAAACCAATGTTGTGTCCCCATTAATGAAGTGTAATGCTATCGGTGTTAATATGATATATTTCTAATGGTCGGTTCTTTCATATGTAATTGATGTCTAAGCTTGTCACGACCCAAACTGGAGGACCATGACTAGCACCCGACCATACTTGCCGAGCACCAACGTACATTTTATCTAACCTTCTTTATTATCTTTTAGGCTGACGAGACCAATATAAATGGTAGACATGGATCATGAACAATCAACAATAAAATATGATTGCATGAACCTACATAACATGGGATGACCAGATAATCAAGAAACTATATACATATGGTACAAGCTACCACGCTAAAATGAAAGACTAATCAACAAAAACCAGCCGACAAGGCATACCAAACTATACATGAGTCGACACTTGTCTATGAGCCTCTAAAGGAACATAAGTGCTACAACATAGCCGGAACAGGGCCCCGACATACCCATAATGTCTATAACAAAAATGCATACCAAGACCAAGGCAAGTCCGGAGAAGGGATCTCGCCAATCACCGCCTGAACTGGACAACCTACTGTGATGGGGGAGCTACACCTGCCTGTCTATCAGGACCTGCAGCACGACATGCAGCGTCCACAAATAAAAGGACGTCGGTACGAATAAAGTACTGAGTATGTAAGGCAGAGAACCATAAATATGAACAGCAATGTGAGCAGGGATAGAGAATATACAACCTGTAACTTCTGAGTACCTCTGAGGGCTACTGACATGAAATACATGATACATATGTATAAATACATAATCTTTTAAAACATACGCCTCCTGTGGGCATCATCATTATCATATCGTACCCGGCCGTAATAGGCTCGGTAAAAACATACCCGGCCATTATAAGGCTCGGTAGAATCGTACCCGGCCACGTGGAGCTCGGTAAAACCCAATTGATCAGTGGTTGCACAATAGGTGCCGTACCCGGCCGACTATAGTGGTCGTCATATGTATGATGTGATTAGGTTGTGTGTGGACTGTTTTAACCCAATATTTCCCAATAGTTGGATAGTATTTCTTCTTTTAAAATTTCCCAAATGTAGAAGAGTTGCAATTCATAACAATCAATATATGCCAAATAAAACCCACTTATCCCTAAGCGATATTTATTAAACAAGGTGTAAAGCCTTGAGTTTTTGATATTTACTTCTACCAAATTCTAACCCAATTTCCCAAGCAAAGTAAGAATTTAATGGCTTGTGTTAATGGTTGCAACCACCAACAATATATGAAGAATGAGAAGTAAATAAATATCAATCGACCATTATACACATATTCAATGTTAAACACCCATTAACATAACACCATTTAGAGTCCACAACCTTAGTATTTAAAGTTAGCTACACATGCTATAATATAAGGACCAACTAATATTTAATGCCATAAATGCTTACAAAGTTGGGAATCTTTAACCAAAAGCTTCCAAAAAGAGAGAATATTTATGTCTTGGAATGTAGTGTAAAGATTACACAAGATGAGCCCACAAAAGCTTCATAAAACTATTTATAGTAGGGCGGAAATCGGGACAGAAAATGGATAAAATTGCCCTTTCAGGTATGATATGCGACTGCATTCTTATTGTAGAACAAGTATGCGGTCCACATTTTGAGCATCCAGATCGCAGAGTAAAACCCTATTTCCCAGGTCTTGATTGAATTACCATTATGTGGTCCGCATTTGAGTTCTGCGGCCTCATTTTGTCTCGCATTGTTGACCTTCAGTATTCTTTATGGTTGGTTATTCGATCATTATGCGGCCGTATTTTGATTATGCAGTCGCATCTTGAACTACATTCTTCACTTGAAATTATGCTCAGGTCACTATTTCAATCTGCGATTCTCTTGTCCATTATGCGGCTCGCATGTATGATATGTGATCGCATAGTGGACCGCATATCAGCATTTGTGCAACCTTTTGCTCTTTTCCTGTCTTTTTGCTTCCATTTCCACGTTCTTGAGTTCCCATTTCTTATGTACTGTAAAAGTAACAAAATGACATAAGTATCAATTACAATTGCATTAAAACAAGCTAAAATCTAAGCAATTAGTATTGAAATATGCCGAAATTCTCCGGCATATTAAATGCTCTCCCCTCTCAAACTCTCTTGAACCCTCTTGAAACACTAATCACCTCCTACCATTTTCAACCTCCAACTCGCCGGAATTCATGGCCTCTCAGACCATGGATGGCCTATATTCACCTCGTACTACTCCTATGTGCCTGATAATTGAAGATTCGAGGCTAGACCTTGAAGGTCTCCGCTCAGACCTTCGCTAACTCGAGCTTTTCGGCAATCTCTGGCCTTGCTCCAGCATATCCTATCCTTTTGAGTCTGATTCCGGCCTTTTTCGACTCCGATCAGTGACTTTTACAATTCTTTCTCATTCTAGGGTTCCTCCGAAACCCTAAGCTTTTAAGGTTTTTCTTCGATTCTCTTTAGATATATTGTGTATCTATGCTCCACATGACTTTTTCAAATGATTTCCCTAATTTTTGCTTTTAAAAATTACTTTCAAAATCCTTCTTTTCGAATTTACGGTCTTCTAGAAAGTTTTTAAGTGTTTTATGATTTCTCTTCTTTGTTATTCGTGTGTTTGCCTTTGCTGTGTTCTTGTATCATCTTTTGTATGCTTCTCTTATCGTGTTTTCCTATACTAGTGTCTTGTAGATTTCTTTACTATATCTTTACCATGTTCTTATATGTTTATTCTACTGTATTTTCATGTATGCTTTTATGCTATACATTTCCGGTGATTCTTGCGTTCCTCTACTACATTTTCCTTGCTAAGTTCTTATGTTTCTTTGTTTGCTTTCTATTGAGCCTTTCTTAAGGTTCTTCTAAGCATGCTTTTTTCTGTTGTTCTTATCAATATTTTCCATTGTGTTCTTTGAATCCTTCTATTGTGATTGCATGTTACTTTGCTATTATATTCTCCATAAGTTCTGTTGTTGAAGAAGCATGTCCTTTTCTAAAACTTCTGAACATGATTCTGATTTAATTGCCTGCTTTGCTTCATGGTTTGCTTGAATTAGAGTTTCATTTCGAAACATCTAATTTTTTTAGATTGACTTCGAGTCATGAATTGAATTTGGAATTCGTTGTTCTCATATGACTTTGACCTTTGGCTAAATTCTTCTAGACTTTCTAACTGATTTACACGACAGTCCTTTTTCATGATCACATACTCCTTATATAGGATGAATTTTCCTATAACTGGTTTTCAAATTTTCAATTTAGTGTAAACCTCCTTCTGAATATAGCTTGATTGATTTTCTTTCCTTTTTTACTGATTCTCTAGGTGACTTGGCTTAGGTAAAACCCTTATTTATTTTTGTGGCTTGGTTAATTCATACCAAATTTAGACCTTTGTGATGTATTGGCTGTCAACTGATTCTCTTACATTATTTGCATAAATCGTGTACTATCAAGATCCTGTCCTTAAATAACCATTATGTATTTGCCCCTGATTTGCTACTTTGGGCATGGCAACTAGAATTGTTGTACATGAACTGAGTTTTGACCCCTTCACCTCTAAGTGGGATAGAGGGTGTGCCAGTATGCCTCATTGCTGGTTATGCCCCTTTGCTTGCTCTTTCCTTGTGTGTTGCACCCTCATAACCCATTCCCCTATGTATTCTGAGTTAAAGTTCATTGCCTGGCAACACCCAAATTGTTGTCCAAGGTTGAACCTGACCTTCAATAGGTCCTAACTCCCCAATTTAAAGCTGACAGGCTAGTCAGGGGTGTGCTAGCACCCCAATTGCTTGGTATGACCACCAGCCTGCCATGGACTTCCCTAATCCATCCTCTATTGCACTCACACTTACTCCTAGACTTTAAGTTCTACCCTCTCCTGTGAGCATTACCTTGGGACCTTGAGTTCCCTCTAAACTTAGACATTTGAGGGCTGGCCTTTCCACACTACACTATAACTCTGTAATGGCATTTGGGGTGTAAGCATTGCCTGGAGTTCATGAAGCTCCTTAGAATTTAAACACATCCCAAATCAGAGAAAGGCTTTGAAAATTAGATTTTCGAAAGTTGGTATATTTCATGTATCAGACTAGGTATGAATTATGCTCTCCTTGGTTGGAATTTGAATTTCTGATGTAATTTACTTTTTTTTTTGGATTCATTCAAGTTGTAATAATTTTTAATAACTATGGGCTTTATAGTAAAAATGGGGATGGTCTCTCATGTTATGCATATGGGGTAGATGTCCGGCTTTAGGTTTTATTTCTGCAATCACATCATCTTCGTTTATGTATCTGTATATAGATATTATGCATATAGGTCATTTCATTATACATTTAGAAATCATTTCTATATGTTTATTCACATCTGCATATAGAAACCATGCCTAAATTTATTCACATCTGCATATAGAAATCATGTCTATAAGTTTATTCAAATCTGCATATGGAAATCATGCCTAAAAGTACATTCATGTGCATATAGAGACCATGACTATAGGTTTTTCTACCCTTCTTCATATCATCTAGCACTAGGCAAACAATTTATAGGCTCAAATAACAAAATTCACTCTAGACACCACGTCTATAGGACTCCTGCACCTTTACAAACATTTAAAGTCAATCGTGATTAGAAAGCAGCCTATAATAATGACTAACTAAATCCGAGTCGTCTATCTCACTTACAAGTCTAAAATTAGTGGTAAAGTCGTTTTAAAATCCGCAGAACTTTCGTTTTTTTCTAAAATCAATTATATTTTGTTAAAATTAGTATGCCTTCTTCATCGTTAGATATCATGACTACAGGCCTCACTAGGCAACCCTATAAGTAATTAATCAACTATACCAGTCTTAATAATTACAACCAGTAGGCAGGTCTAATTCGGACTTCTTATCCGAAAAATATGTGATATATCAACCCCCTTCCTACGTTAAGTTTAATTAAAGACTCAACCAGTATTTAAAGTCATGTTGTGTATTTGCCTTTAAGTGAGGAGGCTTGTTTGAGCCACAACTGCCATTTGCTTCACCCCCTATTTGATTAAATGTTTTGTTTGTCACCTAGACTTTTATCCTTTCTTAAACTAAAAAGCCCCAACTCCCTTCCCTTTGGGACTAGTAGTCCCAAATTCCTCTGGGACTGATAGGATTGGGGCGGGTAGTAGCATGTAACAGGAAAATGATACAATTCTGCGCTTAATACTTTAACGAGGTGGGTAAGAGTGGACATGGATATGATGACCACGCGATAACACTACGTGTATAAATGGTTATGGGATATTATGTGGGGTGATCCATGTTATTTATAAACCTAGGACCCCCCCTTCTTTATTTGTTTATTTTCCTTTCTTTATCTGGAATTTTTTAAAAGTTTTTAGTTTTCAGTTCTTTAAGCTTCTTCTTTTACTTCAATCACTTAAAAAATCTCCTTTAGTTATTTAATTTCCATAATTGTTTCTTCTCTAGACCTCCGCCTCTTTTACTCCTTTATTTGATTAATTGTACCAATTATATGACCCCCTTTTTCATGTACTTGTATATCCTTTAAATAATCATGAAATAGCCTACTCTGAAATTTCAGCATGCCTTTAACCATTCATTTTTCAATTATTATGTGTCTGCTTGTTTGCTTGTTGTTGTATTTAAAGTCATACTTATAGCATGATCGGGAACCACGCTAGTTGATCTTGGGAGGTGCCTAACACCTTCCCCCGAGATAATTTCAAGCCCTTACCCATTCTCCGGCTCTTCTTTTTTTAATTTCCTAGTGTCCTAATTCACTTAATCATTAGGTGGAGACTCTTCATACTGCAAAACCCAATTCCAAAAGGGAAAAGAGTTGTCCTCCCAAATGTCGTAAAACTCGATTTTGCCTTTAGAGAGAAAAAGGGGGCATTGACAGCATGGCGACTCTACTGGGGATATTTATTTATGCTTTTACCATTTCATGTTATTTGTGACTTTATTACTTCTTTATTGCCTTTATTTAGCGTCTTTATCTCTCTTCTATTTCGAAAATGACTTGGCTCTTTGTATTCTTTTTTGTAATGATTTCTTTTACCGGTTTTCATTTAATACTGTTGTAATTATAAACAATTTGTAATCATTACTTTATGAATGTGAAAATACATGACAACTTATTTATTTCTTGTAATTGCATCTTCAACATCATATTTCACTCGTGCCAAACAAAATACCATAGAAACGTTTATAATGAGTGGTTGCGCCCTTCCTATATTATCACTTCCTAAATTTGGTAAAGGCGTATTTGCATTAAAATCAGTCGATCACTAGTGCAGTCGATGGTTCAGTATCTTTCCCTCTTGAGTTGTCCACTATAGGGTACCGATCTAACACCCCATAGAAATCTTACTTTGTTTAAATTGTGCATGCATCATTGTCAAACCTAGCCGAGTCAGTAATGTTGTCCACGTAACGACTCTTAAGATAGCCTTGTCCAAAGTCCACCGGGTTTCCTTGAAACCCAAATGAACACCACCACATTCTATGTATTTATTTGGAGAACTAAATGCATTAATGCTAATTATTGGTTTAAATAGTTGATTCCGGCAGGGGTAAGGGTCTAACACTTTATTTTGCAGAAAATGAGACACGAAGTTTCCAGATTCAGCATGGTAACCAACATCCACCCAAGGTTGCTAAGCTGGTAGGAAGACTTTTGCTCCAGTGATCAGACCCTCGTCCGCAAATATTTGGGAAATTTTCCTTCTTTTATGGAAATTCCACCTGACAATAAAATCTTATAGGATGCAACATAATTATGGGATGCCTGCAGATGTGTTCCGCTTCAAGGACATTGAGATGAAATCTTTACTCAAGGAAATAGAATGATTAGCTGGTGTCACACCTCCCTTTTTACTACCCCACACTTTAAGCATATAAATACGCTCGTAGGGTATACCCTGATGCTCAAATATCCGAAACGGACAAAATAACGTAAGGGAAGGAGTTTTTCCAATTAAAGGACAATCGGTTCGGGATTTTGTTGAGATTAATCAGAGTCGCCACTTGGGAATGATAATGGTGTCCCAAGTCACCGGTTAATCCCGAATCCGAGGAATTTTGACTCTTAAAAATGTCTACGAAGCAGAGATCCGGATAAGGAACTTTGTTAACCCGGGAGAAGGTGTTAGGCATTCCCGGGTTCCGTGGTTTTAGCATGGTCGCTCAATTGTCGTTCCCGACTCTTGTTTGACTCAATTACAGATTTTAACAACATAATGTGCCTTTACATAAATATTATTTTTAAGAATTTGCTACATCGCGGAAACACGCCTCTAGTCATACCGCAACCAGTACGCCTATGACTTTTGGTATATTCCGGCTTTGCCGAGATTTGGATTTGAGTCGCACCAAGTGCACACTCGTTCAATGGAAAGTATATTAAAATCGTGCCCTAAATAATGTCTATCGGCTTTTAACTTTTGGAAGAGGCTATGGAATTCGCTATTAGCCTCTCCGGATCTACTATATTATCTTATTACTAAATGGGGGCCCCGGTGTTTGTTATTCGGGCGAGGCTCGTCCCAATTATTTTATTTAAAGTCCGATCTTATTTGTTCAACTATATTCGCTATACATTGTTTTTGCCTTAGTAGATTTATAGTATTAAACATTCCAGGCCCGTTGATTGTTGTTTATTGGGCCTGGTCTTCTCTTCGATTATTTACGTGACCCACAAAGGGTCAGTCCAGGCTTTAAAGCCCAGACATATCTTCCGGCTTCCGATCAGCAAATCAATCAACTTCGTAGGATAGTTCAGGCCCAAAGTTACACGAGGCCCAAACTGAATTGAAACAGCAGTGACAAAATAGAAATGAAGAACTTGTAATGAACAAACATATAGACTTGAGAATTGAATTGCACTTTATTTATCAAAAGAGAAGCTCACTGTACAAGAAGATCAATATTAGTTCTAGATTAACAGCTAATCAATGAGAGAACTAGACTAACCGGCTACTAACATATATTAACATTGAAGCTTTTAACTAGGAAATCAATGATAAATAGTTTAGCTATGTGAGGTATGATCTATAGTCTAATTACTTGCTAATAATTACTGAATTTCTACACTAAGTGACTATGAAATTTGTACAAGATTTTATCGCTGGATTTTATACTAATCGCTTCTATTTTAGTATCACATTACCCAGTTGCAGATGAGCTATTATACTCTCTAGTATCAACTACTAATACCGATATGAGCCAGACTTATTTGATATTCCTTAAGCCAGTTAGTCCTTAACGTTACTTTATCCGATTATTTTCTATTCTAACTCATTTGAGTCTGGATATTGACGAATTAGGCTAATTACGTGAGCATATTGATAACATCCGCTATGAGCTCTGTTATTATTGACTTATGTGATAGTCATTTAACTTTGTTTTAGAGATTTTACCTAATTAACTAGGTGAAGTGCTAATTACTACTACTACCATACTACTACTATTACATTGTTTTGTATCTGTTTTTATACCACTGTATTCTATACTACCACTAAGCTACAGACCTAAGCTATTAAGCAATAACACAAAATGAATTACAAGTTCATAATAACATATAATTTAAACAGAAATCTCCATGTTATTTCATCAAGATCATCAGTACAGCTTCGCTCGAACAAGAATGGTACCTGGATAGCAAAATGAAGCCGATGAGTCTAAGGGATTAAGCAGAAAAGCACAGCAAGGACTCATCAATGCAACAATGATGGATTGAATCTTAAATGAATGAGACCAAACAGCAATCAGCAAAGCAGGAAACCCAGCAGAATTCAAATAGAAAACCCAGACCTAAACTCGAGCAAAGAACCTCAAAACCAGAAGAAATCCACAAGTTTTACTCGAGAAAATCCCAGAAATCCTACTGTTGTATTGCTGTTTTTATCTCTGAAGCCTTATATTCAATAAAACCAGCCTATATGTATTTCAGATTGCAAAAATTGGAACCCCTTTCAGCCCCTTTTTAGGGTGTATTTATAGTTGTTGGAAGGGCTGATTGATAACGTCCATTTCCACCGCTAAAAAGCAATAGACACGGTCGTATGCAATATATTTACCCAACTATGAGTATGTAGGCGATTAGGAATGCAAGAAAATTATCGCTAGTCGCGCTAAGCCAAACACTTAAGATTTTGGGTTTTGGAAAATGTTTATATCTAAATGAGGAAATGTAAACTAACCTAGAAAGCGAATAAAATGATCAATGACAACAAGTATGAATGCATCGGGAATTACACTCAAGTAACAATCCAATGTATTTCATGATTTTACAAATATGAGTGAGTTTATGTTAATTAGCCACGGATAATAATTCTTAATTAGCTTCTTCCGAAGACTAACAAGACTTCCTAATTGAATTATTCCTAATCTCAATTAGAAGATTAAGCGCACCCGATAGGCTACAAGTAGTCAATCCTATCCCTAGGTTGAATCTATAAAGTGAAGGTTAACGCCTCAAGTTCTTGTTAATTAATCTTTCCCAACTTCGAATTATCTTTTCCAAAATTAATTCAAAGTAAATGGGCGAGTCCTAGAGTTAGCTAATCTCTTCGGAAACATTGAAGAACAAGAATAATTAAAGTAACAATAACTCAATTCATAAATATATAAAAATCATTCAATATATAAGCACAACAAGGTATTTAATCCACACTTTAAATATGAATATTCCCATAAACAAGATTCAAGTGTTGGAAATAAATACTACACACTTAGATATACAATACAAAGCAAGGAAATGAAGAGATAAACATAAATGGGTAAGAAATCCTTAACCACAAGCTTTAATCTTCAAGACCCAAGTGTGTGTGCAAAACCCTAGCCTTCAAACTTGTTCTCTCTAAGCCAAAAATATGTCCAAGATGCCAAAGATAATAATAATGTCTGTTTGGACGAGTATAAAAATGATTTGGGGTTTAGATTTGTGAAATTCCAATATTGCCCAGAACTGAAGCCCGACCTTCGCAATTGCGAACATATGGTCGCAATTGCGACCCATGCTTATAATGCCAAGGTTCGCATTTGCGAAGGCTTCTTCGCATTTGCGAAGATTGACTTCTCCAGTTGACTTCGCATTTGCCAAGTTGATCTTCGCATTTGCGATGCCTCTCTATTCCTGCCCACTTCGCATTTGCGAAGTTGATCATCGCATTTGCGATGCTTGTCTTTTTCTGCCTACTTCACATTTGCGAAGTTGATCATCGCATTTGCGATGCTTGTCTTTTTCTGCCTACTTCGCATTTGCGAAGTTATTTATCGCATTTACGATGGTTCTCTTTTTCTGCTCACTTCGCAATTGCGAAGGTTCTCTTCGCATTTGCGATTACAGAGGCTATTTCCCAGATTTTCTCTCTTCTTGACTCATTTTTACTTGTTCTCACTTGGCTTCTTCCCTATTACTTCTAAATCACATACAACCTGTAAAATAGAAGCAATTTGCATCGAATACACAATTTTATTGCTCAAACATAACAAAAGTATTAATTTAAAGACAAGATGAGATGGTAAAATACCAACTCATCACCCGTACCATGCCCACATCCTTTGGGATTAAATCCCACTTCTCCCCTCTTAAAATTACTAAACTTACACTAAGGCCCCAATTTCTGTTATCAAAACCCTTCCAGCATGTGCTGGAAGGTTCTAAAAGATTCTTTTTGGGGCTTTTTACCAATGTGACCTTAGGGGTTGGGGATTCTTACTGATTTCCTATTTTAGGGAGACCATTATACCCTTTAATCTCTGCAAAATTGCAGAAATCAGGGGTACAAATGACTCCCTTACCCTCTTATGTTTCAAACTATTTACCAAATTACTAAATTGGTTCCCAATTATGCCCTCAAGGGCACTGCTGATTTACCCGACCTACCTAGGTCAGGTTTCAGCATTTGTGGACTTATTTAACTAATAGCCAGCCCCTGCATTGATATTTAAGGGCTGGCCAGGTTTACTATTGAGAACTATTTCAATTTTAGCCTATTTAGCTTAATTCCAATTAGTTAAGACCACATTATTTCAATTTAAAACCGATTGCAGGACTACCCTACTTTATTAATGAAATTAAACTATTTAAAAGCTAGCCAGTCTCAAGTTGAGACTTGGCTTGGGTATTAAACCCAATTACTGAACAGCTGGGCCCCAAAACATTTACAGGTTTGGCCGCTTTGATGTTCAGGGCTCAAAAGAAAGCCTGGGCCAGTCTGCATTTGCAGACTTAGCGACTTTGCACAACCAGCCCCTTTTTAAGGTGGGCTGTGTGTTAGGGCCTTATAGAATTGGTCAACCTTTTGCAAAATTAACCACTCTTAGGACAATTATTTCTTAATAACCTATTTTATGATTTTCAGGTCAATTAAACTAATTTGCAGGACTAACCTGCCTAATTACCTATTAAACTAATGGCCAGTCTCAAGTTGAGACCTAGCCTGGGTAATTAAACCCAATTTCTGAACATAACTGGGCCCAAAGCCTTTGCAGGCCTGGCCACTTTGATGTTCAGGGCTCAAATGAGCCTTGGTAAGCTTGAATTTGCAAGCTTGACCAGTTTTTTGCACAACCAACCCCTTTGAAGTGAGCTGGTGTGTTTGGACCTTATAGAGTTGGTCAACATTTTGCAAAGTTGACCACTCTTAGGTCAATTATTGTCTAACAGCCTATTTTTGTTCATTTCAGTTAATACCTATTTAAAAACTAACCAATTTATGAAGCCTAGCACTAGCAGCTATAACCAATTCTCCTAAGGTTAGTGAATGTTAATCACATAATCATACCAACAAGACTACTGAAAACTTAGTTATTTCAACATGCTTTTTGTACACAGAGTCACATAAACCAAACAAATGCATCAATCATTCAGAACTCAGAAAGGGCAATTTGATATGGTTGAATTCTGGTTAATCAATTAATTCTATCCAATTCATGTAACAAAATGTCAAACTCATGTCAATTTAGCCTTAGTTAGCACTGGTTCAGGTCAAATGACAATTGAAAAATTCCCAAAACCCCTTAAGATTAATGATCATAGATATGCACAGAACTAAGCTATCACAAACAGTCAGCAATAGATGAAGCAGGATTCATTTAAGTCTAGAAACCACACAGTAGCATAGACATATTAACTAAGATCTCTTTTCAAGTACTAATCCTAGCCTTGCATATGATAGATCAAAATGAAGATGAAGAATCATTCAAACTAATGAGAGTTGACAAAGGTGAACTTAACACAGAATGCGAGTCCAAAAACATAGGCATGTGGGGAAGATATCCAAAACTAACAAGATGAAGAGACCTACTATAAAAAGAGGATGAAGAAGAAGAAAAATATCAAGTTCAAATCTTAAAAATAGAGAATCAAAACCAAAATCCAAACAAATGAGACAAACATAGTATAAGATATGAACAACAATGACTAGGCGACTTAAACATGTAAAGAATCATGGAGAGAGGAACAGTCATGCTTGTCGAAGACTAATAGATCAGAAGTCACAACAAAAAGTTGAAGAAGCACAAGATGAAAGATAGGTCTTTTACTCAGAGAAACAGACAAACAAAAGAACAAATATGAAGATGAACGAAGCAAAAAGAAAACCTAGCTCTGACATAGGTCTTTCAAACCAAGGCAACAAGAAACAGTCAAAGATGAATCACAAACCCTAATACTAAATAAATCTTTCGAATCAAAGAAACAAAGCATAAAAAATAACCTTAGGACAATATCACAGAAGAAAGACATGAACAACGAGCAAGTTAAAAATAACCCCAGCAACAACGGATGAAGCACAGGATTTCAAGATAGAAAAACAGACAGAAACATCAAAACAAAAACAATGAAACAGAAAGAATTCATGCATGTAGGCAGATAAACGGAAACAGATAAAGCACACAAGGGGGCGAGGGTACTTAGCTTAGCGGGGACTGTCCCCCGAGCTTTCCCCTTTTCCTCTTCTATTTCATTCTCACTCGACTTCTTTCAGGACCTCTTATTCCTTATCTTTTTTTTTTCAACTTTTCTTTTCTGGTCTTTCTTTTAGGCTCAAAGATGGAGCCTTTTGGATTCTGAGTTGCAGGGGGGTGTTCAGGGTGTGGTGAAGAACGGATCTTGGGTGGTTCAAGTTTTGTAGTCACCGGAGTTAGGTTTCCGGCGACACTCTTTTGGATATTCGAAGAGCTCCGGCAAGATTCGAAGGGTGAGGGTGGTATGGTTTGATAGATCAGAGAAAGGGGGTTCTTTTGGCATTGGTTTTGAATGGTTTCTCATTGTTTGGGTGGTCACCGGTGTAACTCCGGTGACCGGCAAGTCAAGGATATGGTCTGTTTTTGGGAGCTTTGATGTTTTGAGATGAAGAAGAAGGCAAGGAAGGCGAAGAAGATGAAAGGAATGGCCGGCGACCACCGTGGAGAGTGGTGGCCGCCATGGCCGTTCAAGGTTCTCTTGATGAAGAAGACGAGAGAGAAGAGAGGGGTGAGGCGGCTGTCTCTAGGGTTTGTGTTAAAATGGCCGAAATTTTCGGACATAAGCCTTATATAGGCGATGTGTCTGAGATAATCCTGGCCGTCCAATTTTGGAGATCAACGGCTCACATGCTTGTTACTAAAACGGCGTCGTTCAGACGCTTATGAGACCCCAGACCTTTAACCCTTGGGATTAAGTAAAATGGACGGCTAAGATTAATCGTAACATCTCAATTAATTAAAGAAAACAACTAATTATTGGAGCCGTTGGATCACCTCTCATGAACGGCCGAGATTGATCATTACATGGATCAAACGGGCCAACGCCTTGGGCTGGGGTATTGGGCCTCCAATTTCGAATCTTTTGGCCCCAAATCAATTAAACCCCCAAAATATTTTTTTGTATTTTTCTGATTTTAATGATTTTTATGTATTTTCTTTTATATTTTTTTTTCTTTTCTTTTTATGGAAAATTATAAAACCTAAATTCCTACTTACTCTAATTATTTAGTATTTTTTGGCAATTTTCTACTATGTTTCTCTAATTTCCACTACTTAACACTATTTTTGCTAATTTTTCTGAACATCTAATTAATTAAACTAACAAATTAATTATCTAGCATATTTTTTGATTTTTTTCTAATTTCTAATTATTCAAATGCACAAAGTATAGCTAATTTCAAGCAAGGCAAGTAATTGCACTCAAAAACATATTTATTCCAATTTTGGAATTATTTGCCTGGTGCAAAAATCATGTGCTCACAGCTGCCCCTCTTTGCTCGGGAACACGAAGAGTTTCAGTGCAAAGACAAGTGAGCAGTAATGAGAGATTTTTTCACATCGGCACATTCCGTGAAAGCATTTTTGAAAACCTTTTGACCGCACCCTGCTTTAGAGGTTGCCTACTGTGACGACCCGAAGGGTCATCACTTATTTAATTAATCATTTCGAGCTTCTGAGGCCTTGAAAACCTCATTCTATGTTGCCTCGATTTACGTGCACAATCCGAGCATGTAGCCGGAAAGATCTTGTGATAGAAAATATGAATTCTATGAGAAATTTGGACAAAAATGATATTAATATTGATATGGTTGACTTCGGTCAACATTTTTGGTAAACAGATCCGGACCCGAGATTGGGTGGTCCCGAGAGGTCCGTAGGAAAATATGGGACTTGGACATGCGTCCGGAGTCGAATTCTGAGGCCTAGAGCCCAAGTTATGAATTTTTCTATGAAATTGTTTTTGAAGTAATTGTTAAAGGAATGAATTAATTGACCTTGGTATCGGGCTCGTATTTTGGTTCCGACGCCCGGTACAAGTCTTAAATATTATATATGTGATTTCTGTAAAGTTTGGTGACATTCGGATGTCGTTTGAGATGTTTTGGACCTTGAGTTCCAAGTTTGAGAGTTTTGAAAACCAAAAGTATGAAAATCATGAACTTGAGGTTTGATTTGATGAAAACAATGTGATATTGGCGATATGATCGCACGAACAAGTTCGTAATGTGTTTTTGAAGTTGTGTACATGTTTGGTTGGGAGCCCGGGGGCTCGGGTAAAGATTTGATAGGCCGTTGGATGAAATTCTGAATTTTTGCACTGATGGTTTTTCACCCAGCTGTTGGCTTCGCAATTGCGAAGTATTTCTCGCAATTGCAAAGGGGGCAGTACAAGGCAGGGCTCGCAAATGCGAACCCCGATCGCAAATGCGAAGCCCCATTGACCCAGCCTTGTTCGCAAATGCGACCAATTGTTCGCAAATGCGAAAGTCCCCAGGGCCTGCCTATGTTCGCAAATGCGAACAAAAGTTCGCAAATGCGAACATTCCCTATACTGCTTGTGTTCGCAAATGCGAACCATTGTTCGCAAATGCGAACACTGCCCAATATTGCCTGTGTTCGCAAATGCGAACATTAGTTCGCAAATGCGAACACTCCCTTTCTTTGTCAGAGTTCGCAAATGCGAACAAATGTTCGCAAATGCGAACTTCCCAGCCTTAGCTTATTTTTCAAACTCCAGAAATTGGTCGGGGTTCGCAATTGCGAACCCATGTTCGCAAATGCGAACACAGAGACCTGTAAAACATAATTTTCAGTTCATTTCTTCACTTTTTACAAAACAAAAACAATTGTAAGTCACTTTTTACTTAATTCTTTCAATTCCTAACATCATTAAACATGTTTTTCATTAGAAATCAAAGGTTTTCATGGTAGAATTTCTTGTTTTTGTTAGAATATAGGGTTTTTCATAAATTGGGAAATTGGACCTCGAATTGAGGTCCGATTTTGAAACAAATCATATACATGAACTCGTGGGGGGATGGGTAACCGGATTTTGGTCCTAACCCCGAGTTCCGACCATGTGGGCTCGGGGTTGAAATTCACTATTCCGGGCAGAATGTTGTAAAAGTTGTATTTGGTCTTAAGAATTAGTTTGTTGAGTAGTATTGACGATATTAAATCAATTGTGTATAGATACGATTGGAGTGGAGCCAAATTTGAAAGAAAAAGACATTTCCACGGATTGAATTGTTCATAAACATTCGAGGTAAGTGTTTGTTCTATCCTAGCTTGAGGGAATAGGATTATGTGTTATGTGTTATGTGATCGAGTGCGGTGTATGGGCTGTGGTGACGAGCATCCATACACCGGCGTCTAGTATGACCGTGAGTCGTTGAAAATGCTTATTTTGAGATATATTTACAGATGAATTGTTGAACCTTTGGCAGGTTGTAGAGTTGTTATGGTTCTCCCTTGTTGGAAATTGTTGTGAAGATAATTATTGATTGCCCTTGTTGGGACAGTTTATGAATTACTGCTTCTTTGTTTGCCCTTAATTGTGATTGTTATTTGGGTGAGGAAGAGCGATAATGCACGAAGGGTGATGCCGTGCCATGTTTATTTATTTATGCACGAAGGTTAATGCCGTGCCATGTTTTATTGATTATGCACGAAGGATCATGCCGTGCCCTGTTATCGAACCATGTACGAAGGATCATGCCGTACTATGGATGTGAGGATGAGAGTAAAAGCACGAAGGGTGATGCCGTGTACTTTATTTGTTTATTTGGTGAGGATGAGAGTAAAAGCACGAAGGGTGATGCCGTGCAACTGCTTGCTATTCCTTGACTTGATATTACTTGTGTTTCCATTGTACTTTGTTTTTCCTTGTGAATTTATTAACTGTTGTTAATTGTTGAATTCTTTGAGATATTCCTTATTGTGTTATTACCTGGTTATTTCTTGTTATTCTGTGGTATACATATATATTGAATTGCACAGGTTTATGTGGGTGTCCGGTCCTAGGCTTGTCACTACTTCGCCGGGATAGGCCAGGCACTTACCAGCACATGGGGTCGGTTGTGCTGATACTACACTTCTGTGCGTTTTTGCACAGGTCCAGGTTACGATCAGGAGCAGCAGCAGTAGTAAATCGATTGCGTGGGAGTTGATCATATTTGAGACCGAGGTAGCTTGCAGACGTCCGCAGGCCCGGCGTCTCTCTCTTTATTTATGTTATTAGTCGTAGTCTCTTTGTTCCGAGACAAACAGAATTATGTTATATTTCCTTCAGACTTTTATGTGTAGTATTCCATAGTAGTTCGTGAGTTGGTGACTCCACGTCTTGGGTAGAGGATTTCAGTATGATTTTCATCTTGTAATTAGTTATTTCTATTTCGATAAAGTATTCCGCAATTATTTAATTAAAATTGTGTTAAAAACAGGATAGTATGAATACAATGGCTTGCCTAGCTACCACAAGTAGGCGCCATCACGATCCCGATGTTGGGGGAAAATCCAGGTCGTGACAAATTGGTATCAGAGCTCTAGGTTACATAGGTCTCACCACTCATGAACAAGCTTAGTAGAGTTTGAGAGGTAGGTACGGAGATGTCTGTACTTGTCCTCCAGAGTCTATTGAGTTAGGAAAGAGTCTTTCATTTGTTCTTTCTTGTCGTGCGACTTGTTCCTCAATTACTGATTGAATTTTTATTTTGTCCTTTCGCAGATGGTGAGGACACGCGCTTCTTCGTCCGCTGACCAGCAGCCCGAGCCCCAGGCAGCTCTTGTGAGGGGCAGGGGCCAAGGCCGTATCAGAGGCCGTGGTAGGGGTAGAGCTCAGCCCCAGGAAGCTACCCCAGAGGTGGAGCCTCATATTGAGATTGACGAGGAGGTTCCGGTTCCAGCAGCTCCAGTGGGCCCAGCTCAGGTCCCAGGAGAGGCTTTATTTACCCCGGATCTTCGGGAGGCTTTGGTCAGGATAGCGGGATTTATGGACAGCGTTGCCAGAGCAGGCTTATTATCAGTTGCACCAGCCGCTTCTCAGGCTGGAGGAGGGGCCCAGACTCCTATTGCTCGTATTCCGGAGCCGGTAGCTCCTCAGCCTCAGGCACCGGTGGTTCAGCCAGCTGTGGCCACTCAGTCAGGTACCACAGCTTATGCCGGCGATGGAGCGGCCATGACTTTCGATTCGTTATGGAGGCTTGATCGGTTCTCCAAGCTATTTACCACTACATTCAGTGGAGCCACATCAGAGGATCCTCAGGACTTCTTATTCAGCTGCCATGAGATTCTCAAGACTATGGGGATCGTGGAGTCAAATGGAGTTGACTTCGGTACATTCAGACTTGCAGGATCCGCCAGGACTTGGTGGAGAGATTATTGCTTGACTCGACCAGCAGGGTCCCCAGCTTTATCATGGGACCAGTTTGCGGAACTATTTATGGAGAAGTTTCTCCCTGCTACTCAGCGGGATGTACTTCGGAGGCAGTTTGAGCGCCTCCATTAGGGCACTATGACAGTTACACAGTATGAGATGAGATTTGTCGATTTGGCTCGTCATGCGGTGGTGATACTTCCCACGGAGCGGGAGAGGGTCCGCAGGTTTATAGATGGGCTTAATCAGCCGATTAGACTCCAGATGGCTATGGGCGTGGGGAGTGACATATCATTTCAGGAGGCAGCCAATGCGGCACGCAGAGTTGAGATGGCTCTTTCTAGGGGAGGCGGTTATTCTTCATATAAGAGGCCTCGTCATTCAGGCAGGTTTAGTGGTTCTTCCTCTGGTGGCAGAGAATCCTTTGACAGAGGCCAGTCTTCCAGGCCTTTTCATTCCGCCCTTCAGGCTTCACAGGGTGGACCAGGTGATCGTGGTTTTCGGGGGCATTATTCAGACCAGCCTCCTATTAATGCTCAGCCTCTTCAGAGTGTTCGTGGAGGCCATTCAGGTCGTCAGGGCCAGCAGCCCTATCAGTCTAAGAGTTGCTACGGTTGTGGTGACCCGGGTCATTTTATCAGGTATTGCCCTTTAGCAGCGGGCAACTCTCAGCGGCGAGGTCCTCGTCCTATGATACAGGCCCCAGCTGACCCTCAGCCTGCCCAGCCAGCCAGAGGTGGGGGTAGAGATTATAGAGGTGGAGGTCGAGACCGTAGAGGTGGAGACCGTCCAGCCGGAGGTAGAGGTCAGCCAGTTGATGGTCGTCCTAGAGACGCAGCTCAGAGGGGAGGTGCAGATCCCCGATTCTATGCTTTACCAGCCAGGCCAGAGGCAGAGGCATCGGATGCCGTGATTACAGGTACTATTCTTGTGTGTGGCAGAGGTGCTTTAGTATTATTTGACCCTGGATCTACATATTCCTATGTGTCTTCCTACTTCGCACCGTATTTGGCCATGCCCAGCTATGCTCTGGACATTCCAGTTTATGTGGCTACACCAGTGGGTGACTCCATTGTAGTCGATCGGGTGCATCGTTTGTGCGTAGTTATATTTGGGGGTCTTGAGACCCATGTTGATCTATTGCTTTTGGACATGGTAGATTTTGATGTCATATTGGGGATGGACTGGTTGTCCCCATACCATGCTATTCTTGATTGCCATGCTAAGACCGTGACCTTAGCCTTGCCAGAATCACCCCGATTAGAGTGGAAGGGTACCTCAAGCCACTCCGTTCGCACTGTTATTTCCTATGTTAAGGCTCGACGTATGGTCGAGAAGGGGTGTCTAGCTTATTTGGCTTATGTTCGTGATTCCAGCATAGAAGTTCCTTCCATTGAGTCGGTCCCTATTGCACGGGAGTTTTCGGAGGTTTTTCCTTCAGACCTGCCGGGCATGCCACCCGACAGAGATATTGATTTCTGTATTGATCTGGCACCGGGCACTCGGCCCATCTCTATTCCACCCTATCGTATGGCCCCGCCGGAGCTAAAAGAGTTGAAAGATCAGTTGCAGGACCTTCTTGAGAAGGGGCTTTATCAGGCCCAGTGTTTCCCCCTGGGGAGCACCCGTATTATTTGTAAAGAAGAAAGATGGCTCGATGCGGATGTGTATTGATTACCGACAATTAAACAAAGTGACAATAAAGAATAAGTATCCACTGCCGAGGATTGATGATTTGTTTGACCAGCTCCAGGGAGCGAGGGTATTCTCTAAGATAGACTTGAGGTCAGGCTACCATCAGCTGAAGATCAGAGCGGCTGACATTCCTAAGACAACCTTTCGCTCTAGATATGGGCATTATGAGTTCTTGGTCATGTCCTTCGGGTTGACCAACGCCCCAGCAGCATTCATGGAGTTGATGAATCGGGTATTCAGGCCTTAGTTAGATCTGTTCGTGATAGTCTTTATAGATGACATCCTGGTGTATTCCCGCAGCCAGGAAGAGCACGAGCAGCACCTCAGAGTGGGTCTTCAGACTCTGAAAGATAACCAGCTATATGCCAAATTTTCTAAGTGTGAGTTCTGGCTGAGTTCGGTAGCATTTTTGGGTCACATTGTATGTGTAGAAGGTATTCAGGTAGACCCAAAGAAGATTGAGGCAGTCCAGAATTGGCCTCGACCAGCTTCAGTGATCGAGATCCGGAGTTTCTTGGGATTAGCAGGTTACTACCGTCGTTTTGTAGAGGGGTTTTCTTCTATTGCAGCCCCGATGACCAGGTTGACCCAGAAGGGTGTCCAGTTTCAGTGGTCAGAGGAGTGTGAGGCGAGCTTTCAAAAGCTCAAGACGGCCTTGACCACCGCACCAGTGTTGGTACTACCTACAGGTACAGGGCCTTATACAGTTTATTGTGACGCATCTCGTACAGGGCTTGGAGCGGTATTGATGCAGGATGGTAAGGTTATCGCTTATGCTTCGAGGCGGTTAAAGATACATGAGAAGAATTATCCAGTTCATGATCTTGAGTTAGCAGCAGTGGTTCATGCCTTAAAGATCTGGAGGCATTATCTATATGGTGTGACATGTGAGGTGTACACCGATCACAAAAGCCTACGGTACTTGTTCAAACAGAAGGAGTTGAATCTACGACAGCGGAGATGGTTAGAGTTGCTAAAAGACTATGATGTTACTATCTTATATCATCCAGGTAAGGCCAATGTGGTGGCCGATGCTTTGAGTAGAAAGTATGCCGGCATGGGTAGTCTTGCATACATTCCGGTCAGTCAGAGACCATTAGCTCTAGATGTCCAGGCCTTAGCCAACCGGTTCGTGAGATTAGACATTTCTGAGCCTAGTAGGGTGTTAGCCTACACGGTCGCTCGTTCTTCTTTATTAGAGCGTATCCGTGAGAGGCAATTTGATGATCCTCATTTGCGTGAGTTGAGAGATACGGTACAGCGGGGAGGTGCCACACAGGTAAATCTAGATGATGATGGGGTATTGAAATTGCAGGGTCGAGTTTGTGTGCCCAATGTCGAAGGGATTCGAGAGTTGATCTTAGCGGAGGCCCACAGTTCGCGGTATTCTATTCACCCGGGCGCCGCGAAGATGTACCAGGACTTACGACAGCACTATTGGTGGCGCAGAATGAAGAAAGATATCGTTGCGTATGTCGCTCGGTGTCTAATTTGTCAACCAGGTGAAATATGAGCACCGGAGACCTGGTGGTGTATTCCGGAGGATTGAAATTCCCGAGTGGAAATGGGAGCGGATCACTATGGACTTCGTTACTGGACTTCCTTTGACTCGGAGGAAATTTGATGCTATTTGGGTCATTGTTGATAGGCTGACCAAGTCAGCACACTTTATTCCAGTATCTGTCTCCTACTCGTCGGAGAGGTTAGCAGAGGTTTACATTAGGGAGATTGTTCGTCTCCATGGGGTGCAAGTATCTATTATCTCTGATCGGGGAACGCAGTTTACCTCGCGGTTCTGGAGAGCGGTCCAGCGGGAGTTAGGCACCCAGGTTCAGTTGAGTACAGCATTTCATCCTCAGACGGATGGCCAGTCCGAGAGGACTATTCAGATTCTTAAGGACATGCTTCGAGCCTGTGTTATTGATTTCGGAGGCTCGTGGGACCAGTTTCTACCATTAGCAGAGTTCGCCTACAATAACAGTTACCAGTCTAGCATCCAGATGGCTCCGTATGAGGCGTTGTATGGTAGGCGATGTCGATCACCAGTTGGATGGTTTGAACAGGGAGAGGCTCGGTTGTTGGGTACAGACTTAGTTCAGGAGGCCTTGGATAAGGTCAAGACTATTCAGGAGAGATTGCGTTCAGCTCAGTCCAGGCAGAAGACTTATGCGGATCGTAAAGTTTGAGATGTGCATTTCATGATTGGTGAACGAGTATTGCTCCGAGTGTCGCCTATGAAGGGCGTGATGAGGTTCGGGAAGAAGGGCAAGCTCGGCCCTAGGTATATTGGTCCATTTGAGATTCTAGACAGAGTGGGAGGGGTGGCTTACAGATTAGCTTTGCCGCCTAGCTTATCAGCCGTGCATCCGGTTTTTCACGTATCTATGCTTCGGAGATACCACGGCGATCCCACACATGTGTTAGACTTCAGTACTGTCCAATTGGACAATGATCTATCTTACGAGGAGGAGCCGGTGGCTATTCTAGACCGGCGGGTTCGACAGTTGAGGTCGAAGAGTTATCCTTCTGTGCGTGTTCAGTGGAGAGGTCAGCCTCCTGAGGCATCGACCTGGGAGTCCGAGTCTGATATGCGGAGCCGCTACCCACACTTGTTTCCTGACTCGGGTACTTCTTTCTTTTGTCCGTTCGAGGACGAACGGTTGTTTTAGAGGTGGAGATTGTGACGACCCAAAGGGTCATCACTTATTTAATTAATCATTTCGAGCTTCTAAGGCCTTGAAAACCTCATTCTATGTTGCCTCGATTTACGTGCACAATCCGAGCATGTAGCCGGAAAGATCTTGTGATAGAAAATATGAATTCTATGAGAAATTTGGATAAAAATGATATTAATATTGATATGGTTGACTTCCGTCAACATTTTTGGTAAACGGATCCGGACCCGAGATTGGGTGGTCCCGAGAGGTCCGTAGGAAAATATGGGACTTGGACATGCGTCCGGAGTCGAATTCGAGGCCTAGAGCCCAAGTTATGAATTTTTCTATGAAATTGTTTTTGAAGTAATTGTTAAAGGAATGAATTAATTGACCTTGGTATCGGGCTCGTATTTTGGTTCCGACGCCCGGTACAAGTCTTAAATATTATACATGTGATTTCTGTAAAGTTTGGTGACATTCGGATGTCGTTTGAGATGTTTTGGACCTTGAGTTCCAAGTTTGAGAGTTTTGAAAACCAAAAGTATGAAAATCATGAACTTGAGGTTTGATTTGATGAAAACGATGTGATATTGGCGATATGATCGCACGAACAAGTTCATAATGTGTTTTTGAAGTTGTGTACATGTTTGGTTTGGAGCCCGGGGGCTCGGGTAAAGATTTGATAGGCCGTTGGATGAAATTCTGAATTTTTGCACTGCTGGTTTTTCACCCAGCTGTTGGCTTCGCAATTGCGAAGTATTTCTCGCAATTGCGAAGGGGCAGTACAAGGCAGGGCTCGCAAATGCGAAACCTGATCGCAAATGCGAAAACCCCTCATGCCCAGCCTTGTTCGCAAATGCGAACAATTGTTCGCAAATGCGAAAGTCCCCAGGGCCTGCCTATGTTCGCAAATGTGAACAAAAGTTCGCAAATGCGAACATTCCCTATACTGCCTGTGTTTGCAAATGCGAACCATTGTTCGCAATCGCGAACACTGCCCAATACCGCCTGTGTTCGCAAATGCGAACATTAGTTCGCAAATGCGAACAAATGTTCGCAAATGCGAACAAATGTTCGCAAATGCGAACTTCCCAGCCTTAGCTTATTTTTCGAACTCCAGAAATTGGTCGGGGTTCGCAATTGCGAACCCATGTTCGCAAATGCGAACACAGAGACCTGTAAAACACGATTTTCAGTTCATTTCTTTACTTTTTACAAAACAAAAACAATTGTAAGTCACTTTTTACTTAATTCTTTCAATTCCTAACATCATTAAGCATGTTTTTCATTAGAAATCAAAGGTTTTCATGGTAGAATTTCTTGTTTTTGTTAGAATATAGGGTTTTTCATAAATTGGGAAATTGGACCTCGAATTGAGGTCCGATTTTGAAACAAATCATATACATGAACTCGTGGGGGGATGGGTAATCGGATTTTGGTCCTAACCCCGAGTTCCGACCATGTGGGCCCGGGGTTGAAATTCACTATTCCGGGCAGAATGTTGTAAAAGTTGTATTTGGTCTTAAGAATTAGTTTGTTGAGTAGTATTGACGATATTAAATCAATTGTGTATAGATACGATTGGAGTGGAGCCAAATTTGAAAGAAAAAGACATTTCCACGGATTGAATTGTTCATAAACATTCGAGGTAAGTGTTTGTTCTATCCTAGCTTGAGGGAATAGGATTATGTGTTATGTGTTATGTGATCGAGTGCGGTGTATTGGCTGTGGTGACGAGCATCCATACACTGGCGTCTAGTATGACCGTGAGTCGTTGAAAATGCTTATTTTGAGATATATATTCACAGATGAATTGTTGAACCTTTGTCAGTTTGTAGAATTGTTATGGTTCTCCCTTGTTGGAAATTGTTGTGAAGATAATTATTGATTGCCCTTGTTGGGACAGTTTATGAATTACTGCTTCTTTCTTTGCCCTTAATTGTGATTGTTATTTGGGTGAGGAAGATTGATAATGCACGAAGGGTGATGCCGTGCCATGTTTATTTATTTATGCACGAAGGTTAATGCCATGCCATGTTTTATTGATTATGCACGAAGGATCATGTCGTGCCCCGTTATTGAACCATGTACGAAGGATCATGCCGTACTATGGATGTGAGGATGAGAGTAAAAGCACGAAGGGTGATGCCGTGTACTTTATTTGTTTATTTGGTGAGGATGAGAGTAAAAGCACGAAGGGTGATGCCGTGCAACCGCTTGCTATTTCTTGAATTGATATTACTTGTGTTTACATTATACTTTGCTTTTCCCTTGTGAATTTATTAACTGTTGTTAATTGTTGAATTCTTTGAGATATTCCTTATTGTGTTATTACCTGGTTATTTCTTGTTATTCCGTGGTATACATATATATTGAATTGCACAGGTTTATGTGGGTGTCTGGTCCTAGGCTTGTCACTACTTCGTCGGGATAGGCCGGGCACTTACCAGCACATGGGGTCGGTTGTGCTGATATTACACTTCTGTGCGTTTTTGCACAGGTCCAGGTTACGATCAGGAGCAGCAGCATCAGTAAATCGATTGCGTGGGCCCGACGTCTCTCTCTTTATTTATGTTATTAGCTGTAGTCTCTTTGTTCCGAGACAAACAGAATTATGTTATATTTCCTTCAGACTTTTATGTGTAGTATTCCATAGTAGTTCGTGAGTTGGTGACTCCACGTCTTGGGTAGAGGATTTCGGTATGATTTTCATCATGAAGTTAGTTATTTCTATTTTGATAAAGTATTCCGCATTTATTTAATTAATTTGTGTTAAAAACAGGATAGTATGAACACAGTGGCTTGCCTAGTTACCACGAGTAGGCGCCATCATGCTTTAGAGGTTGCCTACATATCCTGGGCTAAACAGGAATCAGGTCAGTGTAGTTCGGGAAGGTCTGGCAGTTTAAAAACTACCAGACTCACTGTTGCATTGACACTGTTGAGACCTGCTGACTTACTCCTTATTACACCGGGGGAGAAATGTAAAATGAAGAAGCTATTCTAAGCTATGATCCTACAATTACAATTGTTCCTAATCTAGCTTTTGCTCTTCTTCCCTTTCCGGTGATGCAGACTCTCTTTCTTTTTGTTGATTTCCTTTGATGTTGACTGTCTTTTTTGTTGATTTTCTTTGATGTTGACTCTCTTTTTTTGTTGATTTTCTTGTTTTCCCCTTTTTTTTTTGATTTTCAATGGTACTCCTTGTCCTTGAGCTGAACCTGCTCAAAACAAAACAACAAACTACTACTTTTTTTCTTTTTCTGCCCCAGTGTGGGCTTTTAGCTATATAAACCATGATGTGCAGAAATCTATTCCCGTATTTGAAGGTGGACGCCTAACAGAAATTTAAACGTGCAATGCGATGCAGAAAAGTATTCCCGTATTCGAAGGTGGGCACCTAACAAAATTTAAACGTGCAATGCGATGCAGAAAAATATTCCCGTATTTGAAGGTGGGCACCTAACAGAAATTAAACGTGCAATGCGATGCATAAAAATATTCCCGTATTTAAAAGTGGGCACCTAACAGAAATTAAACGTGCAATGCGATGCAGAAAAGTATTCCCGTATTAGAAGGTGGACACCTAACATAATTTAAACGTGCAATGCGATGCAGAAAATATTCCCGTATTTGAAGGTGGGCACCTAACAGAAATTAAACGTGCAATGCGATGAAGAAAAATATTCCCGTATTTGAAGGTGGGCACCTAACAGAATTTAAACGTGCAATGCGATGCAGAAAATATTCCCGTATTCGAAGGTGGGCACCTAACAGAAATTAAACGTGCAATGCGATGCAGAAAAGTATTCCCGTATTCGAAGGTGGGCACCTAACAGAATTTAAACGTGCAATGCGATGCAGAAAATATTCCCGTATTTGAAGGTGGGCACCTAACAGAATTTAAACGTGCAATGCGATGCTGAAAATATTCCCGTATTTGAAGGTGGGCACCTAACATAATTTAAACGTGCAATGCGATGCAGAAAAATATTCCCGTATTTGAAGGTGGGCACCTAACATAATTTAAACGTGCGATGCGATGCAGAAAATATTCTCGTATTCGAAGGTGGGCACCTAACAGAATTTAAACGTGCAAATGCAAATGCAGAAATGTATTCCCGCAGCCTGAGGACTGGGGAGTGGATTTTAAAAGATGCAATGCGATGCAGAAAAGTATTCCCGTATTAGAAGGTGGGCACCTAATGTATTTGAAGGTGGGCACCTAACAGAATTTAAACGTGCAATGCGATACAGAAAAATATTCCCGTATTTGAAGGTGGGCACCTAACAGAAATTAAACGTGCAATGCGATGCAGAAAAGTATTCCCGTATTAGAAGGTGGGAACCTAAAAGAATTTAAACGTGCAATGCGATGCAGAAAATATTCCCGTATTTGAAGGTGGGCACCTAACAGAATTTAAACGTGCAATGCGATGCAGAAAATATTCCCGTATTTGAAGGTGGGCACCTAACAGAATTTAAACGTGCAATGCGATGCAGAAAATATTCCCGTATTTGAAGGTGGGCACCTAACAGAAATTAAATGTGCAATGCGATGCAGAAAAATATTCTTGTATTTGAAGGTGGGCACCTCACAGAATTTAAACGTGCAATGCGATGTAGAAAATATTCCCATATTTGAAGGTGGGCACCTAACAGAATTTAAACGTGCAATGCGATGCAGAAAATATTCCCGCAGCCTGAGGACTGGGGAGTGGATTTTAAAAGATGTTACCTTTCTCTTTTTGTTATTTTCTTTTACCAATTATCTCTTGCCTGTGAATTTCTCCACTTATTCGGCGAACTTTCTCTTTTTGCGTTTTCTATTTTTCCACATTGGTCACATTCACTTTAAAGTGATTAGTGACAATTTGTTCCTGCACGAAATAGAATTTATTAGATATAAACTGCTGGCAAGTGGCATCTGCCGTCCCCGCTTCTTATTGCTTTCTTCCTTTTTGCTTTTCTCATACTGTGCAACTGCTCATCCCTTGCTGACTCTTTTTGTGTTTTCTCATTTCTCCATTTTTGTTTTGTTTCTTTTTCCTTTGGCCATGTTTGCCAAGCTTCTTTATTTCCTTCCCAAATCTTCATTCTTTTTGACCCAGTGTTGTTTCAGCTTTCGTTATCAGGAGCTGGTAGTTAGCTCTCAAAAGGTAAACAATGAAATGCAGAAAAATGAAAGAAAGGTAAGGGTGTTTTGGATAGATGATAGAACTTATCTGGGTATTTGCTGCCTGATTCCGCTGACCATGCCGTGTATTTAAACTCTGACCCAGTTCGTTCCAATCATTATTCTGTCTCCGAATTGTTTCCAACCCAAACAGATACTGTTTTTTTTTGTTGCTTTTCTCTTTTCTGATAGTCTTCACGATCGCCCTACGGTGCCTCGAAAGGTTTTCACCAATAAGACTCTCTCATTTATTCTCTCAACCTCACAATCGTCTCGCAGTGCCGATTAAGGTTTTCACTGACAAGACTCTCTCATTCTATTTCTCTCAAACTCACAGTCGTCACACAGTGCCGGTTAAGGTTTTTACCGATGAGACTCTCTTATTTTTTTTCATTTTTTCATTTTTCCTTTTGTATTTTGTTTTCTTACCACAGGTGTTGCCCGATGTTTCGCTCCTCCTTCATTGCATTCGTCATCATTTTGGAATTGATCAGAAGGTCTTTCTTTGGACTGTAATGTGGCTTTTGGATGGGTTGAGAAAGAAAGGTATAAAGGCTCAAAATTTCACGAGGGTTCAAATATATTTACAACTCTCGGAATTATTAAACATAACTTCTACCCCAATTTCAATATGTGAGGAATTTTTGTATTTTCCCTTTATTGTGACTGAACCTCTGAGAGGCTGCCTACGTATCCTTTCGGGATCAAGTCAGACGTAGTTCATCCAACTACATTAGTTAGATGGATTTCTTTTGACTTTTCCCGATTTCTTTGTCTTTTCTCATTTTTTTTCTTTTTTTTTCTTTTTTTTTCATTTTTTTTTTCATTTTTCCATCTTTTTTTCATTTTTCATTTTGGCAATTTCGATCTTATTGCGCTAAAGTGATTCCGAGAGAGGGATATGAAAGAATATATTCATTAAGGCTCAAAAGGGATTATCAATGGATAAAGTGTTTGGATAGAGAACAAAACGCCTTCGTCATTTCAATTCCAAAATCACAACAACATACAAAACACATAATTGAAAAGGAATCATACATAGTATCTTTTGACTGCATCTGAATTGATAGCAGTCTCTACGCACTTTCCTTCAACATCTGTTAAGTACAATGCTCCATTGGAAAACACCCGTGATGCCACAAACGGTCCCTGCCAATTCGGCGCAAACTTGCCTTTTGCTTCGGCCCAATGTGGTAAGATACGCCTTAATACCAGTTGTCCGACTTCAAACTTTCGAGGTCGTACCTTCTTATTGTATGCTCTGGCCATTCTTCGTTGATATAACTGCCCATGACAAACTGCGGCCAACCTTTTCTCATCAATCAAACTTAACTGTTCCAAACGGGCTTTTACCCATTCATCATCATCTATCTCAGCTTCGGCTATGATCCGTAATGACGGTATTTCTATTTCTGCGGGTATAACAGCCTCCGTTCCATACACCAGTGTATAAGGTGTGGTTCCGATAGAAGTACGCACCGTCGTGCGGTAACCCATGAGAGCAAAGGGTAACTTTTCATGCCATTGCCTGGATCCCTCCACCATCTTTCGGAGAATCTTCTTGATGTTCTTATTCGCCACTTCTACTGCACCATTCGCCTTTGGCTTGTAAGGTGTGGAATTGCGGTGTATGATTTTAAATCTCTCACAAACTTCTGCCATGAGGTGATTGTTTAAATTGGCTCCATTGTCGTGATAATCACCTTGGGAATTCCAAATCGGCATATGATATTCTCATGCACAAAATCCACCACCGCTTTCTTCGTCACTGCCTTGAATGTCTTAGCTTCAACCCACTTGGTGAAATAATCAATTGCCACCAAAATGAACCTGTGCCCATTAGAAGCGGCTGGATCTATTGGGCCGATAACATCCATGCCCCAAGCAACAAAGGGCCAAGGTGCTGACATTGTATGCAACTCATAAGGCGGGGAGTGGATCCGATCCCTATGTACCTGGCACTGATGGCATTTCTTTACATACCTGATACAATCACGCTCCATAGTGAGCCAGTAATACCCAGCTCTCAAAATCTTCTTTGCTAAAACATATCCGCTCATGTGGGGTCCACATACTCCGGCATGTACTTCAATCATGATTTCATCCGCTTGTTGTGCATCCACACACCGCAATAAGCCCAGATCTGGTGTTCTTTTTTATATAACTCCTCCACTGAGGAAAAATCCATTGGCTAAACGCCTGATGGCTCTCTTCTGGTCTCCAGTGGCTTGCTCTGGGTATTTGCCAGCTTTCAGGTATTCCCTGATATCATGATACCACGGTTCTCCATCCGACTCTTCTTCCACAAGCGAAGCAATAAGCATTTTGATCACGGACTTGGATCTGGAGCGGATCTATATATGTCTTGTCAGGATGATGCAACATAGAGGACAGTGTGGCCAAAGCATCTGCGATCTCATTGTGCATTCTTGGGATGTGCTTGAACTCTATAGACTGGAATCTTTGAGACAACTTGTGCAAACAATGCCGGTATGGTATCAATTTCAAATCTCGAGTTTCCCATTCCCCTTGGATTTGATGTACCAAGAGATCCGAATCACCCATGACCAAAATCTCTTGAATACCCATGTCAATTGCCATCCTTAATCCCAAGATGCACGCCTCATATTCGGCCATGTTGTTGGTGTAGAAAAATCGGAGCTGAGCTGTGACGGGATAGTGTTGACCCGTACTTGAAATGAGTACTGCTCCGATACCAACGCCCTTGCTATTAATGGCTCCGTCAAAGTACATTTTCCATCCTGGTTTCTCATCTTGCTCCATCTCCTCGACAATCATTGTCTCCTCATCCGGAAAGTACGTCTTTAATGGTTCATACTCATCATCCACCGAATTCTCAGCTAAGTGGTCTGCAATTTCCTGTGCCTTCATTGCCGTACGAGTCACATAGATAATATCAAATTCTGTGAGCAGAATCTGCCATTTGGCCAGTCTTCCCGTGGGCATAGGCTTTTGAAATCTATACTTTAGAGGATCCAGTCGTGATATCAAGTACGTGGTATATGCTGACAAATAATGCTTCAACTTCTGAGCTACCCAAATCAACGCACAACAAGTTCTTTCAAGTTGAGTGTATTTCACCTCGTAGGATGTAAACTTCTTGCTGAGGTAATATATGGCTTGTTCTTTCTTGCCTGTCTCATCATGCTGACCCAATACGCAACCAAAGGAGTTATCAAGCACTTTTAGATACAAAATCAAAGGTCGCCCTGGTTCTGGAGGAACTAACACTGGAGGATTGGCCAAATATTCCTTAATCTTGTCAAAGGCTTCCTGACACTCATCGGTCCATTTCACTGCTGCATCATTTTTCAACAACTTGAAGATCGGCTCACACGTTGATGTCAATTGAGCAATGAATCGACTAATGTAATTCAACTTTCCTAGCAAACTCATGACCTCCTTCTTGTTCTTTGGCGGAGGTAGACTTTGAATAGCCTTGATCTTTGATGGATCCAGTTCAATACCTCGCCGACTCACTATAAACCCCAGCAATTTCCCTGAAGGTACTCCAAAGGTACACTTTGCAGGATTGAGCTTTAAATTATACCTCCAGAGTCTTTGAAAAAACTTTCTCAAATCTCTCACATGATCAGGTTGCTTTTTGGACTTTATGATGACATCGTCAACATACACCTCAATTTCTCGATGCATCATATCGTGAAACATTGTGGTCATTGCTCTCATGTAAGTTGCCCCGGCATTCTTCAATCCAAACGGCATTACTCTGTAACAATACGTTCCCCACGGTGTAATGAAGGCAGTTTTCTCAGCGTCCTCTTCGTCCATCAGGATCTGGTGATAACCGGCATAACAGTCCACAAACGAACCGATTTCATGCTTGGCGTAATTGTCGATCAATATGTGGATGTTTGGCAATGGGAAGTCATCCTTTGGACTGGCTTTGTTGAGGTCTCTGTAGTCCACACACACTCTAGTTTTTCCATCTTTCTTCGGGACCGGCACAACATTTGCTAACCAAGTGGGGTACTTGGTAACTCTTATGACCTTTGCCTCAAACTGCTTATTCACCTCTTCTTTTATCTTCACACTAATGTCCGTTTTGAATTTCCTCAACTTTTGCTTTACCGGCCGGCATTCGGAATAGATAGGCAACTTGTGTACCACCAAATCAGTGCTAAGTCCGGGCATGTCATCATAGGACCAGGCAAAAATGTCCTTGAACTCATGTAACAACCTTATCAATTGTTCCCTGAGGGGTGCCTCCAAATGAACACTAACCTTTGTTTCCCGGACATCGTCTTCGCTCCCCAAATTTACAGATTCTGTATCACTCAGATTCGGTTTGGGTTTTTCCTCATATTGTTTCATGTCTTTGCTTATTTCCTCCAAGGCTTCCTCATCCTCACATTCTATTTCACTATCTTCCTCGATTTCTTGTATGGTAACGTGATTGTCGGAACTGGGTCTAGAATCCTTCACGCATGACATGGCATCAGAATCAACACATGCAGAACTGTACAAAATGGAAAAATAAAGAAAAATAAGGCAAAAGTGAAGAAAAGGAAAACTGCATTTCATTGATAAAAAAGAACGAACAAAGTTCGGGATACATTTGATTTTCTTTTCATGAAGGGGTTGGGAAAACTATAAAAATAACAATTTTGGGAAAGCAATGATGAAATTTTGGAGCTAACTACCAAGACTCCTTCCTGATAGGGAAAGGAGTAGCTTCCCAATTGTTCAACATGATTCCGGGTCCCACAAACTGCACATCCATTTTGCTTGTGCCTTCCCCTACTTCAACCATATTTACCTCCCAAAACATCTTCTCAAAACTCAGCATTTCTTCATCAGGTTGGGTCTCGATGCACTTTGTCGCAGCAGATGTCTGATATTTTGTACCAGGCCTGATGAAGGTGTCGGATAATTTGGGTATGGGTTTAGGCAAGGTCCAGTTCTTTTTGGCTTTTGAGGCTCTCTGGATGTCGGCAAAGGTGGGTTTAAACCTTAAGCCGAATGTACCTTTGTTTTCTGGAAGCTGAACCGGCTGAATAACTCCTTGCAATGCTTTGCCCAATCCCTTTCCTGGTGCAAATCCATTTCTAAGCATCTCTTTGGCCACCATCACAGCAATTGGTACCATCATAGGGATTGGCAACTTCTCCCCTTCCGCAATTCTGTTTACCACAATAGCATCTGTCACTTGGTAGACCCAAGGACCTCTATCCCCGTCAGTATCATCAAACGGTGTCACCACATTACAAGCATTTTCTTCTCCATGTACTACAATTTCCTGCTGCTCCCACTCAAATTTGACCATCTGATGTAAAGACGACGGTACTGCCTTGGCCGCGTGAATCCAGGGTCTGCCTAACAACAAGTTATATGACACAGCAATGTCGAGCACCTGGAATTCCATAGTAAAATCAACAGGACCGATGGTCACTTACAGAATGATATCTCCCAATGTGTTTTTACCCCCACCGTCAAATCCTCTCACGTTTATACTGTTCTTCCGGATTCTGTCCGGGCTGATGTTCAGTTTTCCCAAAGTCGACAGTGGGCAAATGTTAGCGCTTGATCCGTTGTCTATCAACACCCTGGTCACTACCGACTCTTCACTCTTCACCGTAAGGTACAGCGCCTTGTTGTGCTCAGTTCCCTCCACAGGCAATTCCTTATCAGAGAATGTGATCCTATTAGACTCGAAAATTTTGTTGGTAATCTTTTCCAAGTGGCAAACTGAAATCTTTTCCGGAACATGAGCCTCGTTTAGAATCTTCATCAGGGCCTTCCTGTGTTCTTCTGAGTGTATTAGCAAAGATAGCAAAGAGATCTGGGCAGGGGTCTTCCTCAACTGCTCAACTACCGAGTAATCTTGTGACTTCATCTTCTTGAGGAATTCCTCCGCTTCCTCTTCTGACACTAGTTTCTTCAATTGGCTCTCTTTTACTTCTTTCATTTTTCTCAATTCTTCTGGAGCAAAGCATCTTCCAGACCGGGTGAGACCATGGGTTTCATTAATTTCCCTAGACACCTCTTTTCCTTTATAAACCACTGCTACCGTGTTGTAGTTCCAAGGTACAGTCTTTGTGCTCACCACCGGCATCTGCACTACCGGCTTTATAATTACTGGCTCCGTACTCACGCCTTTCACGGTCACAATTGGCTTTACGCCTGGCACCACCACTTTCAAACCTTCCACCACTATTGGCTTTCCTGTTGGTTTTTCAGCAATCGCTTTCTCTTTCACAGCTTCCTTTTCTGCTTTACCACTTGACTTTATCATCATCATAGAATGAGATGGTTTCTGACTGCTATCACATTGCACCAATTCTATCATGTGTGTCTCGTGGTGATTTGGCAGCAGATTCTGGGTAATGTTAGGAGCTTCTGGGAGCCTGAACTTCAATTCTTCTATCATCAATGAGATCTTGAATGGCATTCTTCAACTGCCAACATTTTTCGGTATCATGGCCCAATGTTCCCGAACAATATTCACACCTAACAGAAGGATCAAGGTTTTTTGGGGGTGGGTTTGGGACTTTAGGTGCAACCGGGCTCAGCATCCCCAACTCTTTCAACTTTGATAAAGGCTGGTATATGATTCCCCGAGTGGGGTGAATGTTTTCCTTGCCTTGTTTCTCCACTCTGAGTCGGGTCTGGGCCTATTTTGGTTTCTGTAAGGTTTAGAGGTTGGGTATGTGTTCTGGGTGTGGTACACATAGTATGTCGCTTGGGCTATCCACACATGGGGTGGTGGTGGTGGGTAGGCTTGGGCTTGTGGGTGGTGGTAGTGTGCGACTGTTGGTGGGTATGAAGGTGGTGGTGGATTATATGGGGTTGTTGTGTTGTATGGGTTTGGCGGGTAAGATGGTGGTGGTGGATTATATGGGGTTGATGGGTTTGGTGGGTGTTGGTGGTAGGGTCTTGGTGGGTGATAATGCGGGTTACGACTCCATGGCCTGCTCTCTACAGTTGCCACCTCTTCCTTCTTCTTCTTTCCCATTGCTCCCCCGTTTCCAGTTTGTATAGCTTGATTGGTGGCCTTAATGGCCGAAAAACTCATGATTTTATTGTTTTCAAACCTTCCTCCACAAAGCTTCCCATCTTCACGACTTCATTGAAACTCTTCCCAATCGCCGACACTAAATGACCGTAGTATGTAGGCTCCAAAGCCTGTAGGAAACAATCCACCATCTCCCCTTCCTTCATGGGTGGATCTACTCTCGCGTCCTGCTCCCTCCATCTGAAACCGAATTCCCTAAAGCTTTCCCCTGTCTTCTTCTCCATTTTTGTAAGGGATAGTCTGTCAGGTATGATCTCTAAGTTGTACTGAAAGTGATTTGCAAAGGCTTGTGCAAGGTCGTCCCAGACGAACCACCTTGTATGGTCTTGTCGGGTATACCACTCTAAAGCTGAACCACTCAGACTCTGGCTAAAGTATGCCATCAATAACTCATCTTTACCTCATGCACCTCTCATTTTGCTACAATATCCCCTCAGATGGGCTACCGAATCTCCGTGTCCGCTATACATATCGAATTTTGGCAACTTGAATCCCACGGGAAGCTGCACCTCAGGGAATAGACACAGGTCCTTGTAAGCTACACTCACCTGCCCTCCTAGTCCTTGCATAATGCGAAAGGCATTCTCCAGACTTTTCACTTTTCTGGCCATCTCTTCCTGCCCGGCACTCTTAGCAATTCTTTCTTCACTTGTTTCTATCAACGGAGCATGAGACTCATGTTGTCGAAAAGTTGGTTCTGGAGGGTAGTAGTGAGGATCATGTATGTGAAACATTGGTTCGCTGGATGATTTGTGCATAGCAGCGGGTGGAGGTGCCACATACACTGGAGTGACTTGGGGTATGTGAGGTGGTGCTTGTTTGACTGGAGGTGGTGGTACCTGGGAGGTGGAGGCATAATAGTGAGGGTAATCGGGGTATGTGGAGGATGAATTCATTGTAGGTGGTTCAGGATTGGGGTTGGTCGGAGGGACATATGCGGGGTTGGCAGGGTAAGCTGGCAGGGGTTGACCTCTAGACCAGGCCTGGTACATCTCGGCCATCTGCTGCCTCAGTTTGTACATTTCCTCCTTCATTCCTGCCACATCCACAATCTCCTCTTCGTGAGCAGGATCCACGATAGTTGCCTCAATTTCCTGGGACACAGCTTTCGTCATCTTTTTGTATCTTGTGTTGTATGGGTGGGTAGCCAGAATGCCAGTTGCCTAGAGAATCTGAGCTCACAAGCATCAACACCCATTAGTTGTTAGCGCATGAATAAAATGCATCGACTTTAAAAACAAACACATTTTCTCAAATCGTTATGCATCATCCCGGCCGCTGCTCATTTGGACCAATCGCTTTTCTCTCTTTCCGCTCTTTTCTTTTCTTTCCTTTTCTTTCTTTTTCTTTCTTTCTCTTTTTTTTTCTTCTTTTTTCTTTCTTTTTTTTCTTGCTTTTTCTCTTTTTTTTTATTTTTTTTATTTTTTATTTTTCTCTCTTTTTCCTTGTCATTTTCATCATTACGTTCCTATTTATTTGCCTATCGAATGACATAAAGCAAAAGAATTGATAACAACACTTGATTTTCCATTGATAATCCGAAACATTGATTACAAGGTGATGTTTTAAAAGAAAAAATAAAAAGATGATGCATGCCCTATGAGTACATTAATGCTCCTAGTGCCCGCGAGGCATCGTTCGGCCTTGCCGCGGGCCTATATGCTAATCCCCTTTGGAGCCTATCTAGGTCAGCCATGAATTGTTGTACGAAGAACTTCACTACTGATACAAAGGTCCTTCGAGACATATCTTCACACAGTTGGGTCTTCCGGGTGATGTATTGGGCAATGCGAACAATATTTTCTCTGATGACCCCCTTTTCTTGCAATAACCGGCTTATTTGTTTAGTGCGAGCATCCAAGGTATGTTGGTTGTCTTTTTGCACTTGCTGCAGCTCCAATTCTAATCTAGCCATAGTCGTGTAACAATGCTCTCTTTCCTCTTCAAGATCTTTGATAATCTTGTTGCTTTTGACCGTGGTTGAAATTATTTTCTTTCTAAGCTGAGCTACCTCGAAATCGTGCTTGTCTTGTAATTGCCGAACCAACTTGGCTCTTTCCTCAGCGTCTCTGTCGATTTGCTTCCGAGCCCTAACTAACTCTTTTTCAGCTTTGTCCAAATCGAAGCTATAGTCATTTACTTTGCACCGGAGAATCTCAATTAACTTTTCATCCCGGGCTGAGCGAATTGGGGTCTCGGATGCAATTTTCATTTGAGCTATTTGAGCCTTCAGCATATCATTTTCTTTCTTCAGCTGTTTCTTCTCCACTTCATCGGATGCTGCCTGTAAACCACTTTCGAAATGGAGATTTCTCAATTTATCCTCCAACAGACTGATTTTGGCCTAGTATTCTTTTTCCTTGGCCACCCATTTCTGATTCTCCTCGGATTACTCTATCAGATCTTGCAAGTGAGGTCTCTTCGAAAGACGTTCATTTTCAACCCCTCGTCAATACCATGTGGAGTATCCAGGTGACATCTCCCCCTTTGCTCTATTCGGCACACAAGTATCAATTTTCAAATTTTGGCACTCATTCAAGATTTGCCGGATCTTTGCCTCCGGGAATTGCCCGTCCGGACCAATCTCCACAGCTTGCACACTGAGGTCCCCATCTCTCGGAATAATTTGACACCGACCCAACTGTCGCAGGGCTCTGTATGGGGCATAAGCTTGTATACTCTTCAAACCCATGATCCAAAACGGCGATCCCTCCGTTGGCATGTATATCACCTCGTCAAGAGGTAACCAGTCATACGTCCAATCCATTTGACCGTCAGTTAGTGATCGAAGATACACAATCCAACCTTGGACTCCCTCCGGCAACTTTACTTCTTTTGTCCTCGTACCGAACTCTTCCAAACATGTTCGTTCAGCGGAACCATAGCTCGAGAATGAAGGATGGTGGCATAGATGTTCAATTAGCCAGATTTGCAAGATCAAGTTACATCCTTCGAAGAAGTTGGCTCCCGCTTTGCACGCAGTCAGAGCATGGTAGATGTCCGCGACGATCATTGGGGCCAGAGTACAATTATCTTGTACTATCAGTGTGGTAGCTACTCCGGCAACTTTTATGTTGATATGTCCATCCTTCCTCGGGAATACGACAACTCCGAGAAATGCCAATAGAAATGCAAACCTTCGGTGTTCCTCCCATTTCGCTCTGTTGGACTTGCAACATAACTTGTTTGTGAGGTCGTTGAAACCCCCAACGTGTCCAAACCTACTGTAGATGAAGCTTAAGGAACAAAACCCGCTGGCCAGATCTTCATTGTGGACATTCCGGGCAATTTTCAACGAGTCGAGGAAACGATGTATTGTTACCGTCCTCGGAGATACCGGGTATTTTCCTTTTAGCGGGACCTCAGTCTTCCCGATGTAGAAGGCAATCTCCTCCAAAGTAGGGGTAAGTTCAAAATCTGAGAAATGAAATACGTTGTGTGCCGGATCCCAAAACGTGACCAGCGCTCTAATCACATCACCTCGGGGAACCATGTCTAATAACCCCGTAAGGCCTTTTAGGTAACCTTTGACCCAGTCTGGACCATCTGATCCCATGTCCTGCCACCATAATTTTAGCTCCAAGGGGATTTTATTTAGAGAAAAATGTTCATTCATCATCGTGCTCGTCCTGCACATTTATTAAGGCGATTTTATTTAGAAAAAAGGAAAATCTTTTTCAATGCAAGTTTTCATTTTTGAAGGAAAGAAAAGAAAAATGACTTTCGAAGTGGCCATTTTTGCCAAAACAGCCTTCCGGCGTCTTTTCGGAACATTCGGCCATTTCCAAAAATAGCGAGCACCTCGATTATTTGAAAGGAAAATCTTTTTGGTCTTTTTCTAAAAGTGTGGTTGGACCCGTTTAAGGGTTGCCTACGTATCCCACCTAATGGCGAGAATCAAACCTGCGTAGTTCGGTCAGACTATTTGACCAATTATTTCAACAAAACTGTTCCACCTTTTTTTTTTCAAATTTTCAAATTTTTTCGGATACCTATTTCCTATAGATATTTTTCTCTCTCTCTTTTTTTTTTCTTTTTCAACAATTTTTCCAATCTCTGGATTTCCGCCGGTCCGCATAACGGTCAAGGACAATAAAAATGCAACACATAACATGCTCGGTCTTTTCTAATACCGGGTCACCTGTCCTAGACGGACCCAACCCCTGTGTTAAGTCCCCTAAGTCAAATATGATGCAAATAATCGTCCTAGACCTATGTTCAAAATCTTACGGTTTCATAGAGTGCTAGACCGTGTACCCGAGCGGACAACTCGAATCGAGGAGGGGGCTATGTACCGGTGACCCGCGGAGTCAATCGGCTTTGTAACTTATCCGGCCTCTGTTTTCTTAATTTAAGGTGACTTTAACAGAAAGGGGAGTCTCAACCAGTAAGCACATCCCCGGGGGTGAAGAGAGAAAGGTTTTCGGCACAATTTCACATAATATCAAAGCGATAAAGCACATAGCATGTTGTTGAAATCATATAACGAAGACAAACAAAAACGCGAACGGCAGTTCTAAGGAGCTTGAGTTCTTAAACCCTGAAATCGAAATTCAGGGTTCGATTCCCCAGCAGAGTCGCCAGAGCTGTCACACCTCCCTTTTTACTACCCCACACTTTAAGCATATAAATACGCTCGTAGGGTATACTCTGACGCTCAAATATCCGAAATGGACAAAATAACATAAGGGAAGGAGTTTTTCCAATTAAAGGACAATCGGTTCAGGATTTTGTTGAGATTAATCCAGAGTCGCCACTTGGGAATGATAATGGTGTCCCAAGTCACCGGTTAATCCCGAATCCGAGGAATTTTGACTCTTAAAAATGTATGCGAAGCAAAGATCCGGATAAGGAACTCTGTTAACCCGGGAGAAGGTGTTAGGCATTCCCGGGTTCCGTGGTTTTAGCACGGTCGCTCGATTGTCGTTCCCGACTCTTGTTTGACTCAATTACAGATTTTAACAACATAATATGCCTTTACATAAATATTATTTTTAAGAATTTGCGACATCGCGGAAACACGCCTCGAGTCATACCGCAACCAGTACGCCTATGACTTTTGGTATATTCCGGCTTTGCCGAGATTTGGATTTGAGTCGCACCAAGTGCACACTCGTTCAATGGAAAGTATATTAAAATCATGCCCTAAATAATGTCTATCGGCTTTTAACTTTTGGAAGAGGCTATGGAATTCGCTATTAGCCTCTCCGGATCTACTATATTATCTTATTACTAAATGGGGGCCCCGGTGTTTGTTATTCGGGCGAGGCTCGTCCCAATTATTTTATTTAAAGTCCGATCTTATTTGTTCAATTATATTCGCTATACATTGTTTTTGCCTTAGTCGATTCATAGTATTAAACATTCCAGGCCCGTTGATTGTTGTTTATTGGGCCTGGTCTTCTCTTCGATTATTTACGTGACCCACAAAGGGTCAGTCCAGGCTTTAAAGCCCAGACATATCTTCCGGCTTCCGATCAGCAAATCAATCAACTTCGTAGGATAGTTCAGGCCCAAAGTTACACGAGGCCCAAACTGAATTGAAACAGCAGTGACAAAAATAGAAATGAAGAACTTGTAATGAACAAACATATAGACTTGAGAATTGAATTGCACTTTATTTATCAAAAGAGAAGTTCACTGTACAAGAAGATCAATATTAGTTCTAGATTAACAGCTAATCAATGAGAGAACTAGACTAACCGGCTACTAACATATATTAACATTGAAGCTTTTAACTAGGAAATCAATGATAAATAGTTTAGTTATGTGAGGTATGATCTATAGTCTAATTACTTGCTCATAATTACTAAATTTCTACACTAAGTGACTATGAAATCTGTACAAGATTTTATCGCTGGATTTTTTACTAATCGCTTCTATTTTAGTATCACATTACCCAGTTGCAGATGAGCTATTATACTCTCTAGTATCAACTACTAATACCGATATGAGCCAGACTTATTTGATATTCCTGAAGCCAGTTTTGCCTTAACGTTACTTTATCCGATTATTTTCTATTCTAACTCATTTGAGTCTGGATATTGACGAATTAGGCTAATTACGTGAGCATATTGATAACATCCGCTATGAGCTCTGTTATTATTGACTTATGTGATAGTCATTTAACTTTGTTTTAGAGATTTTACCTAATTAACTAGGTGGAGTGCTAATTACTACTACTACCATACTACTACTATTACATTGTTTTGTATCTGTTTTTATACCACTGTATTCTATACTACCACTAAGCTACAGACCTAAGCTATTAAGCAATAACACAAAATGAATTACAAGTTCATAATAACATATAATTTAAACAGAAATCTCCATGTTATTTCATCAAGATCATCAGTACAACTTCGCTCGAACAAGAATGGTACCTGGATAGCAAAATGAAGCCGATAAGTCTAAGGGATTAAGCAGAAAAGCACAGCAAGGACTCAGCAATGCAACAGTGATGGATTGAATCTTAAATGAATGAGACCAAACAGCAATCAGCAAAGTAGGAAACCCAGCATAATTCAAATAGAAAACCCAGACCCAAACTCGAGCAAAGAACCTCAAAACCAGAAGAAATCCACAAGTTTTACTCGAGAAAATCCCAGAAATCCTACTGTTGTATTGCTGTTTTTATCTCTGAAGCCTTATATTCAATAAAACCAGCCTATATGTATTTCAGATTGCAAAAATTGGAACCCCTTTCAGCCCCTTTTTAGGGTGTATTTATAGTTGTTGGAAGGGCTAATGACTTGGGGAGAAAGTTTGGGATTAAATCCCACTTCTCCCCTCTTAAAATTACTAAACTTACACTAAGGCCTCAATTTCTGTTATCAAAACCCTTCCAGCATGTGCTGGAAGGTTCTAAAAGATTCTTTTTGGGGCTTTTTACCAATGTGACCTTAGGGGTTGGGGATTTTTACTGATTTCCTATTTTAGGGAGACCATTATACCCTTTAATCTCTGCAAAATTGTAGAAATCAGGGGTACAAATGACTCCTTTACCCTCTTATGTTTCAAACTATTTACCAAATTACTAAATTGGTTCCCAATTATGCCCTCAGGGGCACTGCTGATTTACCCGACCTACCTAGGTCAGGTTTCAGCATTTGTGGACTTATTTAACTAATAGCCAGCCCCTGCATTGATATTTAAGGGCTGGCCAGGTTTACTATTGAGAACTATTTCAATTTTAGCCTATTTAGCTTAATTCCAATTAGTTAAGACCACATTATTTCAATTTAAAACTGATTGCAGGACTAGCCTAATTTATTAATGAAATTAAACTATTTAAAAGCTAACCAGTCTCAAGTTGAGACTTGGCTTGGGTATTAAACCCAATTACTGAACAGCTGGGCCCCAAATCCTTTACAGGTTTGGCCACTTTGATGTTCAGGGCTCAAAAGAGAGCCTGGGCCAGTCTGCATTTGCAGACTTAGCCACTTTGCACAACCAGCCCCTTTTTATGGTGGGCTGTGTGTTAGGGCCTTATAGAATTGGTCAACCTTTTGCAAAATTAACCACTCTTAGGCCAATTATTTCTTAATAACCTATTTTATGATTTTCAGGTCAATTAAACTAATTTGCAGGACTAGCCTGCCTAATTACCTATTAAACTAATGGCCAGTCTCAAGTTGAGACCTAGCCTGGGTAATTAAACCCAATTTCTGAACATAACTGGGCCCAAAGCCTTTGCAGGCCTGGCCACTTTGATGTTCAGGGCTCAAATGAGCCTTGGTAAGCTTGCATTTGCAAGCTTGACCAGTTTTTTGCACAACCAACCCCCTTTGAAGCGAGCTGGTGTGTTTGGACCTTATAGAGTTGGTCAACCTTTTGCAAAGTTGACCACTCTTAGGTCAATTATTATCTAACAGCCTATTTTTGTTCATTTCAGTTAATACCTATTTAAAACTAACCAATTTATGAAGCCTAGCACTAGCAGCTATAACCAATTCTCCTAAGGTTAGTGAATGTTAATCACATAATCATACCAACAAGAACTACTGAAAACTTAGTTATTTCAACATGTTTTTTGTACACAGAGTCACATAAACCAAACAAATGCATCAATCATCCAGAACTCAGAAAGGGCAATTTGATATGGTTGAATTCTGGTTAATCAATTAATTTTATCCAATTCATGTAACAAAATGTCAAACTCATGTCAATTTAGCCTTAGTTAGCACTGGTTCAGGTCAAATGACAATTGAAAAATTCCCAAAACCCCTTAAGATTAATGATCATAGATATGCACAGAACTAAGCTATCACAAACAGTCAGTAATAGATGAAGCAGGATTCATTTAAGTCCAGAAACCACACAGTAGCATAGACATATTAACTAAGATCTCTTTTCAAGTACTAATCCTAGCCTTGCATATGATAGATCAAGATGAAGATGAAGAATCATTCAAACTAATGAGAGTTGACAAAGGTGAACTTAACACAGAATGAGAGTCCAAAAACATAGGCATGTGGGGAAGATATCTAAAACTAACAAGATAAAGAGACCTACTATAAACAGAGGATGAAGAAGAAGAAAAATATCAAGTTCAAATCTTCAAAATAGAGAATCAAAACCAAAATCCAAACAAACGAGACAAACATAGTATAAGATATGAACAACAATGACTAGGCGACATAAACATGTAAAGAATCATGGAGAGAGGAACAGTCATGCTTGTCGAAGACTAATAGATCAGAAGTCACAACAAAAAGATGAAGAAGCACAAGATGAAAGATAGGTCTTTTACTCAGAGAAACAGACAAACAAAAGAACAAATATGAAGATGAACGAAGCAAAAAGAAAACCTAGCTCTGACATAGGTCTTTCAAACCAAGGCAACAAGAAACAGTCAAAGATGAATCACAAACCCTAATACTAAATAAATCTTTCGAATCAAAGAAACAAAGCAGAAAAAATAACCTTAGGACAATATCACAGAAGAAAGGCATGAACAACGAGCAACTTAAAAATAACCCCAGCAACAACGGATGAAGCACAGGATTTCAAGATAGAAAAACAGACAGAAACATCAAAACAAAAACAATGAAACAGAAAGAAATCATGCATGTAGGCAGATAAACGGAAACAGATAAAGCACACAAGGGGGCGAGGGTACTTAGCTTAGCGGGGACTGTCCCCCGAGCTTTCCCCTTTTCCTCTTCTATTTCATTCTCACTCGACTTCTTTCAGGACCTCTTATTCCTTATCTCTTTTTTTTTTCAAATTTTCTTTTCTGGTCTTTCTTTTAGGCTCAAAGATGGAGCCTTTTGGATTCTGAGTTGCGGGGGGGTGTTCAGGGTGTGGTGAAGAACGGATCTTGGGTGGTTCAAGTTTTGGAGTCGTCGGAATTAGGTTTCCGGTGACACTCTTTTGGATATTCGAAGAGCTCCGGCAAGATTCGAAGGGTGAGGGTGGTATGGTTGGATAGATCAGAGAAAGGGGGTTCTTTTGGCATTGGTTTTGAATGGTTTCTCATTGTTTGGGTAGTCACCGGTGTAACTCCGGTGACCGGCAAGTCAAGGATATGGTCTGTTTTTGGGAGCTTTGATGTTTTGAGATGAAGAAGAAGGAGAGGAAGGCAAAGAAGATGAAAGGAATGGCCGGCGACCACCGTGGAGAGTGGTGGCCGCCATGGCCATTCAAGGTTCTCTGGATGAAGGAGACGAGAGAGAAGAGAGGGGTGAGGCGGCTGGTCTCTAGGGTTTGTGTTAAAATGGCCAAAATTTTCAGACATAAGCCTTATATAGGCGATGTGTCTGAGATAATCCTGGCCGTCCAATTTTGGAGATCAACGGCTCACATGCTTGTTACTAAAACGGCGTCGTTCAGACGCTTATGAGACCCCAGACCTTTAACCCTTGGGATTAAGTAAAATGGACGGCTAAGATTAATCGTAACATCTCAATTAATTAAAGAAAACAACTAATTATTGGAGCCGTTGGATCACCTCTCATGACCGGCCAAGATTGATCATTACATGGATCAAACGGACCAACGCCTTGGGCTGGGGTATTGGGCCTCCAATTTCGAATCTTTTGGCCCCAAATCAATTAAACCCCCAAAATATTTTTTTGTATTTTTCTGATTTTAATGATTTTTATGTATTTTCTTTTATACTTTTTTTTCTTTTCTTTTTATGGAAAATTATAAAACCTAAATTCCTACTTACTCTAATTATTTAGTATTTTTTGGCAATTTTCTACTATTTTTCTCTAATTTCCACTACTTAACACTATTTTTGCTAATTTTTATTAACATCTAATTAATTAAACTAACAAATTAATTACCTAGCCTATTTTTTGATTTTTTTCTAATTTCTAATTATTCAAATGCACAAAGTATAGCTAATTTCAAGCAAGGCAAGTAATTGCACTCAAAAACATATTTATTCCAATTTTGGAATTATTTGCCTGGTGCAAAAATCATGTGCTCACAGCTGGTATTCCATGGGAGACCCCCGGTTTGCTTATGCCGAAAAATCACAAGGGTAGGGGTTTTCTCAAAATGATGGGACTAAAAAGAACATAGACCTGACCTATTTGAAGGATTCCTACATTACTTTTGACTATCTATATGAGAGATACGACCATACCAAGTCCTACCGCACTTACGTAGATGAATTTGCCCTCACGTCATTGGCGCACATCTACAGAAGAGTCTCCGTCTTTATGTTCTGCTTTTTGGGAATGATAGTGTTTCCTATGAAGAAGGCTAAGATTCATACCAGACCGTTCATGGTCACCAAAACATTAATGTAAGGAATTGGTGGGCATCCCTTTAGCATAATACCTATGATCGTTGTAGAGATATACCGAGCCCGAAAAAGGTGTCAACAAGAGGCCAAACACTTCGAGGGTTGTAACTTATTCTCCAACTCTGGCTCATGGAGCACCTCCAAAAGGGAGAACATCAGCAAGAGATTCTACGCAGAGACTAGGATGATCATATCTCCTTCCATCAGCCAAGATGAATGAATTATATGGCTAACATGTTTGCTCAACTAGAAGATGCTAAAGGGTGTGTAGAGTTGTTTGAGAATTTGAAAGAGGACCAAGTGATGTGGATGTTTGAATGGTTCCCCACTGAAGAGTTCATCGTTCGTTATTAGGACGCACCATTTCTTACACTAATTGGTCTAAGAGGAACTCATCCTTATGTCCCTCTCCGAGTTATGAGACAGGCAGGAAGAAAGGAGGTCATACCAAGGGTCGACAAAATGAATCACTTCAGGGCCGACTTCCAAGACGATGATAGATTATACAAGTGTCAATCTCAACACATGTGGCACTGCAAAATCATCTTAGGAAAATATTCCATAGAACCAGATAGGTACCATATCGGTTACACTCCCTACTACCCAAGTGGGTTGGACGACGATCATGGTTGGTTAAGAAAACCCGAGTTTGTTCAAGGCCGCAGGGTCATCGACGAAAAGCCTGAAATACAGGTTAAGTACAATTAATTGCGCAAGAGGATTTGGGAATGCAAGAGCGAGCACTAGGAAATTCAAGAAGCCCATCAAAAGCTGATTGAAGAATTGAAAGATATGGGTGTCAGCGCTAAAAATGACAGGGGTATCTGGAACGAGGTTTAGGGTAGCAAGAAAGGAAGTTTATCTAGAGGATTGAAAATTGCCAGAACGCTGAAAGGAACAAAGGAGGACACTTGGTGAGTACCTACTTGATGTTGGACTCCCTGAGCTGGTGAAGCTATTCGATGGAGCTAAAGATGCAGAGTCTAGGAAAGGTCCCTCTAGGACCAAGTAGTTAGGAGTCTTTACTTTGCTTTAATGTAATAAGGCCAACGACCATTACTGATATTTTATTTTCCGCAATATTAGTGTCATTTTGGGATTCATCTTGTTTTTATCAATAAAATGAGGCATTTAGCATGATAAGTTCTCCAAATCAACTTGTCGCTAGGCCTACCTCGGGCACAATGAGGCTCCTAAATTATGACACAATTTATATTCTTGCACTATGTGTTTGAATACTTCAATGTCTTCTCCTCGTGATCCACACTAACTTGTTACCTTTTTGTTTTTACTTTTGTTTTATTCTCCATCCCTAAAGGTTAGTTTGTGCACTTTGCAATTGTGATCATACTCCACAAGATCCAAGGGGCCCCCACCTCCTCCTCATCCGAGTCCTATCAGAAACAAGAACAAGGGAAAAATTGAAGATTTGAGCAACATCAGGAAGGAGAACTCAGTTGAAAGGGCAGAGGTTCCTCAGGGTATTCAGTTTTCCAAGGAAAGTGCCTCCCAGCTCAAAAAAAGTTATTGATAAAGGAAGAATTGGACCAAGTTCAGAATTTGGCGAGCTTGTCATTATCCCTCACTACCCCAAATGTCCTCTTCTCCAACACTCAAAATCCCACACCTACTTAAAACATCCTGAGACCTCAAAACCAATCCACTCTCCATCACCACTGCAACACATGCCAAACTTCAAGCAACACCCCACTGCTCATCCCTGAACCACTAAATTGCACAAACGATCATCATCACAACACCCCCATCGATGTGAAAACCATGACATACCCCATTCATCCCGCCTCGAGCACACTTAATCTAATGACAAAGCCTCTCTTATTAGGAATCTGGCTGCGGAACTCAAGAAACTAACTAGCCGAGTTCAGGTTGTCGAAGGAAGCAAGAGGATTGATAGACTGAATTACGAGGACCTTTGCATTCAACCAGATGTCAAACTACCCGAGGGTACAAACATGCCAAGCTCAAAATGTTCGATAGCATTGGGGATCCGAGGGTTCATTTGAGGACATACTGCGACAAGCTGGTCGGAGTAGGAAATGATGAAAAGGTTCGCATGAAGCTCTTTATGACTAGTCTGAAATGGGATGCTCTATATTGGTACATTATCCAAGACCTGAAGAAGTGGTCATATTGGTTAAATATGGTGTTTGTTTTCATAAACAGATTTAGGTTCAACACGAAGAATGCACCAGATGATTTCTACATCCAGAACATAAAGAAAAAACCCCCACAGAGACATTCTGCGAGTATGCTACTCATTGGAGATCAGAAGCCGCTAAGATCCGGTTGCCTTTAGAATAAGAACAAATGAACAAGTATTTTGTCTGTTCTTAGGACCCACAATATTATGAGATGTTGATGTTGATCGAAGGCCAAAAATTTCCAACATCATCAAGCTAGGGGAGATGATTGAGGAAGGTATCAAAAGTGGTATAGTCACTAACTTTGGAGCATTGCAGGCTACAAAAAAGGCTCTATGGTCTGGTGGCACATCCAAGACAAGGAACGTGAGTGTCGTGATGGTTGCACAAAGAATAAAATCCCTAATAAAATACCAAACCTATCAAATACTCCCTCCTGCATATCAAACTACCTCAAATTACCCAGCATATTTGCCTTCTTACCAAGCTCCACCACCCACTTACCAAATACTTCCACCTCCTGCATATCAGCCTACCTCACCCAACCCGCACACTTCTACCAAGCCTACAATACCCAGCAAGCTCAGTATCAATCACCTTGCCAAAATTTCCCTAGACCTCGACCAAACTTTAATTGTAGACCTCCCAAACAGTACACCAATATCATCGAACCAATTGACCAGCTGTACGAAAGGCTTAAAGCTGCTTGTTACATCACCCCCATTCCTTCCATAACCCTAGAAAACCCTTCCCAATTGATAACCCCAAACAAAACATGTGCCTTATCCATGCCCCCTTTTCCTAAAGGCAGAATCAAGTTTACGATATTTGGGAAGACAACTCTATTCCCATTTATGAAGAAATCATAAATGGCTAGACGTAGTATTGTTTGGATGCATCTGAATTGATTGTCTTCGGCCAAACATCTCTATCCATTTCTGCATGTATGAGGGTTCCTCCTATTAGAACCCGATGAACCATATATGAACCCTGACAGTTGGGAGAGAATTTCCCCTTGGCTTCATCTTGATGCGGGGAAATTTTCTTTAATACCAGATTCCCCGGTGTGGATTATCTTGGCTTGACTCTTTTGTTGAAGGCTCTAGACATTCTATTATGATAAAGTTAACCGTAAAAATTACACTCATTCTCTTCCCCTCTATAAGGGCTAACTACTCATAGTGACTCTTTACCCATTTCGCGTCTTCAAGTTTCGCTTCCTATATAATCCTCAAGGAGGGAATCTCTACAGCGGTGGGAATGACAGCCTCTGTACCATAAACCAACATGTAAGGAGTTGCCCTGTTGATGTGCGAATTGTGGTGTGGTACCCCAATAAAGCAAATGATAGCTTCCGCGCCACTGCTTATGTTTTTCTATCATCTTCCTTAGAATCTTCTTGATATATTCATTGGCCACTTTTACAGCTCTATTCATCTAAGATCTGTAGGCTATAAAATACTTGTGTTTGATTTTGAACGTTTCACACATTTCTTTCATGACGTCTCTATTAAGAGTTGAGTCATTATCAGTAATGATTGACTCTCGGATGCTGAACCGGCAAACATGCAGTCGCAGACAAAGTCTGTCATGACTTTCTTAGTCACTGCTTTGTATGATGTTGCTTCAACCCATTTGGTGAAATAATTAATTTCTACTAGAATGAACATGTGCCCATTTGATGCGGTAGGCTCGATAGACCCAATGATATCCATTCCCCAAGCGACGAACGGCCATGGTGAGCTTATTGCAGTAAGCTCGTTCGGAGGCACCTTTATCATGTCTACATGTATCTGATAGCGATGGCACTTTCGAATGTACTGGATGTAGGCCATCTCCATAGTCATCCAAAAATAACCAGCTTAGAGTATTTTCTTGGCTAAGACAAAACCGTTCATATGTGGACCGCAAGTCCCTACATGAATTTTCTCTAATAGCCTGGATGCTTCCTTTGTGTCAATACACCTCAATAATCCCAAATCAGGAGTCCTCCTATATAGGATTCCTCCGCTATGAATGAAATTGTCAGACTACATCCGAAGTGTGCGCTTCTGAGTACCATTTGCAAGTTTTTGATATTCCCTTGTGTCTAAATATTCCTTGATATCATGAAACCAAGGTTGTTCATCTTCTTTTCCTTCAACATGAGCACAATAAGCTGGCTGATTATGGATTTTCACAGGAATAGGGTCAATGAAATATTTGTCCATGTGCTATATTCATGGATGATATGGTAGCCAATGCATCACCAAACGCGTTCTGTATCCTGGTGACATGTTGAAACTCTGTCTTTGTGAATCACTTCCTTAACTAATATACATAATGTAGATAAGGGAGTATCTTGGAATTCTTGGTTGCCCATTCTTCTAGGACTTAACGTATGAGCAAGTCTGAATCTCCAATTACTAGCAACTCCTAAATGTTCATGTCATCAGCCAACTTCAGCCATAAGATGCATGCTTCATATTCGGCCATGTTGTTGGTGCATGGGAATCTAAGCTTTGCAGACACCGGATAATGTTGACCTATTTCTAATACTAGGACTGCTCCTATGCCAATTTCTTTGAAGTTTACTGCTCCATCAAAAAACATTCTCTAACTGTCATACGATTCTACGATATCCTCTCCTATGAAGGATACCTCCTCATCAGTAAAATATGTCTTTAGAGGCTCGTGTTCTCCATCCACAGGGTTTTCAGCAAGGTGATTTGTTAGTGCCTTTCCTTTGATTGCTTTCTGAGTCACGTAAATAATGTCAAATTCACTCAGCAGGATTTTCCACTTGGTCAGCTTGCTAGTGGGCATGGGCTTCTGAAAGATGTACTTCAATGGATCCATTCTTGATATGAGATAAGTAGTATATGCATAGAAATAATGCCTCAACTTTTGGGCTACCCAAGTTAGAGCATAACAGGTCTGCTCTAATAGAGAATACCGAGCCTCGTACGGTGTGAGCTTCTTGCTGAGATAGTAGATGGCATGTTCTTTCCTCCCTATTCAGTTATGTTATCCCAGAATAGAACTGAACGTTCCATCCAACACTACACGGTAGAGTAATAAAGTTCTACCTGGCTCAGGCGGGACCATAACTGGCGGCGTTGACACGTATTCTTTGATTCTGTCAAAGGCTTTATGACAATTATTTGTCCATTTGGTACCGGCGTCTTTCTTCAACATCTTAAATATTAGTTCACAAATGACAGTTGATTGAGCTATGAACTAGCTAATGTAGTCGAGTCTCGCCAGGAAACTCATCACGTCCTTCTTTCTCTTTGGCTGTTGCAACTCTTAGATGGCCTTTACCTTAGATGGATCCAATTATATTCCTCGGCAACTCACAATGAACCCAAGTAATTTACCAGCAGGAACCCCGAATGCACACTTGGCAGGGTTCAGCATCAGATTGTACCTTCTCAGACTGTTGAAAAACTTTGTCAGATCTTTAATGTGGTTAGTGGCTTTCTTGGAATTGACGATGATGTCGTCTACATATACCTCAATTTCTTTGTGTATCATGTCGTGCAAAATAGTAGTCTTGGCCCTCATGTTGGTGGACCTAGAATTCTTTAACCCGAAAGACATCATCTTGCAGCAATTCATTCCCTACAGCACAATGAAAGCAATTTTATCCGCGCCTTCCTTATCCATCCATATTTGATGGTACCCAGCAAAACAATTAACAAATGACTGTAGCGCATGCTTGGCGCAATTATCAATCAATATGTGTATGCTAGGCAAGGCGAAGTCGTCTTTTGGACTGACCCGGTTGATATCCCAGTAGTCGACATAGACTCTAACCTTCCCGTCCTTCTTTGGCACTGGCACAATATTTGCTAACCAAGTTGGATACTCTACTACCTTGAGAACTTTGGCTTTGACTTGCTTGGTGACTTCTTCCTTGATTTCAAAACTCGTGTCACGTTTGAACTTCTTGAGCTTTTGCTTTACTGGCAGACATGCAGGATCGGTTGGCAATTTATGGGCTACAATAGATGTACTGAGACCAATCATATCATCATATGACCAGGCGAATATGTCCTCATATTCCCTTAGGAATTCCTTGTACTCTTCCTTTTATGATAATGACAGATGAACACTGATGCACGTTTTTTGACATTTGCTGCATCTCCCATGTTAACAACCACAGTCTCGTCTAAGTAAGAATTTGGTCTATTCTCTAAATCCTCAACCTCTTTAACAACCTCTTCTGGTATATCATCATCTTTTGAGTCTATATCCGTTTGTTGCATTGTCTCGTCGCAAGACACAATCGTCGATTCATCAAGATAAGTAATAGTAATGATGTGAAAATAAAGTAAATGATAAATTGTAATAAGGGCGAGATTTATAAGAAACTGAAATGCTTTTATAAATTTTGTAACTTTTTTGAACATTGGAGCTCTTATTTTGAAATTAAAATACAGAAAAAAAGTCAACTAGCAAAAAATAAAGATGATGCATGGTGCTTTGCTTAGCCATGCTACGCCGAGGCTTTCCGAGCCCTGGTGGTTCTAGTGGACCAATTATTGAGGAGTTCTCCTCGGCTGACGGTTTGTATGGAAGGTCATTCCTCCCCTTCCTCCTAAAAAATGACACAACACTCCATGTTATCATCTTCCAAAAATAAATTCCTTATTGCCGCCAGTCCTTCCTCTTCTTCCGACCCATATATGACATCGACTGGCTGGAAGGTCTCCTCCAAGTGAGGTATTGGATTTTCCAGCGGATAGTAGGGACTGCGCCATGGTGGCAACCAATGATTGAACTCCTCCCAAGTGTATTCATATCCCAAACCAAAAGTGGTACCATGTTTCTTCAGATTGATAGGTTTGGTGATTCCCTAGAGGTTCTTGCTGAGTCCGTTGCCAAGTTCATATCCGCTTCAATTCAGTATACTTTCAATGTAACGACCCGACCCAACATTACGGGAGTTATTGCTCCATTTTCCCTGTTTTATGCTTCTATAGGCTTCATTATATGTGTTTGGAGAATTTGAAGTAATTCGGATAGAATTCGGGTAGAAATGAGACAATAAGTCTCTTTATGAGAAGGTTAGTTTGGAAAAGTCAATGTATGTTGACTTATGAGTTAGAAGGCTCGGAATGGATTTCCGATAATTCGACTAGTGTCGGGGGATGATTTGTGACTTACGAGCGCAATCGGTGTTGAATTTTGAGTTCCGGTGTAGAATTTGGCTTGAATTGGCTAAGGTTGGATTTTGGCAAATTCCGGATGGCAGGTGAGATTTTGATCCAAGGGTCGGAATGGAATTCCGAGAGTTGCAATAGCTCCATTAGGTGATTTTGTATGTGTGTGCAAAACTTCAGATGATTCAGAGGTGTTTAGGTCGGGTTATAGATCAAATGCAAGTTTCAGAAGTTTTAGTTTAACTTAGGCTTTGAATATGTTATAATTCGATGATTTTGATGTTTATGATGGTGTTTTTACGTTACGAGCAAGTTTTAATGAAGTAATAGAACATATCTGTGCATTTGGTTGAGGTCCCGAGCATCTCGAGGTGAATTCAGATGGCCAACGGGCAAGTTTGGGCTGCAAATATGCAGCAGAAATTGCAGAGTATATTTGATCTATGCGATCACATGCATGGGGCTGCGATTAAAAGGAATTGGAGTAGCCCAGAATTTTCTCTATGCAATCGCGTGAAGTGATCTGCGATCGCATAGGCTTAGGCGATTGGTCAGTGCGATCGGTTGGGGGAGATTGCGATCGCGTAGAAGAGGGAAAGTGTTCATTGCGATCGTATGGGTAGTTCTGCGATCGCGTAGAAGGAATTTTGGGAGGTCTGAGATTTGTACTATACGATCACATCAGTGGCATTGCGATCGCATAGAAGAAATCATGGGTGGACAGAATGTTTTAAGGGTTATTTCAGTCGCAAAACCCACCATATTTCCACCATTTTTAAATCGCCTTTAGAGCTTTTTGATCGATTTTGACAAGTTTTTCGACGGGAAGTGATTGGAGGTAAGTCTCGTGGCCTAGAAACATCATTTAACTAAAGATTTGTCCATTAATTCATTGAAATTAGGTAGAAATTGTGAAGAACTAGGGCTTTGTTTTGAAAACAAATTTTTGGAATTTGAAAGGCCATTCGAACTCCATTTTCAATAAATTTTATATGTACGGACTCGCGGCGAGACAAGGAATCCGTTGGTATGATTTTGGAATTTTTTGAGAAGTGGGACCGGGGCTCGGGTTTTACCAACTCCGTGAATTATTGTACTTTTCAAGTATTTTTGATTGGGTTACGTTTCTTTGATCCATATTTATGTATTCGCTATGGTTTTGACTATATTCAACGCACGAGGGGGTCAATACGAAAGGAAAAGGCATTAGGGACGAGTCTACGGCCGGTTACAGGTGAGTAGTTGGTGTATATGATGGCGTGTGGGTTTGAAACCCCGGCTTATCACACTGGGCGTGACTCGCGTCCCATGGCAGGTGCAGAATTGGTTATGACTGGGGATTGTGTCTTGGACCATCCCGAACAAGAATAATACTATATTGGCGATTGAAACGCACCCTGTGTGGAATATATCTGGGCTTTATGCCATGTTTGGGGGCTTGTGCCGACCTGTAGTTTCCTTAGGGGATAAATATCATTTTGATAGCATGATTTGTAAAATCATTGATCTCAGTCCTGGGTTTAACCACTATTATGAACTGGTAAGTCACTTTTCCCAAAAAATTAAGTAACTAAAGTATTTCCTTATTAATGAATTGGAAACTGGAAATAAGTAAATTGAATCTGTTATGTGAATCATATGCATGTTGTGGACTGAGTATGGACCGGGCTGCACGCCGTAGCGAATAATATGAATATATTGCGCTTGGGCTGAAGGAGCCCCTCCAGAGCTGTACACACCCCAAGTGAGTGTCGTCAGTGTTAAATGGATTGGGCTACACGTCGTAGCTGTCATGTGCATTGCATTGCATTCATGCATTGTTTATTTACTTGTGCTATCTGTGACTTGATGTTATTGTTAGTTCGTAGTAAGGTATCAAACTGTTAGATATAGCTTTACTTTGTGGCATTTCGTGGATTTCTTATCTTCAGACATTTTATATGCTTTTTACTCACTAAGTACTTAGTACTCACCCTACTCCCTGCACCTTTGTGTGCAGATTCAGGTACGCTAGAGGTTTAGCCGAGCAATCCCATTTATTAAGAGTTATCAGAGTTGTTGAGATAGCTGTTGGCGTTCGCAGGACCTCGCTACTCTTCTTGTTCCAGTTTTATTTACATATATATATTTTCAGACTTGAGTATTTCGTTCAGATATTTTTATTATCCAGTTTTTGCTTAGAGGCTTTAGACTCGTGACCCTAGATCTTTGGGAGTGTTATTATTATTTTTCGCACTTCTCATTATTATCATTCTATTATTACTAGATTATTATTATAAACTATTATATTCTCCTTAAATTGTCGGTTTCGGGACTTATTGTTACATATGAAATAATTGTTGGTCTGGCTTGCCTAGCTTTAGGGTTGGGCACCATCACGACTGGGTTTGGGTCGTGACAAGTTGGTATCAGAGCCTAGGATACTAGGCCTCGTGGGTTATGAGCCGGTTTAGTAGGTTCTCTCGGATCAGTACGTAGACATCCGTATCTATCCTCGGGAGGCTACAGAACTTATAAAAAACACTTCACTTTCTTCGAATTTTTATCGTGCGTATTTGATTCAATTTGAGATATAACTCATGAAATTCCTTCCACACGTCTGTATGCACACGCAAACATTCAGTAATACATCTGCATCGATGGCTGGTGATTCCCCGATCAAGGGGCGAGATGTAATCTCCGTGAGTTCATACTGGGCCAGTCTGGAGGACTTGAGGCTGAATCATTGCCTATGGCATGAGAACTGACGTGCTGATTTTGCAAGCTTGTATTATGAACTTATATGTTCAGTATTGTCCCTAACTGTGGGAATGTCGGCTAGATAGCTACGTGATAAGTATATTGGTGTTATGTGGTGTGTCTATATGACTTGGAAGTGTCGAAGAAGGACTGCTAGATGATAGCTGGACCATTAAGAGTTTGATTTCCCTTGTGATTGGAGGTGTTGGCTAGAGTTGTGAGTGCGTGGAGAATCTTTTCAGTTTCCCTAGTTGGGAGCGAAGTACATAGCACGTTGCGGGTTGAATTCAGACCCAGGAAGATTATATAACCGTGTAACGTATATGATAGTGGACGGCATGCTGAAATACTAAATCGAGGTGAAGCGGGTAGGATATCTCCTACGGGGTGTCCTTATGTGTATGCTAGAAGATCGAGGTGTAATTGAAAGGTATTTTCTATGTGTCATGATTCGAATAGGTGCAACGCATGTCCATGTATCAATTTTGATAATGTAATATAGGTAGTATTGAGATTTAAATATTGTTGATATACGTTGTGATGTTTTATCGAGTTGTAGCCGTGTTGTTAGGATGGTTTTGGTGATTCTCTAGCAGGTGGATAGGCCCAATTACAAATGAAACTCTGTCAAAATTTTTGAAACATTTGGGACTTAGTAAAAATTTGGTCACCTAGAGATTAGGCTTAACTATTGCGTGAATGAATGCAAAAATTGTAGAAGAGTTAAAATTTCAGATGATCCATGTCCACAAGCTTGTGAAAGAGTGAGTTTAATCTCACCACTTACGACTACAATAAAGTATATGCGTTGTGATATATATGGCTTTGAGATAAGTTGGGAAGGTGGCCGTTGATTAGCTGATTGCACGATTATGTGCTATGTTGGTTCTGTCTTAAAGTATACTGGCGAACTAGTTCTGATTGCAGAAATTGAGTCAAGAACGGCACGAGTAAAGGAAAATTTTTGACAAGATGTCAAGTGATCGGATGAGCAGGAAGGAAGTTTCGATGGTTAATATAAATTAGTATCGTCTTCAGCGTCACCTGAGAGCGGTGTTGTGTCCTGATTAATAACTCTTGCCTGCTTTTCAGCGCTAGTGCGATCGGTGGTTTGGAGGTGCGCTCCAGATATTGTTGTGGTAGGTTGTGGGAGTGTGTTCCACTGGAAGATTTTATAAGTGTGACTTGTGATCACTTGATTTATTAAAGATGTAAACCAAGTATGAAGTTTGAGATGATGTCGTTAAATTAAACATTCATGCCTGGAGGGCACTTGCCATATTAGGTTGTTAATTGGGGACTATTACTCCGATTATGATGGTTGTTCTTGTATTCTATGAAGAAAATGGAAGTTATTATGGACCTTTGAAAGGTTATTAGACTAGTTTAGTGTGATCAGAATCGTCTTGAAGTCGGTGGATAGATTTGATATGAATAATGTCTCTATATCAGGCCAGATGTGTGCATTTTTGTAACGCGGTCCTCGTGGAGGAGTAGTTAGGTTGCTGTTTTGTTGTTTGATATTTTGCGTAGTGATGCATTGCACTAGCTGAGTTGTGAGACGTCTTGGGAAATTGATATATGTTAAGAATCTGCGTAGGAATGACGTTATATGAGCATCTTGGCTCATGAGATTCAGATTGTACATCGCACCTTAGTTGTGCTTGAGTATTGTATCATATAACACTATATGTATCTCAGAGATATCATTATGCACTAAGCATGCGTACGACCGATACTTAATATTATGTTATAACGAACAAATTTGGATCGATGTACATCTCCTTACGTGAGATCTATGTGTGGATCAGGTGGCACGCCACCACGGGTATGTTATCTGGGTTGGTTGCGCACCGCAACAGTGTGATATCGAGAATAGATTTCTTTGTGCCATCTTTGTATGCCTTGCTTCCTGTATTCCAGGGAAAGTCTGTGTTAGTGTGTAGGATTTAGTAATTCCTTACAGGGCTCATTTTCATTAGTACCACATTCGAATTGGTAGCATATTGGCACATTAGGGCATCATATGTGACATTTAAATATGTGTGGAGTGGCTTATTGTCGAGCAGTTTGTACTAGGTGAGATGAGATCATTGAATTCGAGATTGGTGTAATCTGAGTATATGTAAAGAGCTAAGATCATTGTTTGGTTCAAAATAAAGTGATAGTTTCCAAGAGTATAGAACTAATGAATTGTTGTTTCGACCGTGGCTAAGAAAGTATACAGATCTCATCCGTCATGTCATTTTATAAAAATTTGCATAAGGCATGTGTATGTTATGCAGAGCATGGGATGTGTAGTGATTCCTTCTAAATGATTAGATAAGAGAGCTTCAGATGATTAGGGAAGATGGTATTGCTAAGTGGAAGTGATTTGATGCGAGTATGTGTTTCATAAAAAGGTAATGTGATTAAAATGATGATATTTCAGTAGTATTGTGACATGTTCTTGCTGGGTCCACTAGTGGTATTCGGGTTTGCTTGGTAGCAAAGGTAAACATTGAGTATCTGTCGTGGAATGATTATGTATCAAATGGGTGCATGTATTCGCACGGTGGAAACTAGGAAGGAGCATCTTCAGTCTTCTTGATATTGAGTTCATTGGTAGGCCGATATGGCTACGCATTGAGCTTGAGTTAGCTTGGTTGACCCTGAGTTGTATTGTTGAGGAATAGGTTGAGTCTATCATTATTGAGCTTGTTAACGATCTGAGGAAATCTACGAGTTGTTTTTTGATGTTGTGAGACATTGTGATTTGTTAGTTATGGGCACATATGGTGCGGTTCCATTAAGAATTCATAGAGAAAGTCGAGCGGGAAGAGTAATTGAGTGTTGCTCGGTGTATGGAGCATTACTTATGGTCTATCGGGTTGTGGGTTGTGTGTTCTCTGTTTCACCGTGGGTGTAATGAATTGCATTAGTTTCAAACATCAAATGTGCGTGGTTTTTAATTTTGAGCATAGCGGTCTGAGGTGCTTTAGGTGTAATGGTATTGGAATAGGATCGCACATCATAGCGAGGCTACGGGAGCTATAACCTTTCAGAATAGATTCAGGCATTCTCATTCTATGATATGAGACGGGGTCTTAGCTTTGTATTGTAATGGAATTGATGAGCTTGAGGTACATCTCTTTTGTTTGAGTCATTTGTCATAATTTGAGTGTGTTCAGATCGTTTCTTACTAGTGCGTGTATTATGCAAGATGTGGTTTATATTTGTCTTGAGGTATCATATCACCCGAGTGGTGTTGGATTCGAGGTGATCGTGGGTTCATTAATGAATACGGACATATTTGATCTCAGCTTGTTAGGAAGATAATATCGAGGTTTTACCCAAAAATCTGTTGTAATATCAGCCAAGGGAAGTGGTTTCATGAATGGTTTATCCGAGAGATGACTACGTTTTATAGCGTGTTTCATTCATCGTTGGTAGTATAGGAATGTGTGGGATAGGGCTTTAGCTAATAAGAGGTTCTTTGTCGGTAATTGGTTACTGGGGACAACTGCTGTGAAAGTTTGGTTGTATTGTGTTATTGTGTTTATCAGAGATAGGCTGACGAGGGATCACCCCGGGTATATGATTGGTAAGATCATTCAGCTACTGGGTGGCTTCTAGAACAACTCTCGATACGCTCGAGGATGAGCGTTTATTTAAGTTGGGGAGGATGTAACGACCTGACCCATCATTACGGGAGTTACCGCCCAGTTTTCCCCATTTTATGCTTCTATAGGTTTCATTATATGTGTTTGGAGAATCTGAAGTAATTCGGATAGAGTTCGGGTAGAAATGAGACAATAAGTCTCTTTATGAGAAGGTTAGTTTGGAAAAGTCAACCGAATGTTGACTTATGAGTTAGAAGGCTCAAAATGGATTTCCGATGATTCAACTAGTTTTGGGGGATGATTTGTGACTTAGGAGCGCAATCGAAGTTGAATTTGGAGGTCTGGTGTAGAATTAGGCTTGAATTGGCTAAGGTTGGATTTTGGCGAATTCCAGATGGTAGGTCAGATTTTGATTCGAGGGTTGAAATGGAATTCTGAGAGTTGTAGTAGCTTCGTTAGGTAATTTTGGATATGCGTGCAAAATTTCAGATCATTCGAAGGTGTTTAGATCGGGTTTTAGATCAAATACAAGTTTCAGAAGTTTTAGTTTAACTTAGTCTTGAATCTATGATAATTCAATTATTTTGATGTTTATGATGGTGTTTTTATGTTACGAGCAAGTTTGAATGAAGTAATAGAACATATCTATGTATTTGGTTAAGGTCTCTAGGGTCTCGGGGTGAATTCGGATGGCCAATGGTCAAGTTTGGGCTGCAAAAATGCAGCAGAAATTGCAGAGCAGATTTTCTCTATGTGATCGCGAGCATGGGGCTACGATCACGTAGAAGGAAGGGGAGGAGCCTAGAATTTACTCTATGCGATTGCGTGAAGTGGTCTGCGATCACATAGGCTTAGGCTATTGGTCAGTGCGATCGCTTGGGGGTGATTGTGATCGCGTAGAAGAGGGAAAGTGTTCGCTGCGATCGCATGGGTAGTTCTGCAATCGCGTAGAAGGAATTTTTGGAGGCCTGAGATTTGTACTATATGATCGCATCAGTGGCATTGCGATCACATAGAAGAAAGCCTGGGCAGATAGAATGTTTTAAGGGTCATTTCAGTCACGAAACCCACCATTTTTCCACCATTTTACACCGCTTTGACAGCTTTTTGATAGATTTTGATGAGGTTTTCTACGGGAAGTGATTGGAGGTAAGTCTCGTGGCCTAGAAAGATCAATTAACTGAAGATTTATCCGTTAATTCACTAAAATTGGGTAGAAATTGTGAAGAACTAGGGCATTGTTTTCAAAAAAAATTTTTGGAATATGAAAGGCCATTCGCACTCCGTTTTTGATAGATTTTATATATACGGACTCGTAGCGAGACGATGAATCGTTGGTATGATTTTGGAATTTTTTGAGAAGTGGGCCCGGGGCTCGGGTTTTACCAACTTCGTGAATTATTGTACTTTTTGAGTATTTTTGATTGGGTTATGTTTCTTTGACCCATATTTATGTATTCACTGTGGTTTTGACTAGATTCAATGCACGAGGAGGTCAATACGCTAGTAAAAGGCATTGCGGATAAGTCTACGACTTGTTGGAGGTGAGTAGTTGGTGTATATGATGGCCTGAGGGTTTGAAACCCCGGCTTGTCACATTGTGATACTATTTAGGGCGTGACTTGCATCCCATGGTAGGTGGTGGATTGGTTATGACAAGGGATTGTAACTTGGTCCATCAAGAAAAATACTATATTGGCGATTGAAACGCACCCTATGTGGAATATATCTGGGTTTTATGCCATGTGGGGCCTTGTGCCGACCTGTAGTATCCTTAGGGGATAAATATCTTTTTGATCGCATGATTTGTAAAATCATTGATCTCAGTCCTGGGTTCAATCACTATTACGAACTGCTAAGTCACTTTTCCTGAAAAATTAAGTAACTAAAGTATTTCCTTATTAATGAATTGGAAGATGGAAATAAATAAATTAAAACTGTTATATGACTCGTATGCATGTTGTGGACCGAGAATGGATCGGGCTGCACACCGCAGCGAATGATATGAATTTATTGCGCTTGGACTGAAAGAGCCCCTCTGAAGTCTGTACACTCCCCTAGTGAGCGTCGTCGACATTAAATGGATCAGGCTACACGTCATAGCGGTTATGTGCATTGCATTGCATTCATGCATTGTTATTTACTTGTGCTATCCGTGATTTGCTGTTATTGCTATTTTGTAGTAAGGTATCGGACTGTTAGATGTAGCTTTACTTTCTGGAATTTCGTAGATTTCTTATCTTCAGACATTTTATATGCTTTTTACTCACTGGGTACTTAGTACCCACCCCTACTCCCTGCACCTTTGTGTGCAGATTCAGGTACACCGGAGGTTTAGCCGAGCAGTCCCGTTTATTAAGAGTTATCAGGGTTGTTGAGGTAGCTGCTGGTATTCGCAGGACCTGACTACTCTTCTTATTCTAGTTTTATTTACATATATATTTTCAGACTTGAGTATTTTGTTCATATATTCTTATGATCCAATTTTTGCTTAAAGAATCTAGACTCGTGACCCCAGATCTTTGGGTGTGTTATTATCAGTTTTCGTACTTCTCATTATTATCATTCTATTATTACTGGATTATTATTATAAACTATTATATTCTCCTTAAATTGTTGCTTTCGGGACTTATTGTTAAATATGAAATGACTGTTGGTCTGGCTTGCCTATCTTTAGGGTTGGGCATCATCACGACCGGCTTTGGGTCATGACATTTTATATTGTTATGCCACCATTTATCCTTGTCTACGGCGTTGACTCGCTCAATGTAATGGTAAGTTTCTCCCCTATCTTCCTTCTTCTTTTGATTGCCGGGATGGTCTGGCGACTATATATAGGACTTCTAACATCGCCGTGAATAATCACCTCTAGGTGATTCCACTCAAACTTCGTTGCCTGGTGTAGGGTTAATTCTACAGCCCCAACGGCATAAATCAAATGCCGCCCCAATATCAAGTTGTAAGATGTTGGGGTATCTATTACTTGAAAATCAATGCCGAACCAAGTTGGTCCCATTTGCAGGCCTAAACTTATTTCCCCAAACCTTTGGGAACCATCGAAAGCTTTGACATTGATCGTTCAATCCTTTATCTCATACATGCTCTTTCCCAATGCTCTAAGAGTTACAAATGGTCTAATATTGAGGCTGGACCCTCCATTAATCAAAATCTTGTTAATGAAATAATCCTCGCATTATACAATGATGTGTAATGCTTTGTTATGGCTTAGCCCTTCCGGTGGTAGCTCATATTCATGGAAAGTGATTTTGTGACTCTCCAATACTTGCCCTACCATGTTTTCCATTTCTCCTCCAATTATGTTGTTGGGTACATATGCCTCACTCAACATCTCCAACAAGGCATTCTTATGTGCATCAGAGTTTTGCAGAAGAGCCAGGATGGAGATTTGTGCCGGTGTTTTATTTAGTAGATTAACGACTGAGTACTCTTTTGCTTCTATCTTCCTCCAGAGATCATGGGTCCCTATTTCAATAGGTGGTCTAAAGGTCTGCTTACTTGATTCAGCTAAATATTCTAGAGTATAAACCCTTCCGGTTCTTGTCATACCCTAATCCGCAATTACTTATCCGATTTTGGATTGTCCTCTTCTCCTTGCCTCGGCTGTGTAATCCTAGGGGATAGTCTTAGTGTGGAATGGTATTATGGTTGACATTGCTATCGGGATGAGCACCATTGCTTTGGGAGGTAACACAAAAACTTCAAATGGCGCAGGTGCCTTTTGGGACCCAAACTCAACCCAATTGGTCATGGCGTCTTTGCGAAAGATGGCGCTTTAAGATAAAGTGGTATGGACATGTTTGCTCCAGTGCCTTCAGAAGGCTAGATCCGGACCACAACTGGATTAATGGTGACTATCAGTTTCTTTGGCTCGTTACTTTCAACGATCAATCCGATCGACCCTTTGGGGTCCCAATCATCCTCTATGTCGATCATGTGAATGCCTCCACCTTTGTGGTCTGGAAGAGGGTTGTTATGGACATTCAAGACATACTCTTTTACCATGATGATCTTGTTGTCTGTCAAAGCCTAAATCTTGTCCTTCAAGGAGCGGCAATCATCAATGGTATGCCCCTTCATGCCAGAATGGTATGCATGTTGATACCCAATTTTCCCTAAGTATTTTTTATACCCAAATATTTCCAAAATAGCATAGTGGTGCATATATAAGCACATCCAAGAGTTTTGACATTTTTAACGATTTTTAAACCAAATTTATTACCAATTTTTACACAACAAAATCCAATAAATATTCCTAAGATTATCATTTTTGGTGAATAATTCATTCTATTTTCATATTTACACCTAAATATAATTAAAGTAAATTTCGCAATTTTTACAAATTTGTTTGGGGTTTTAATGCTAAATTGTATATAATTATAATAATAATATATCTTGTAATTTATGACATTTTAGGTTTATAAAAGTAATCTCAGCATTTTTAATTAATATTTATATAATTATATTTAATTTGTTTTTAAAATCTATATTACTATTTTTATATAATTAAAGGGGGGAAATTGGTTATTTACCATTTGGCCTTTATTGCATTTTAGTTATAGCAAATTTTGCACCCATTTCAGCCCCAATTTAAAACCCAATTACCCAGCCCAATTAATATTCCAACCCAACCAGTACATGTTCAACTGACCCAACCCATAACCCTTTTAAATCCCTACCTTTGATCATTTAGATCAACGACCACTGTTACTTCTTACCTTTTTAATTCACATGACCGCCTAACCCTATCTCATTTTCCTGATCCGCCGCCTGCAAATGCTCTCATCTCTCGATCTCTCTCAAATCCTAGCCTCCGCCTCCCATCAAAACCATAATCCATGGTTCCCCAAACTCATCGGAGGCCTACACCGGCCTCCCATGGCTTCTACGGGCTCATCTCTGAGGTCCTATGACCAGATCTTGAAGGGGTCTCGACCAAACTCTACTTGATGGCTGTTCTCTGATCATCTTCAACCTCTGTCTAGCCAGCCAAGGCCATTCGAGTGTGATCTTCGACTGTCTCGCTCAGATCGATGGTTTCCAAAGCCTTTCTCATCACCTAGGTTTTTTATGAAACCCTAGCTCTAAGGTTCCTTCAATTTGTTTTTAGATTTGCCCTAGATCTATGTGTGTTTGAACTTTCTGAGCATGTTTCTCGAGGTTTCCCCAATTTTTTCTTTCAAAACTGTTTGTTCTTTTAATTATGGTTTTATGTTAAGTTAGTTCAAATCTCCCCCTTGTTCTTGGCATGTTTCTGTACTTTGTTGGTTTGTTTCTTTTACCTGAGTAAGCATGTTAAAACCCGTAATTTTGAGGATTTACTTGAGTTCTTAAGCCTATCTGTTTGGTTTACTGATTAATGATCGAAACCCTAATTTCAAGGGGGTTTCCGCTTGAGCTTTGAAATTGCATGTTGTTTCACCTGTTTGTTGTCTCTGTACTCAACTGATTTGAAACCCAAGTCTCTTTATGAGGCTATTTGAAGTCCTTTGAGTTTTGCTTGTGCATGTTTGTATGTTTGAAATCATTTAGCTTGATTTCTTGTTTCAATATTTCTCTTCTCTGTATGTTCTATGCTGTGATTCTCACTTGACTCCCTGCATGTTTTCGACTCATTCTATTACACAGTGAAGTTTAACTAACAAAATTTGAATGTCTGCTCTATGCTATTGCTATATGATGTTTCTTTTGCCATGACTTAGCCTCACATGTCTGGTATTTGTATACTGAGTACCTCATGTGATTTATTTAACTTGAAATTGATTTCAAAAACGTTTCCTTCCTTGAGATCCTGATTTTACTTGCATGCCAAAGTCTAATTGATTCTTTTCCTTTGATTGGACTCACTGAATCTTTCCAAAAATAATTTCAAATCCTGTACTTAGACTTAATTACCTATTGTATGACTTTAATGTTTCTTTTATGGCAACAACCATTCTGCTTACAATGCTGATTCTCCTTTCCTTGTTTGGATCTTGTTAGTATCTTTTTGATTAAGAATCCCCTGATTAAAAGGGAGTCTTATACTAATTGATTCTGATTTGTGATCATGCCCATATTTGTGTTAGATTTCCACTTATTACCTTATTTCTCTACAAGCTTTCAAAGATATAAATAATCTCTTCCCTTTTCTTTGAATACACACGAACACAAAAAACAATTTGAGTTCAAATACTCTCTTACACTTTTAAAACCTCTCTCCCTCTTTCTGCTACTTGTGCTGCTGTGAACATTTTTTTGCTATATTTCTTGCTGCACTTTTGCTTTCTCTACTGGTATGTTCTAGTTAATTTTCAAGCATCATCAAAGACATGATTCATCCCTGTCTACTTCTAATCATGTTCTCTTTTGTTTACATGTATTTCTACCATGATGTCCATTTCCCTTGTAATTCAATGTTTAATTTAAGTGTACATCCTGTCAGTTGTTGGTTATCTGTGTGATGCTTTATGGATCCCAAACCCTCATATCCTCTTTTTATCCTTAAGTTATGGTTCAAAAATATGGCAATGTTTGAAATCATTGTCCATTGATATGAACTGGGCCCTTTGGGAACTAAGATTGTTAGTTTCCCATCCTCATTCCCCTATTGTGCGTATGGTGAGTAATAGCCTTGGCCTACAAGTACTTCTGATTATTGTTCAGGCCATGGCTTGACCTCTAGTAGGTCTTTACTCCCTAAATCACAGGTTTCATCAGGGGTGTGCCAGTCTATATTGTGGCTGGGCATGACCACAAGCCTGCCTGAGTAGCTCCCATATGCCTTCCTATTGCACTTACACTCAACTCCTAAAATTTAGGTTTTGCCTCTCTTGTGTGAGTTGGGACCCGGAGCTCTTTCTCAACTTGGACACATAAGGACTGGCCCCTCAACACTACACAACTCAATTTCTATTAATATCTTGGGTGTATGCACTCACTGGGGTTCTTGAAATGTATTGTATCTTTGAAACAACTTAGATAAGAGAAGGCTTGAAAATTTTCATCTTGAAAGTGGTTCAATCTCATATTATTAGGCCTCAAGTCTGGATTAGGCTTCTCGTATGTAGTTGAGGATTTGTGATGTATTTTTATTATTTCAGTTGTTTCGTTGGGTTGTAATAATTTGTAGGTCTGATAATAAAAGATGCATACAGATACCATGTTCATAGGACTTTTGTTAATGTCTAAAGGGTGTCCAAATCATTAGTCGTATAGATAGCGTACCTATATGAAATTTTGAATCTGAATAGAGATAATACTAGCTGTTAAACTCGTACTGTCCTGCTTAAATTGGTAACCCCTGTTAGTTTGCACATTTGTTTCTAAAATCAGTATATATCACGCCTAGTTCTAATCAACACTTAAGTCAATCATATCAATTTCAAACAACTGCATTCGAGTATGCGTAATGTAGACTTTTCGCCTAAAAATATGCGTTGAACCAGTCTGCTCGCCGCTTTATTTAAAATAGACCAAAATCAATCCGTGTAAGACATGTTGAACTCTGTGATTTTGATGATTTATGGAGGCATATTTGAGCCCAGGGTGCTTGTTTGTTTCCCCTTTCTATTTGCAACTATTTGTTTTGGTTGACGCCTTAGCATTTTATCCTTTGAAACTTCTAAAAGCCCCAAACCCCTTTCCCTTTAGGATTAGTAGTCCATTTGCCTCCAGAACTGATAAGATTGGCATGGGTAATAGCATGCAAATAAGTAAACGATACAATTCCACGGGTTGATACCTTAACGGGGTGGGAAGACATGGATATGATGATTACACGATAACTCTATGTAACAATTGGGTACCGGTGTTGTGCGAATGATCCATGTAATGTATAAACCTAGGACCCCCTTCACCCTTCATTAGTTTAATAATTTTCAAAATTTTAAAAGATGTCCAGTCTTCAACTTCCGTTTCTTATACTTCTTTTTAAGTTTCTTGCACTAATTATTTGACCCCTTTCCTCTACTTGCGTGTCTCTTATTTAATCACAAAACTATTTTCTTTCTAAAAATTCAGTGCATTTAAACCCTTTTATGTTTCTTATTTGTAATGGTTTCTCGTATTTGCAATACTTTCTTGTTTACTTGTTTGTTTGCATTAAAGTCACAATTGTAGCATGCCTGGGACCATACCAGTGGATCTTGAGGGGTACCTAACCCCTTCCCCTCAAGATAATTTCTAGCCTTTACCCAAACTCTGGTTTTCATCTTAAATTCTTCTGAAAAGTGTCCTAATGAACTATAATCATTAGGTGGCGACTCTCCAAACTCTAAAAGCTAATTCCCAAATGGGAATAGAGTTGTCTACCCAAATGTCGTAAACTCGATTCCGCCTTTAGGAAAAGGGGGCGTCGACTGCATGGCGACTCTGCTGAGGATTCTTTATGCTTTTACCATTTCATGTTATATGTAACTTTATTACTTTCTTTTATTGCTTTTGTTTAATTCCTTTATTCAAAACTGACGTGTTTCTTTTGTTTTTTTTCTTTAATTACTTTCATTTACCGCTTTTCCATCAAGGCTATTGTAATTTTGAGCAATTATTGTAAACATCTATTGTATGAACGTGAAAATACATGTCAATTTGTTTAACTCTTGTAAACTGCATTTTAAACATTATATTTCACTCGTGCCAAACAAATACTATAGCAACGCTTATAATGAGTAGTTGCGCTCGTCTAATACTATCACCCTTAAAGTTGGAAAATGTGTATTTACGATAAAACCAGTCTATCAACAGTACAGTCGGCGGTTCCGTGCCTTTCCCTCTTGAGTTGTCCGCTCATGGGTACATGTCTAATACCCCAATAGAAACATTACTCCATTTAAACTGCACATGCATCATGGTTAAACCTAGACGAGTCATTTATATTTTCCATATAATGACTCTTTAGGATAGCCTTATCCAAAGTCCACCGGGTTGCCTTGAAACCCAAACAGACACCTCCATGTTCTATGCATTTTTTTGTAGAACTAAGTGCTTGCTATGCTAATTATTAGTTTAAATAGTCGAGTCCAATGGGGATAAGGGCCTAATGCTTTCTTTTGCAGAAAATGAGGCACGAAGTCCCCAGATTTGGCATGGTAACGAACATTCACCCAAGGTTGCTAAGCTGGTTGGATGACCTTCACTCCAGTGACCAGACTCTCGTCCGCAAATAATTTAAGGAATTTGACTTCTCTTGGCTAGAGCTTATTTGCTGCCGAGACTGCGTGAGCTGGTAAAGATGTTCGATGAAGCTAAAGATGCCAAATCTGGGGAAGATCCTTTTGGGACCAAGTAGTTAGGAGTCCTTTTATTCTTTATTTTAATGTAATAAGGCCAATGGCCAATAGTGACATTTTACTTTCTACTATTTAGAGTCATTTTGGATTCATCTTATTTTTGTCAATAAATGAGGCATTTAGCATTATACGTTCTCCAAAACTATTTGTTGCTAGTCTTACCTCGTGCACAACGAGCCACCAAAGTTAGGACGCGATTTATATTCTCGCACAATGTGTTTAAATACTGCAATATTTTTCCTCAGAACTTGCACTAATTTGTTGCCTTTTTGTTTTTCTTTTATTTTTATTCCCCCCCCCCAAAGGTTAGTTCGTGCATTCTGGCACCATCGACATACTCCACAAGATCCAAGGGCCCTCCACCTCCTCCTCCTCCTCCTCCGAGTCCTATCCGGAACAAAAACAAAGGTAGAATGGGAGATC
>JASVEL010007194.1:0-15747 GCA_032618575.1 Nicotiana noctiflora
CTGTTCTCTTGAAAAATAAGGAATAGTCATTTAGGGAATGACTAAAACCTTTAAAACTTAAAGTTGTGGTAAGTTTATCATACCACTGTCTAGATGCTTGACGAAGACCATATAGGGATTTCTTTAGTTTGCACACATGAGTAGGAGAGGGAGGTGTGATGCCTGCTGGGAACTTCATGTAGACTTCTTCAGTTAAGTCTCCATGAAGAAAGGCATTATTGACATCTAATTGATAGAGTCCCCAACCCTTTTTGACTGCTGTAGCTAAAATGCATCTTATGGTTGTCATTTTCACCACAGGGGAGTATGTTTCATTGAAATCAATTCCTTCTCTTTGAACATCTCCCCTTACAACTAATCTAGCTTTCAATCTTTCTACAGTACCATCAGAGTGCTGTTTTACCTTATAAACCCACTTACAGGGCAAAGCCTTCTTTCCAGTAGGTAACTCCACCACATCCCAAGTGTTATTCAGTTCTAGAGCTTCAATTTCCTTTGCCATAGCTTCCTGCCATCCAGGATGATGAGATGCCTGTGTAAAACTAACAGGTTCATATAAATTAGACAGTGAGTTAAGCATATGTTGGTTAGTGGAAGATAGGCCAGTGGAGGAGATAGATGGAGCTGTGACAGGGGTGAGAAAACAGGTGTTATTCACATTTGTAAGTTGCAAGGCATTACAAATGTAATCTTTCAGGTAGCTTGGTGGGATGTGTGGTCTGGTGGATTTTCTAACAAAGTTATCTAGGAGTGGTTGAGTGTGTGGAGAAGGAAACGGTGGAGAGATGCTAGTAGATGAGTGAGGTGAATGACTTGTTGAAAAATGAGGAGAAGGAATACTATTAGAGCTGGGAGATGTAGGAGGTGAATCATTGTAAAGAGGAGGGTCTGGTGTGATATTGTCACTTCCCAAGTCTGGAACTGGTGGGATATCTGGACAAGGGATAATTGGTCTAGAACAAGCAGTAGGTAAGGAGGATTTAGTAGAGGAATTAGAGCTTAGGGAAGCAAAAGGGAAGAATTCTTCATGAAAAATGACATTCCTAGAAATGAAAGTTTTCATAGATTTCATATTGCCAACCAACACAGGGTTGTCTTCTCCAAAACACAAGCATAGTTTGGAGGTTCCTCGAAGATACATGAGAATCCACTTAACAGCATCCCAATGTTCCTTTCCTGGATTAGAAAGAAATCTACTTACCACTCCTACAGCGTGAGCGATATCTGACCGTGTACAAACCATGGCATACATCAAACTTCCTACTGCTGAAGCATATGGAATCCGCTCCATCTTTTTTCTCTCATCATCTGTTGACGGGCTTTGCTTGGTGCTCAATCTAAAGTGGTTAGCAAGAGGACAGCTAACTGCTTTAGTTTTCTCCATGTTGAACCGTTGAAGTACCTTCTCGATGTACTTCTCCTGAGACAACCATAACTTCTTGGCTTCTCGGTCTCGCATAATCCTCATCCCAAGGATCTGTTTTGCTGGCCCCAAGTCTTTCATGGCGAAGAACTTGCTTAGCTGCTCTTTCAAGCTATTAATTCTAGAAACATTCCGACCAACAATCAATATATCATCCACATAGAGCAATAGGATGATAAAATCATCGTCAGAAAACTTCTGAACGAACACACAATGGTCTGAAGTTGTCTTCTTGTAGCCGTGTTGCCCCATCACCGACTCGAACTTCTTGTACCACTGCCTTGGTGCCTGTTTTAAGCCATAGAGGCTTTTCCTCAATCTACAAACGCAGTCCTCTTTCCCCTTTTGCTGGAAACCGTCTGGTTGCTCCATGTATATCTCCTCTTCCAAATCACCATGTAGGAAGGCGGTTTTCACATCCATCTGCTCAACCTCCAGGTTGAGGCTTGCTACTAATCCCAGCACCGTGCGTATTGAGGTCATTTTCACAACTGGTGAGAATATTTCATCAAAGTCAATACCTTTCCTTTGATTGAAACCTTTGACGACCAATCTTGCTTTGAATCTCGGACGGGAACTGTTTTCATCATGCTTGATCTTGAACACCCATTTATTCTTCAAAGCTCTCTTGCCTTTCGGCAACTTCACCAGCTCAAACGTCTTGTTCTCATGCAAGGATTTCATCTCGTCTTGCATGGCTTCTATCCACTTCTCCTTATGTTCATCATCAACAGCTTCTTCAAAACTGTCGGGTTCTCCCCCGTCAGTGAGTAACACATACTCATGTGGAGAATATCTGGTAGACTGTTGCACAACTCTTCCGGATCTTGTGTGATAAGGAGGGTTATTGAGGGTTGGTGGTTGAGGTTGATCATCCTCGTCTACATCATCATCACCATTATCCTCGTTACCTTCAGCATCTGCTGGTTCATCTTCATTTGGAAGATCAGGGGCTTCAGGTTGATTATCCCGAACATCGTCTCCAACTTGTCTCGGCACCATTGTTGGAGGCAACTCAAACTCAGCAGAATCATCAGTGGACTTCTCTACTTTGTCAATGTCTTCAATTGTTTGGTCCTCAACGAACACAACATCTCGACTCCTGACGAGCTTCTTCTGCACCGGATCATAGAACTTATAGCCAAGCATGTCTGGACCATAGCCGATGAATACACACTCCCTTGTCTTGACATCAAGTTTGCTCCTTTCATCCTTCGGAACATGGACATAGGCTTTGCAACCAAATACCCGCAATTGATCATAAGAGATATCTCTTCCTGACCAAATCTTTTCTGGAGCCTCGTACTGAAGAGGGACACAGGGTGAATGGTTTAGCACATAGGCTGCTGTAACCAGTGCTTCACCCCAGAAAGCCTTTGGTAACTTTGAATGAGAGAGTAAACATCCGGTTCTCTCGATCAAAGTTCTGTTCATCCTCTCAGCCAAGCCATTCAACTGTGGAGTTTTAGGAGGTGTGAACTGATGTCGAATACCATGCTCTTTACAATAAGCATCAAATTGACCCTGGTATTCACCGCCATTGTCTGTCCGGATGCACTTCAACTTCTTACCGGTCTCTCTTTCCACCAAGGTCAGAAATTGTTTGAAAACTTGAAACACTTGATCCTTGGTCTTCAGCGTGTATACCCATGTCTTTCGTGAATGATCATCAATAAAGGTCACGAAATATCGGGCACCGAGGGACTTCTTGAAAGGCCCGCATACATTTGAGTGTACCAGATCCAACACGTCTTGCTTTCTCGAAGGAGGGAATCTTTTGAATGAAACTCTGTTTTGTTTCCCAGCTAAACAGTCAGCACACTTCTTCAACTGGATCTGGTTTAGACCTGGTAAGGCGTTCTTCTTCACCAAACGCGCCATTGACTTTTCACTCATGTGGCCAAGACGTCTATGCCACAACTTGGTATTGCTATCATTCTCCGCAATATTTATAACTTGTTGGGAGATGCTTGCCTGGGTCACGTACAACTTTGACTGCTTCGTGCCCCGCGCCACCACCAATGAGCCTTTCGTGAGCTTCCATTGGCCATTATGAAAGGTATTGCAGTAACCTTCCTCATCAAGCTTGCCTACGGAGATCAGATTCAGGCGCATATCTGGAACATGCCCGACATCTCTTAAAAGTAGCTTCATCCCATTCATGGTCTCTAGGCAAACATCTCCTTTGCCTACAACTGTTGAGAAATTGGCATTTCCCATCTTTACACGACCGAAGTCTCCAGGTGTGTAAGATGAGAAAAGTTCTCTCCGTGGCGTTGCATGAATGGTAGCTCCACTATCAATCACCCATGTCGTCTCTTGGGTTGTCAGATTGATAATGTCGTCATCGTAGACAATGTTAAACTCACCAAAGGAGTTCGCTTCATCACTGCTTTCTTCGGGTTTCTCCTTTTTGCCTTTGTTCTTCTTCTGGTCATTTTGGAACCGTCGGCAAAATCTTTTGATATGGCCCTTCTTTTTGCAGTAATGGCACTCAACATGTGCAAATTTGTTGGATCTACCTCTGCTTTTATCTCTGTTACTCTGGCCCTTGTTTTGACTTCTCCCCATGGTCGTAACAGCCAACACCTCTGATGAAGAAGATGATCCCTGTGATCGGCGTCTCATTTCTTCATTTAGAATGCCACTCTTGACTGTCTCCATGTTTACCACACCGTTGGGTGCAGAATTGGTGATTGAAACCTTCAAGGTTTCCCATGACTCTGGGAGTGTTGCCAGCACCATAAGAGCAAGTACCTCGTCATCGAACTTTATGCTCATTCCCGACAACTGGTCGACAATCCCTTGTATTTCATTAAGGTGATCTGCCACAGTTGTCCCTTCTACATATTTTACTTGCATTAATTTTGTCAAGTAAAATAATTTGTTGTTACCTGTTTTAGAGGCATACAACTCCTCGAGCTTGTTCCATAACGACCTTGCATGTGTCACGCCAGAAATATGGTTGTACACATTGTCTTCAACAAATTGCCGTATGTAGCCGCACACTTGGTTGTGCTCAAATTCCCAATCCTCGTCTGACTTGTCTTCAGGTTTCTGAGCACTGAACACCGGCAGGTGCATCTTCGTCACGAACAGGAGATCCTTCATCTTGTTTCTCCATAAGTGGTAGTTTGTGCCGTTCAGGTTGACCATCTTGCTTGTCCTTGCCTCCATATTTCCGACGGTGAATAGTAACCGTAGGTATGAATAGTGCCCGTATGGATGAATAGTACCCGTACGTATGAATAGTACCGTACGTATGAATAGTATTCTAACCAAAGCTCTGATACCACTTGTTAGGACCCGGTGGCACTAAACACTTCTTCACAGCGGGAAAAATAAATGATCAACGAAAAATAAATGACACAAAGAATTTAACGTGGTTCACCTAAAACGTTTAGGCTACGTCCACAAATCCGGCACCAACTTCCACTAAAACTTTTAGTAGGCTTACAAAGAGAGACTTCTCCAATAGTTTGGATGTACAACAATTTCCCGAGCTCTACCCAAAATAGTGGCGCACACAAAAGTGTTTCCCGAAAATACCCGACTAGTATTTTACTCACTATTTTGTCACTCCCACTTTAGAAAAAAACTTCCTAAAGAAAAACAAACTCTCTCTTTCTCTCAAACTCTTATACTTGAGTTTTTGAATGTTTTTGGTGTGTTTAAAACAATGAGATGAGAGGGGTATTTATAGTTTTGAGATAGGAGTGCTATAGGAGTAATATGCGATATGAAGATACCTAACAATGTGAAAGGCCAGTAATGTAAACGAACGCGAACCATGGTGTTATATGGGAGTGAATGTTGGTTCTCCGGACTCGACGTAGGCACAAACAAGATGAATGTCATAGAAATGGAAATATTAAGATGGATATGTTGTCATACCAAGACTGAATAAAGAGTAGAAATGATGACACAATTTCCGGTGTGTACATAGACCTGTATATTCATCGTGCTGGAGGTGTGACAATATGTTGATTGAATGTGATAAAACGAGCCTTGTTTCAGACCATCTAGAAACAACTAACTGCATAATATAGTGGTAGAGAGAGAACCTGGTGAACACTCCATCAAAAGCACCACGGTACTCGTTAACGCTCCTATCAAGCCTCAAATTCTTCATTTCAGCCATAGGATCATCATACTCTTGGCCAAGCCTCTCATTTAGGTCCAATACATACTCGTCCCAGGATAAATAAGCCAAATGTTTCCTTCCATGCATAAAAGCTTCGTGCCATTGGATTGCTTCTCCCCCAAAGTGGACTACTTCCACCTTTACCCTCTCTGCTCCAGTGGGTACAACATCAATTTAAAAGAACTGATCCACCTTACAGCTACGTCCTCAAATCAGACACATCAAAACTCGGGAAATTTTGACCTTTGACAGACTAGTGAAGTAAATGGACTAAAACGTTATCTATTTGCGGGTGTGGCCAAGAAACAAGGTTCTCAGACTCCTAGATGGTCGAAGTGCGGTAGATTCTTCATTCTCTCTTGTGCGTCCATTTTAGCCATGAGCTTTGCAATTGATTGCATATGCTGTAATCCCGATTGATCTTGTCTCCTCTTTAGATCTCCGATTTATTTCTTCATTAACTCTATTTCCTTCATGTCCATGGTCGATCGTGTTTCTGTGAGAATCTTAAAGGCTGGAGCTGACGTTTGAATGGCTCTGATACCAATTGATACAAGCAAATGAATAAAAATTGGAAAAGTTAACCTCGAGGAAAGAAGAGTTTCGAGAAAGGGTCGAATAGCTCAGGTAAGGGGAAGACTCTAAGAACAATTCAAAAGATTGAGCTAAAATAGGTGTTATTGTATTAGATGAGCTCCAAATGAATGATTACAAGTAAATTATACTGTAGAACCAAGCTGGAAATTGGACAACTCACTCTAACCAAATTTCCTGCCAAAATTGTATTTGAAAACTAACACCCAAATGGTGGCTATTAGTGATGATTACTTTTCAATTTTCCATTATTAATGTGGATTTGGTGCTTTGTGTTATGCTGCAGGTTGTCATCTACCACAAAGCTTTTCCTATGCCAGCATTATCATTTAAATTTAATAGCACAGATCCGCTTTCTGGCGATGAAGTGGACGACAGTGCGCAGTTCATCTCATCCGTGTGTTGGCGTGGTCAGTCCTCTACCTTAGTTGCTGCAAATTCTATGGGAAATATCAAGCTATTGGAGATGGTCTAATGTAGTTCAAGTCCCTGAAGTCTTGACCGTTACTTTAAGAAGAGGAAATGTGTGAAGGAGAAGAGTTCGAGACAGGTAAATGAGGGAGTTACACCAAGATATGTTGTAGCTTATATAAACTAGATACAATACTATGGTAACAAGTTGCCATAAGGAAACAAATATTTTTGCGGTTAGTTCATGGTGGAAGCAACTCCCTGGAAATATGAGATTTTGTCACATATTGGAAAATGTTGCAAATAAATATTGGTTTTGGAGAGGAGTGAAGAGTTGCAAGTGTTAGTCCTGTTTGTATATTCTATAATTTTGAAGTTCCTAACAAATTCTCTGGAATGTTAGATCTTGGCCTGATGATGTCTTAGCGAATTCATTTTCCAGCATATTCTGTTTAAGATGTTTATGCTGTTCATGACCAGCCAATTGGTTTGACATAAAGCAAAAGCACATCTTTTCAATGGGACATTGTTGGCTGGTGAGATTTGATAATTCTATTCAATTTCATTTCTGAAACTGTTTTGGTTGTTTTATTTGCTTTTTGTAATTTTTAACCAGTTGATGGTAACATTTTCAGTGTTATATTTTAATCTGCTGGCCTGCCGCCTGTTAATTCAGCGTGTCAAGGTTGATTGAGAAAGGCAAAGGCAAAGGAGAACATAGAAGACATGTTTCTTCAAAAAGTCTATTGGTTTATCCAACCTAATATTTGATGTTTCACCATGTGACACAGTACAATTTTTCTTAATATCTTTAGGATGGTAGGAAAACTGATTTTTTTTTTTTTAATTTGTGTCTCATGGATATTATGTAACGTGAGTTGTGATGTGGCTATAGTTATATAGCGATTTTAACATGTGGTTGCTTGCTTATATTTTTTGGGTAAGATCTTGCATGTCTTATTGTTTTTACTTTTTATAATATGCAAGCATAGTTGAGTTATTTTTCCATTATACAATTAGTTTTATTACTTTTGTGCAGTAAATTAGTGTTAAATAACTATCCATGGAAACGTTGACACCAAAGTAGTGGCAATAATGCGACTATTTTATGCCAACATTCAAATGTTAATATGTGTTGTCAATGAAATATTGTCCTACTTGTGTGTGTGTGTTTTTTTTTGTCAATTAGCAACCAGGGATAAAATAACGATAATTTCTATTTCTCAATCCCAAACGCAAACAAGTTATTTTTACTATATGTATCCTCATCGTCCATGTTATACCATTTAAGCTCGTCTTAATACAATATTATTAAAAAAAAAAACTAAATAGGAGTAGAATTACAAGGAAAATCTAATTGCACTGCTTCCGACTAAATTTAGCTGACAAAACTAGCCTACCAATTAGTCTTCTAAGCCTTTGAGCCCCTGGACCTGGTCTAAGTTTTGTTGGATATCCAACCTTAGAACAAGGAGGATTTCCAGCACACCAACCACCAGGTATGAAACTACCATTACTCCTGTTAAGTAATTCAATATCAATCTTGTCTAAAACAGGATCATCTTTCTTGAACTTACGCGCAAACGCCGCGCCACTTGTAACCATTTTTGCAGTGTCATTAAGGGAAATAGTATGTGGATGTTGTTTTGGAGGAACATCCCAAGAAATATAGTGCAAGTCATGGTTAATAACAGTTGAAGAGAAGTCTGGTGCATTGCACACAACAGTCTGAAAGTAGCCTTCTGGAGAGGACACAAAATTTGAATAATAGAGAAGTAGGTTTCTAGGAAGATTATCCCATCCCCATATGCAGTATTCCACAAATGCACGTGAAAGGATCATCCATGCTGAACCTATACTCAAGTTTGTAAGTTTTATGCGCTGAATGTACAAAGATTTTAACACAATCATGTCATTTATAATGTAATTACAAGTAAATTTCAGTAAAAATTATTTTATCAGTAACTTGGTAAAAAAGTAACTAGTGTTATCACGTATTAAACTACACTCGTAGGATAAATAGTTTCATAGTGAAGGCAAGGAAACCGACGATACATTTGATGGTATATGCAACATTTGCAGACACAATATATTTTCAAATTTTGAACGACGATAAATCAGATAACAAAGGAGAAATATATCAAAAGAGACACAAATATTTAATGTGGTTTGGTCGATTGACCTACGTTCATAGGCAGAGATGAGCAATCCACTATATAAAAGAGAGTACAAAATATTGAGAGAATAATCTCACAAAGAGGTACACCCAAGTGAGAGTTTGTTAGTTTTCGCATGACAACTGATTATTGCGATGCTAACATTCTGCGGGTACATTAAGTGTGTGCCAAAAGTCTTTTAGTATTTCTTAAACTACGTGTCCAGTCAAACATAAGAGTATATTGTACAACATATCCAAATCAAGGGGAAAAACAGAATATACAATGTAAAATGCATTAGTTTATGGCATCGAATTGAAGTATATTGGCATGGAATTTTAAGTTTTCTATTTGCAGTCCATGTGTTAACAAAACGTCAATAATAATGCATATACAATTGGGAAAATACCATTGTCCAAACTAACCAGTAAAGAGTTTAAAGGCAGTGGGAACACTTCTCGTTGGTGTGACCCAAAATATATCAGACTTTGTGGTATTATATAGCCCAGGGTCTATAATAAGTGGCATTGCCCTTCCTGTCCTGCAAATAGTAACATGAAAATTAATGCTCAAATGGTAAAATACCAGAACAAGATGTCAAAGTGAGAAACAGAGAAGAATTAGGAACATACTCTTTCCAACCTAGCTCACTTGTGTGCTCAATGAAATTCAAGTCTCTTTTCAAATCAGAAAATGTGTAGAGAAGATCTACAAAAAAAAAGGGGGAAATCAAACATATCTTCTTCCGAAAAAAAAAAGAGAAGAATAAATAAGCGAGACATGATAAAAAAAAAAAAAAAAAAGCGAGATCGAAAAATAACCCAACTATGGGTTGTGGACAACTTAGTGGCATGAGAAAGCTAAATTGGTAGGATATCCTTACGTTCAACAGTATGTGTTAGTTATTTTATCAATGGAAACTTATTGATCTGACTAATTCTGATCCGTATAGGCCAATAAGCACGCCCTACTAAAAGATGTCCCGCTAAATCAGATTCGTGCCATTTAGACACATTGTGGGGTAAGATGATCTCTATGAAGAGATGGCCTGAGTAAATCCAGATTCGAACATTATATACCCATTAAAGAGAAGTAACGAACTTGCTATATCAAAAGGTGTACCGATTATCAAATTCGTGCAATGTAAACCTTTCTAAGAAAGGTAAAACACACTCTAATAAGAAGTTCTTCATTTTCAAAGCTCGAAATTAAAGTACAGCCACCTCAAGACCAAAAGATTCTCCGCTTTCATGGTTCGAGTCGAACGATTAAATTATAAAAAATAAAAAGGAAAAGGAATGGGAGAGAGAACTAAAAGACCATAAAACTGACCATCTTGAGTCACCAGAGGATAATCAGAAGCACTCAGATTAATAAACCAATCCCAATCGTTATGCTTCTCAAGGAGAATAGCACAAGCATGAAGAGTATTAGCAACCATAGTTGGTCCCCTATACGTCACCATATTTGCTTTACTAATCGTATGCACATTCCCAACTTGGGAAAAAATTGGATCTTTTTCCACTCTTAAAGCAAGTTCCAATCTCTCTTGTACAAATGATTCCAAGTCCAAATGAATAACATAGTAATTCCATGGATGATACAATGCTCTTAGACTTCTCCATAGCTTTTCAAGATCACCTTTTGATCCAGAAATTAAGTAAGCGAATCGTGGGATGGAAGGATTAGCAGGAGGAGATGGAGCTAATTGCTTGATTTTTGCTTCAACAAAATATGAACTAGCTTGATTATTTGTTATAACACAAGATGAGAATATAGAGAAGATTGTGTAAAATGGAAAAATAAGACTAAGGTTGAAGGAGATCCCTAGAAGGAAAATACACACAAGTAGGATTATAACTAGAGGATTTGCACATGTCTTCTTCTCCATGTTCAAAGACCCCATTGTTGAACCTATCCTGGCTATTGAGAAATAATTAAATCAGATAATTTTATTTCTCAATCTTTCTGGCTCGTTCCTGTGAAACCAAGGTCGAAAAATTTGAAAAATCAGTCATTCACAATCATTGACAAAAGATTCCTCGTTCTCTATTATTACCGAGAATTCTCCGACTTCTACAAAGTTGTTGGATCAAAACTTAAAGCACAGAATTCAGCTGACAGTATGACGAAAATTCTTAAAACACTCCATAACTACTAGGTTATAACTACAAGATATACACTTTTTAGTCTGCATATCCTATGTTTTATGACAGTACCATATAGGATACTGTTTTAAGATATTCATCAAATATTAACACCTTGTTTGGATTGTTGTTACATATTATCTCATAAGTTATTGTATTATATTGTATTGGATTATATTATATTATATTATTTTATAAATACAATATTTGGATAAATTGTATTATTTGCCATCATTTTATAATGTCACGTCCCAACAATATGAAGAATAAACTTACAATTTTACTAAGAAAAAATAGGATACGGAGTAGAATTATTATATAAAAAAAGTAGGGTAAAGAATGAAATATGATTATTTAATAGTAAGGAAGGGTAAGATGAGACAATGATGCCACCATACCAAATCCATCATTCCATAAAGTGCAAATTTTCGTCGTTATGTAACGATGAATTTAACGATACGATATAATAAAATTAAGTAACAATCAAAACAAATATTACATATAAAGTAACAATATGATAAAATATATTATGTAAACAAGCTGTAAAAGTATGAAGCATAATTTCTGTCTCGTGTGATCATTAATTACCGAGACATGTATTATATAATAGAAAAGTCAATTTCACAAAGGAATTGAAATATCAAATAAAATTAAAGTTTTAAACAAACAAATAAATTCGCAAGTCTTAATTTTTTTAATAAATGGTCTTCAAAGTTTTACTGTATAATATTATTATTACTTTGTGTTAACGTTTTCTATAAAAGACAAACAAAGAAGGGCCGTTGGAGATATCGAAATAAAGAGAATTTTTGGATCAAGGAAAGCAAATAATGTACTCTTCGATTGAAATCAGCCAGAATAAAGACACAAAGGAAATACTATGCTTCTTCTCTAGGTTGACCTCAAGACGGCAATTGTCTTGTCAAAATCTTAATAACTTTGAATTATTGAAGAAAAATATGTAAGTATGCAACAAGTATAAAAGGTTTAATATGTTTGACAGATGAAAGCAAAATTTACTTACTTATATATACTTTATGAATGATTTAAGTACTTGAATGTAGAATCTTTAATTTTATCTCAAAAGAGTATCTGCACTGCACTTGGCTGCTAAGTGTATAAGACAATCAAAGACTTAAAGACGAACTGGTTCCGCCAAATGGCATCTTCGTAGCACATCTATTATTAAAACAAAAAGATATACTTAAAAATTAATTATCAAAATTGAAATTATTAAGAATAATTTATTTAATAGAAGTTTTATGTTTGTATAGGCCAGAATAAAAATATTATTTTATAAGTCGCCTACAGTCCCCAGTTTTAAGACCATATGTACCATGAAATTCACATAATTTTACGTTTCTCTTATTTTAGGGTCCGACCAAATTGATTTCAGGTACCTTGGTTCCTTTATGTTCCTCATGGCAGAAACAATTCCACAAGGCTAATGTTGAAATTGTAATCGGACAACTTGGGGTAACTAGAATCTCGTGATCTGAATGGCTCTTTATCTTGCAAATTTATGCATTCACGATCAGTTCTCCTGTTCGGTCAAGATCTTTCTAATGATTGATAAGTCCTTGCGTTGCACGAAATATGACCTTCCGTTTGGTGCATACGGTTGGAACTTGCTCCTAGAAGCCTCCGGTCTAAGTCGGGCTTAAATTTTTTATATTTTTAGGTTTCAATCACGGTTAAAAACTCTAAAAGAAACCGGAGAATTCAACTAATCATCTTCTATTCTGATTTGATTCATAACGATTAGGAATATCAACCCAAGTGATTTCCTAAAATTGAACCCAACAAATTTTCCTTCAACTTCCTTGAGACATATGAGCTTAAAAGATTAAGTCCCGTGATAAATGCTTTCGCTATCCATTCATTTGGTACTATCGGTAATAACATTCTTTCATTTTGGAACCTGATCACGAACTTCCAAAGTAATTATAAATCTCCTTGAACTATTATGAAGATATCTGCTTTCCGTGCTCGAATTTTTCTTTCTCAAGCGTAAGCTTTAATAAAAGAATCTGCAAGCATTTCAAAAGAATTAATTGAGTGTTTAATTAGTAAGAGTGCCTACCATGTTAAAGCCTCTTTCAATTTAATTAGTAAAATTGCAATGTATAAACACTAAAATAAAGATACTCAGAGAAAGAATAAACCAATATTTCTGATATACTCCGCCAGTATCAAGCTAACAACGAAGCTTCAATATAAGTCTTTTTGTATCTAACTATGAAAATGAGAGAAAGAGAAATTGATTTGTTAATTCTTTGTTGATATGTCCTTACAATGAGTAAAAATGCCACTATCTATAGTTAAAGTTGAGGAGACAAGTTCCTCAAATCTTGCTCTCTTAAAAGTAAATAAAAATCCCTTTAATGGCTACAAATCTTGCCCTCTTAAAAGTAAATAAAAATCCCTTTAATGTTATTTTCTGCATTCGGTGTCTTGCTTTTTAATCCACTTTTCCGATCTTTGCGACCTCAAAATCTACATAATTCTGGTCACGTGTGTGCCACATATCTGCTCAAAAGATGTTCACTTGTAAATTCTAAATTTTACCCAATACTATATTCCACCAACAAATAGGGCGGATACATATTTGATGAGCATGACATCGCTTTATCGAAATTTTTTATTAAATATATATATTAATATTGTAATGAAACAGATAAGTAAAAAAAATGAACCACTTGACATAAATTATCTCTTAGCATGTTAGTTATGTATTTGAGTTTGCTCTAGGAGGTTAAATGTTCAAATTTTTCAACAAGCACATTTTATTTCTGAATATGTCGCTTATAAAAATTTTTGTGTATAAATTTCGACATCGCCTACAAATATTTCTGTATGTCCCGCTGCCCACAAAGCAATATTTAAAATTTAAGTTTTACTTACAAACCTGACTCCGCCAGCAAACTTCCAAATTGACTGTCCAATTTAAAAAAGAATTTATTATTAAGCGTTTATTGTAGTCTGTAGATCAGCCATTTTCAGAACATTATTTGCATAAAGAGATTAACAAATCAATTAATTTGGTTAAAATTTCGATTATAACTATCATTACGTAAGTGGCGGGCGGATCCGCTCCTGATTACAACAATTTGAATTGAGACGTGCTAAATATTGTTACCATGATAGTTACAAGAAAAGAAAAAAAAAACAGATGACAGCTTTTATTTTTATTTGAAATGAGAACAAATATGCAGTGGCTTGCTTATAACAGCAGCATCTGTAACATGAAGACTGAAGTGTTTCACCATCCCATTCAACACGTGTACTATTTCCAATTAAACCTTAACTCCATCTAGCTAACTATGCACCGCTTCAAACTCTTAAAACAAAAGCAGTGAATTAAAAAAGCTCGACGCAAAAATGAGTCAAGAACAAGAAAGAAGACCTGATCAGACTGCAGGTATAGAACCTAGAGAGTGATGCAGAGAAATCTACTTTTTCTGTATATTGAATAATATTTGCTGTACAATGTTCATGTATTTATACAAGGAATAGGAATCTTCTAAGAAACAGAAAAGCCAAGTGGCATATTATTATTTGCTGGAGTCTAACTAACGTGATCTATAATTATTAATAGTACAAAATAGTATAACTACATTATTCTTTCACTATGTATTTTCAGATATAAGGATTTGGGCCAATCTGTGAAAATAGAGTTGGCCCAATATGAAATGCAACTCAAGTCGTGTATGTGGCCCAATCGTGTCTGTGGCCCAACATCTTCATTCGATGTATCAAAAATAGACGGACGGAGCATTCGATGTAATCAGACACAAAAATCACTCGAACACTTCATCTTCTTCTAGGATGTTCTGAAAATAGGGTAACACCAATACCCCCCTCTCAAGTTGGTGTAACACCAATACCTCCCCTCAAGTTGGTGGGGAGGTACAAACCCCCAACTTGCCCAGAAGATTCCTGTAAGTAGAACCTGTGAGATGTTTGGTGAAAAGATAGGCAAGCTGAGCATCAGATCTAACGAAAGAGAGAGATATGAGACCAGCGAGAAATTGATGTCGCACAAAGTGACAGTCGATTTCTACATGCTTGGTTCTCTCATGAAAGACGGGGTTTTTGGCGATGTGAAGAGCAGCTTGACTGTCGGAGTGAAGAGGCACAGGCAAGGAGATTGGAATGGACAGATCTTCAAAGAGGCGTACCAACCAAGTGAGTTCTGCAACAACTCGATGCATGGATCTGTATTCAACTTCTGCTGAACTGAGAGAAATGGAGGTCTGCTTCTTCGATTTCCAAGAAATAGGAGAAGAGCCCAATGATATGTAAAATCCACTGACTGACCGGCGAGATGCAGGGCAAGTTCCCCAATCAGAATCGAAAAAGGCAATGAGTTGGAAGGAAGGTGAAGAAGACATAAAGAGACCAAGTCTAGGGTCTTTCAAAAGATAACGAAGAACTCGATGAGCAGCATCGAGATATGGTTGACGAGGATCTTGCATGTACTGGCTAAGGTGTTGTACTGTGAATGAGAGGTCAGGCCTTGTGTGAGTGAGGTAATTCAGTTTACCTAGAAGATGCCGGTACAAAGTTGGGTCCTTTAAAGGTTCTCCTGTTTTGGCAAGTAGTTTGATGGAAGAATCAAGATGGGAAGAAGCTGGAGAAGAACTCAAGCAGTCAAATTCTCGCAGGAGATCCAAGGTGAATTTGTGCTGAGAGAGAATCAACCCATGTGGTTCTCGAATGACCTCCATTCCAAGAAAAAAATGTAAGAACCCAAGATCCTTTATTTTGAATTCTTGATGTAGAAAATCTTTCAAAGTATGTAACTCTGCATCATCATTTCCTGTTAACAAAATATCATCTACATATACTGCCACAATAGATATGGAAGAG
>JASVEL010007195.1:0-74212 GCA_032618575.1 Nicotiana noctiflora
AAAGATGGAGTTAACCCCCGTTCCACGTGCGGTTTGTCAGCGAGCCGCTCGATAATTTTGTTGACTTCCCGCATGCTGCGGAGCGGTCTCGAGAAACCTAGAATATGCCATTATCGGCTTTCCGTCGCACGACGCGCGCGCGCGCGCGCTGGATAACGTGGGGGGGTCGTGTTCACTTCCTGCGCCGCCGAACGTCGGCGCGCGCTCGGCTCGTCGAGGGGCTTTCGGCGGTCCCGTATAAAGCAGACTCATTACACATTCCCCGCCTTGCATACCAACGGGAAAAATACACTCATTTTCAAACCACGGTATAACACATCGCAAACTTTTTCTCCCAATTACATTGCATAAATTAAACCGCCAGGACTAAGTCCTTATACCCATATCAAGTTACACAACTGTCAGCACTCAAGAGCTTTGCTGCATAATATCTGCAAGACTCATCACTTCAAACACATACCATGAATTAATCGTATTCCTTATCATACCGCTTCGGTTTATTAACAAGTTGTTCCATTTACCCAGTTTCCTTTCTGATTCATCTCTAATTTCATATCAGTCTTTACACTGTAGTACGACAATGCTTCAACCATTTTTACCACACAAGACTCGTACACAAGACCACACGGTCTAAGACCCCTAGGCCACTGAATACTCTCTTAGTGTTCCCAGAAGTACCACGTTCTACCACACTTTATTTTGATGAACTTCCCATGATTTTTAAATTGTTATCATTACTTCCCAATACGGATACGTAGAATCCCATCCTGCACATGATATAACACAAGCCTTGATCTTCTCTAACAAAACCGCCATCTTTAGCCACATACACAAATCTTACGGCACCTGACTGTTACAAGAAAAATCTTGAACACTGCAAAACCATTCTCGGGCATCATTCACCCTTATTCAGCTGTAATTCAACTGTCCCATTGAGTAGAACCACTCGTGTTTTGTTAGAACTCTGACATCGCAGAACATGATTACTTACAGGTACAATTCGCTATCTTTCTTTTCTATACACCGAACATTCCTTACCAATAGTAGTTCAAAACATCCTAGTATTTCTTCACATCTACGAAGCGCCATAACCTTGTTAGAATCTTCCCAACATACTTAAAGACAGAATCAACATAGCACACAATAGTGCAATCAGTTAATCAATAGCAACCTCCCCAACTTAGCTCGAAGCCATTCATCAAAGCACTTTCAACCACTCATATCATTATTACTCAAGTGATGCCGAAATGTTAATATGAGATTAAAGTCAAGTCATTTACAAGCCTTGACAGAGACTCGAATCATCGGAGACCTTAACCCTTCTGCAATTCTTGCATTTATACACACACCACCAATAAGCCCACTCTCTTAAGGTGACAGAAATCTTTCTAAGTCCTAAATTTTCCAAAACTTTCGGCAGAGTTTCCTTTGTAATTTGGCCTATCCACCTGCCAGAGAATCACCAAAACCATCCTAGCAATACATTCACAGCTCAACAAGACATCACAATGTATTTCAACAACATTAAATCTCAATACTACACAATTCATATTATCATAATTGGTACATGAACATGCATTGTACTTGCTTGAATCATAACACATATCAACTACCTTTCAATTACACATGAGAATCAATCCACCTACCTCACCTCAATTTAGCATTTCAGCATAATACCTTCCACCGGGATACACATAGCATAATCATTTTAGTCTTCCTGAGTTTGAACTCGTTCCACTACACATAAGGCACTTTACCTTCCAATTAAGAGGCGATGGAAATATTTCTCACGCCCATAGCTAGGGCTACATATCAAATCACAATAAAGATCAATACCGATCGTATGAACTTCATAATACTGGCTCGCGAAATTAGTACCTTGGTGCTCAAGCCATAGACAAGGATCTGGCCTCGAGTCCTCCCGACCTGGCCCAACATGAATTCACGGAGATTATATCTCGCCCCTCGACCGGGGAATCACAAGCCATAAGTCAATTATATTACTGAGCGCTCGAAGCGTACTCAGACGTGCGAAAGGAGTTTCAAAATGGTATATCTCAATCTGAATCAAGTACGCACGATAAGAATTTCAAGAAGTATGGAGTGTTTCCTAAAGGTTCACAGCCTCCCGAGGATAAGTACAGGCATCCCCGTACCGATCCACAAGACTCTACTAACCGGCTCAAGACTCATGAGGCCTAGTAAACCTAGGCTCTGATACCAACTTGTCACGACCCCAAATGCGATCGTGATGGCGCCCAGCACATTGCTAAGCCAGCCTGACCAATCAACATCAACCACGGAGCTAGAAGCTCTCTTTAGTCCATTTAAGCATATCAATTGTAAAATAACAGTGATGTATATATCGAAACAGGGGAACCAAGTCCCAACGCATACCAACTCCCATAGACCGAAGGGTCAAGAGTCATGAGCCTCTACGGAGTATACAAAGTGTAAATAGCGAATATAACTGTGCACAACTGTGGGATGGTCAGAACAAAATATAGACAAACTGGAGAATCAGGTCCTGCGAACGCTGGCAGCTACCTCGATTGTCCAGAAGCACTCCCGAACCGTAATAGAATCAGCCTTGCTATGATGTACCTGGATCTGCACACAAGGTGCAGGGAGTCGGGTGTGAGTACTTCCAACTCAGCAGTAATAAAAGCAAATAATGCTGAAGGGAAGAAAACCACGATAGGCACTATCTCATGCTACACAATACAGAACTATCTTTTTATCCCTTTCTAGCATATGTGAGTAGATTATTTAGAAATCTCGATTTTTAGCTACTTTCTTTCATGATAATATACCAATACCTGGATACACTCTCAAGCAGTGCAAGTCCGCACTCAAATCAGCCCCTCGGGCTCAGCACTCCTTATCAATTTACACCGGGAGATCTGGTCAATAAGGCAACTAATGCATGTGTGCTAGTAATGTATGAGTGTTGAAGGTTATGCCACGTAGTACACGTAAACCAATGTATGTATGCCATGCAATGCATATGACTGCTAAGGAGTGTAGCCCGATCCAATTTGGGTACCAGTGATCACTGTGGGGGTTCAGACTCCGGAGGGGCTCCTACAGCCCAAGCACAATATTAATATCACACCTGCTGCGGCGCGCAGCCCGATCCATATACCACTGCGGCGTGCAGTCCGATCCATGCATGTGTATGCATATGCTCACATAAATTGTCATGCCCTAACATATGGCCCTCGTCCCCAATCAGTCTAACAAATAATCAAGAAAGCCCTACGGGCAACAATATCATATTAGCTCACAGCTAAAAAAAATGTTATTAAGACCTTGTTCAAGTTTTTCATAACCTTATAAAAATGTTGAATAGCAAAATACCATTTAAAACCTTAAATTTAGAATAAAATATGCACAGTGTTATCAAGACAACGATACCAATCCCTGAAGGATCCAAATAATCGGCACGAAGGCCAAGCATGATAATTAGTCCAATTCATTTCAACAATTAGGTGTTATTATTTATTACGCGGGACGGACCAAGTCACAATCCCCAATGGTGCTCTACCCCACGCCCGTTATCCGGCGTGCAAGTCACCTCGACATAGCACTAAGATGTGCAAGTCCGGGGTTTACTAACCCTCAGGACATCATTTACAAGTATTACCCACCTCGAACCGACGAAAACTCATGCCCTCGACGCCTTAGCTCCTCAAACCGGCATCCACGCATGTCAAAACTAGCACAAATCAGCACAAATATATCAAAATAGGCTAATGGAACATAACCCAATCGAAAGAACTTGAAAAATATCAAAAATCACAAAATTTGCAAAACCCTAGCCCCGGGCCCACATCTCAAAAAATTTCGAAACTCATATTTCCAGAACCCTCGTCTTGCTACGAGTCCATACATATAAAATTTACCAAAATCGGAGTTCGATTCGCCTTTCAAAACCCAAATTTTCGTTTTCAATATCTAGGCCACAATCCTTCACTATTTCTACCCAAATTCATGAAGATTGATGTTAATTCTACCATAAAATGATGTTTTTGAGTCAAGAAACTTACCTCCGATAAATACCCAATGATTTCCCAGCGTTTTCCCGTGATTTCTTCTCTCTAGGGCTCAAAATTATGTTTTTCAGTTTCGCGGGGCCGCTTATGATTGGTGGCGCACGTATGAGTTGGATAGTCCAGAGGAGTCTGCTTCATTGACTTGGACGCAGTTTTCGGATCTATTTTTGAGAGAGTTTGTTCCACAGAGCCTTAGGGATTCTTGGCGCTCGGAGTTTGAGCGGTTGCGACAGGGCTCCATGTCAGTATCGGAGTATGCCATCAGTTTCACCCGTCTGGCCAGGCATGCACCGGCCTTGGTAGCCACGGTTCGGGAGAGAGTGCGGAGATTTATTGAGGGCCTGATTTCGCCTATCCGATCCAGCATGGCCAGAGAGTTGGAGACGTATATACCTTATCAGCAGGTGGTGAGCATTGCCAGGAGGATCGAGAGTATGCTCCCTAGAGAGCGGGGAGAGAGGGAGGCCAAGAGGTCTCGTGAGTCGGGCCACTTCTCTAGTGCTCGCAGTTTAGCAGCCGGTCGTTTTGGCAGGGGTTATTCCGAACGTCTAGTTCATTCAGCATTGCCAGCAGCCGGTAGTACTCTAGCTCTTCCAGCACCTCAGTAGCCTTATTATGCTCCCCCAATTTCCAGTGCGCCTCCTGCGCGGGGTACCTCCAAGGGTCAGACTAGTGGGGGTGAGGCCGGTCAGTCACAACCATCGCGTCCTCCCAGAGCTTATTTTGAGTGCGGGGATACTCGCCATCTGGTTAGGGAGTGCCCCAGGCATAGGAGAGGAGCACCTCCACAGTCTTCGCAGCCTCAGCGTGGTTCACAGGGTCAGCAGGCCATCATTCCAGCCCCAGCTGCCACTCCACCTGCCCAGCCAGCCCGGGGCGGGGATCAGGGTGCTAGAGGCCGCCTTCGAGAGAGGGGTCAGGCCAGATTTCGGCTGTTGCATCTGACTCTGTTATCACAGGTATTATTCTGGTTAGTCACGGGGAGGCATCGGTTCTATTCGACCCTGGTTCCACTTTTTCATATGTGTCTTCTTACTTTGCTTCTCATCTGGGTATGCCTCGGGATTCTTTGAGTGCCCCCATTTATGTTTCCACTCCGATGGGTGATTCTTTGGCTGTGGACCGTGTATATCGGTCGTGTTTGGTTACCATTTGTGATTTTGAGAACAGAGCGGATCTATTATTGCTCGGGATGGTCGATTTTGATATTATTCAGGGCATGGACTGGTTATCGCCCCATTATGTTATTCTTGATTGTCACGCCAAGATCGTGACGCTGGCTATGCCAGGCATTCCACGTATTGAGTGGAGTGGTACTCTAGATAACACCCCTAGCTGTGTTATTTCCTTTCTCAGAGCTCAGCGTATGGTTGAGAAGGGGTGTGCTGCTTATCTAGCCTATGTGCGGGATGTCGGTATTGACACTCCCTCTATTGATTCTGTTCCTGTGGTACGTGACTTTGCTGATGTATTTCCAGTTGATCTCCTGGGCATGCCGGCCGACAGAGATATTGATTTTGCTATTGACTTGTTGCCGGGCACTCAACCCATTTCTATTCCACCGTACCGTATGGCTCCTCCCGAGTTGAAGGAGTTGAAGGATCAGTTACAGGAGTTATTGGGTAAAGGTTTCATTCGACCCAATGTTTTGCCTTGGGGTGCTCCTATGTTGTTTGTGAAGAAAAAGGACGGTTCTATGCGTACGTGTATTGACTATCGTCAGCTGAACAAGGTTACAGTGAAGAACCGGTATCCTTTGCCCCGCATTGATGATTTGTTTGACCAGCTACAGGGTGCACAAGTGTTTTCTAAGATTGATTTGCGCTCTGGGTATCACCAGCTAAAGATTCGGGAGCCAGATATCCCGAAGACTGCCTTCAGGACTCGGTATGGTCACTATGAGTTCCTCGTGATGTGTTTTGGGCTGACTAATGCCCCAGCAGCCTTTATGCATTTGATGCACAGTGTGTTCAGGCCTTATCTAGACTCGTTCGTGATTGTTTTCATTGATGATATTCTAGTATATTGCCGGAGCCGGGAAGAGCACGAGCAGCATTTGAGGATAGTGCTTCAGATTTTGAGGGAGAAGCAGCTTTATGCCAAGTTCTCTAAATGTGAATTCTGGTTGAGTTCGGTGGCATTTTTGGGCCACGTGGTGTCGAGTGATGGTATTCGAGTAGATCCGAGGAAGGTGGAGGCCGTGCAGAGTTGGCCCAGACCCTCATCCGCCACTGAGATTCGCAGTTTCCTTCGCTTTGGCGGGCTATTACCGTTGTTTTATAGAGGGGTTCTCTTCGATTGCAGCACCTATGACTAGATTGACCCAAAAGAGTGCCCCTTTTCAGTGGACAGACGAGTGTGAGGCGAGCTTTCAGAAGCTCAAGACAGCTTTGACTTCGGCCCCTATATTGATGTTGCCTACGGGTTCGGGGTCCTATACTGTATATTGTGATGCCTCACGAGTTGGACTCGGTGCGGTATTGATGCAGGACGGTAGGGTGATTGCCTACGCGTCGAGACAGCTGAAGGTGCATAAGAAGAATTACCCTATTCATGATTTGGAGCTTGCTGCCATTGTTCACGCCTTGAAGATTTGGCGTCATTATTTATATGGGGTTCCTTGTGAGATCTACAATGATCACCGGAGCTTGCAGCACTTGCTTAAGCAGAAGGACCTGAATATGCGTCAGAGGAGATGGTTGGAACTACTGAAGAACTATGATATTACTGTTCTCTCTCATCCGGGCAAGGCTAATGTGGTTGCCGATGCCTTGAGTCATCGGGCAGAGAGTTTGGGGAGTTTGGCGTATCTACCAGCTTCGGAGAGGCCTATGGTGATGGATGTTCAGGCTTTAGCCAGGTAGTTTGTTAGACTGGATCTTTCGGAGCCCAGCCGGGTTCTGGCTTGTGTGGTTTCTCGGTCTTCTCTATTTGACCGCATCAGGGAGCGTCAGTTCGACGACCCTCATTTGCTTGTCCTTCGGGATAGAGTTCGGCGTGGTGATGCTCGAGATGTTACCATCGGGGATGATGGAGTCATGAGGATGCAGGGGCGTATCTGTGTGCCCAATGTAGATGATCTTCGAGAGCTGATTCTAGCAGAGGCCCATAGTTCGCGGCATTCCATCCATCCGGGTGCCGCGAAGATGTATCAGGACTTGAAACAACATTACTGGTGGAGGCGGATGAAGAGGGATATAGTTGACTATGTTTCCAGATGCCTCAACTGCCAGCAGGTGAAGTATGAACATCAGCGTCCGGGTGGATTGATGCGGCAGATTGAGATTCCAGAGTGGAAATGGGAGCGCATCACCATGGACTTTGTATCTGGGCTTCCACGGACTGTTAGGAAGTTTGATTCCGTTTGGGTTATTGTGGATCGGCTGACCAAGTCCGCCCATTTTATACCGGTGAGCACTACATATTCATCGAAGCGACTGGCAGAGATCTATATCAGAGAGATAGTTCGGCTGCACGGTATTCCAGTTTCCATTATTTCAGATAGAGGCACTGAATTCACTTCGCGGTTCTGGAGGGCTGTACAGCGAGAGTTAGGTACTCGGGTGGAGCTGATCACAGCATTTCATCCCCAGACTGATGGGCAGTCCGAGCGCACTATTCAGATTTTGGAGGATATGCTCCGTGCGTGCGTGATTGAGTTTGGAGGTTCATGGGATCACTTCTTGCCACTGGCGGAGTTTACTTATAATAACAGCTACCAGTCGAGTATTCAGATAGCACCGTATGAGGCCTTATATTGTAGGAGGTGCAGGTCTCCTGTGGGTTGGTTCGAGCCGGGCGAGGCTAGGTTGCTAGGTACTGATATGGTTCAGGATGCTATGGACAAGGTCAAGGTGATTCAGGACAGACTTCGTGCAGCCCAGTCTAAACAGAAGAGTTATGCAGACAAGAAGGTTCCTGATGTGGTTTTTATGGTTGGCGAGCGGGTTTTGCTTCGTGTCTCGCCCATGAAGGGCATTATGAGGTTCGGGAAGAAAGGGAAACTGAGTCCTAGATTTATTGGCCCTTTTGAGATTTTGAGACGTATTGGGGAGGTTGCTTATGAGTTAGCCTTACCTCCTAGTATAGCTGGAGTTCACCCCGTATTTCATGTCTCCATGCTCCGGAGATACCATGGTGACCCGTCGCATGTGTTGGATTTCACTTTTGTCCAGCTAGACAAGGATCTGTCTTATGTTGAGGAACGAGTAGCCATTCTTGACAGGCAGGTCAGAAAGCTAAGGTCAAAGAACATCGCTTCGGTAAAGGTTCAGTGGCGGGGCCAGCCGGTCGAGGAGGCGACTTGGGAGACCGAGCAGGATATGCGCAACCAGTACCCTCATCTTTTCACTACTCCAGGTATGTTTTCTATGCTCGTTCGAGGACGAATGAATCTTTTAAGTGTGGGAAGATGTAACGACCCGGCCGGTCGTTTTAGAAAATTACGCCCCATTCCCCAATTTAACTGTTCCCCTAAGTTCATTTCTACTATTGTGGTTTGCCAGGAGAGTCGGTTCTGAAATTTGGAGCATTTTGGGACACTTAGTCCCTAAATGAGAACTTTAAAGTTAGAAAATGGTCCGTAGCCGAAACAGTATTAAGAAGACCTCGGAACGGAAATCTGATAGTTCCATTAGCTCCGTTAGGTGATTTCGGGGTTGGGAGCGCGTTCGGAATGTATTTTGGAGGTCCGTAGCTCAATTAGGCTTGAAATGCCGAAGGTTAAAATTTTGGCGAATCTGAACTGTTACAACCCATATCCACACACGTTAGTTCATTCCATAAGTTAGATAACACAAATCTAAGAAGGAATTATCCTTGAGATGATAAGAAGTTAATCCGATTAATCTTAAGTGATACAAGGGTGCATAAGGGTGATTAACAAGTATTAGAAGTTAAACGAATCAAGGATGCTGTAACTCGTACTTTTGGGTAAACCTATAGATGCTTAGTATACTTAGGAGGTCATGATTTAAGGTATTTGGATCATATAATATCTGTATCATAATTCTTGAAGTCAAACGAGTTATGAAACAAAAGTCGACAAAAGTTGTTGCAACTTAGGTTCATAGTTTTACCTAAACTTTAGGTCAAATGTTATTAAGTATTTCTCCCAATATACATGGAATTACGGGGTGATCTACCCACCAAATTGAAGATCTATGAGTCTAGTTTCCAACGCATTAAACGGTTTAGCAATACGACATTGTAATAGAGAGATATAGACATTTTCGTGAAACTGCACAAGCTGCTAGGTGCAAGTAGGTGAGTCACCTACTTGGTTAAATGTCGGCCCAAAAGAGGGAATTTCGGGTCAGAAAAGCAGCCCATTAAAAGGCTTATCTTCTGAAATATATCCCTCTTTATATTTCACAAATAACCAGACCTAAGACCCTGCAAAATTCCTCCCAAAAATTATCCACAAACCCTAATTGATTTTCCCTCTCTTTCAAGTTCAAATTGGGGGTAAACACTAGAGTTTGAAGAACCAAGTTAATGGCTGAGTTATCCAACAACAAAGGTGAGTTTACTGCTATATTTCATACATTTATTCTGCTGTAAATTCATGGTAATTCGTTATATACATGTAAGAACTCACGGGACGGTGATCGGAAGCCGTGAGTTCAAGTTATTCACTTGTAGCGGACTGTTTTGTGGACTGTTTTGTGTTGCTGTTGGGCTGCGTTTTTATTACTGTTTTGTGGAGTTTTGGAGGAGGCAGGGTGTGGAGAAACACCATATATATGTTGGGTTGTGGTCTGCTAGTTCTTCGTAATATTTTTGGGTCATTTGGTACGACTATAGTGGCCGTCATATGTATGATGTGATTAGGTTGTGTGTGGACTGTTTTGGGAGGCTCAATATGTTTATTATTGATGTTGTTTAGGCTGTTTGGTGATTGTTTTGAATGGTGTGAAGTCATATATATAGGGGAGGTGCTGTCCGTTTCATCACAAAATAGGTTGTGATTGGTACATAATAGTTGCGACGCTTAAACGTTAACGATAGTGTCATTTCTCCTATTGTAGACTAAGGAGTCGTGACGTTTGCATATCTTCAAGGTATGTGTGGCTATCCCTTTCCTTCTTTTGCACGACTCCGATTGTACATAATGTAATGAACGAGCTTCCAAAGATACTCTATTCTTAGAAGCTAAGCAGTACTTACATTGTTTCCCCACTTATGGAACGATTGATGCTGATGTTGCTTCTCTTATTCTTATGTTATCAATCTTGTTGGTACTTCCTGATTCCTATAGGGTTCATAGTGAAGAGTTAGTCCTAATAAGGTGTACATAGGATACCGACCTTACGTCACTCCGAAAGGTCTACAAGGTGTTTCCATGAGTCGAGCATGCATTATATATATGTATCTATTTTACTCTACCGAGCCGCGCTATAGTCGGCCGGGTATGGCACCTATTGTGCAACCACTGATCAGTTGGGTTTTACCGAGCTCCACGTGGCCGGGTACGATTCTACCGAGCCTTATAATGGCCGGGTACGTTTTTACCGAGCCTATTATGGCCGGGTACGACATGATGATGATGATGCCCACAGAGGCGTATGTTTTAAAAGATTATGTATTTATACACATGTATCATGCATTTCATGTCAGTAGCCCTCAGAGGTACTCAGATATTACATGTTGTATATTCTCTATCCATGCTTACATTACTGTTCGTATTTATGGTTCTCTGCCTTACATACTCAGTACTTTATTCGTACTGACGTCCTTTTATTTGTGGACGCTGCATGTCGTGCTTCAGGTCCTGATAGACAGGCAGGTGTAGCTCCCCCATCACAGTAGGTTGTCCAGTTCAGCGGTGATTGGCGAGATCCCTTCTCCGGATTTGCCTTGGTTTTGGTATGCATTTTTGTTATAGACATTATGGGTATGTCGGGGCCTTGTTCCGGCTATGTTGCAGCTCTTACGTTCCTTTAGAGGCTCATAGACAAGTGTCGACTCATGTATAGTTTGGTATGCCTTGTCGGCTGGTTTTTGTTGTATAGTCTTTCATTATAGCGTGGTAGCTTGTATCATATGTATATAGTTTCTTGATTGTCAGGTCATCCCATGTTATGTAGGTTCATGCAATCATATTTTATTGTTGGTTGTTCATGATCCACGTCTACCATTTATATTGGTCTCATCAGCCTAAAAGATAATAAATAAGGTTAGATAAAATGTACGTTGGTGCTCGGCAAGTATGGTCGGGTGCTAGTCATGGTCCTCCAGTTTAGGTCGTGACATGAACGATAAGTGAGATTTTGATCTGGGGGTCAGAATGGAATTTCGACAATTTCTGTAGCTTCGTTATGTGATTTTGGATATGTCCGCAAATTTTTAGGTCATTCGGACGTCGTTTGGTCTGGTTTTAGATCGAATGTGCAATTCGGAAAGTTTTAAGAAATTTAGGCTTGAATTCGATGTGAATTATGGGTTTTGATGTTGTTAGATGTGTTTTTATGATTAGAACAAGTTCGTATCGTGTTTTGGAATATGTTGGTGGTTTTCGTTGGGGTCCCGGGGGCCTCGGGATGAATCCGGACCACAATCCGGGCAATTTTGAAGCATAAAAACTGCAGAAAAATGCAGCAGCAGTGCAGTAGACCCTTGGTCATCGCGTTCGCGTGGCAGGTCACGCGTTCGTGAAGGGTCAGCTGCTGGGGGCATCGTGGTCGCGATGTCTGAGCCGCGTTCGCGTAAGGTCAGTTGATAGACCATCGCGTTCGCGATGGCCAGGTCGCGTTCGCGTAGTTCAATTTTGGAGGGCTGGGACTTTTCTTCAGCGCGAACGTGTGAATGTAGTCGCGTTCGCGAAGGTTCATTTGGACAAGGCATCGTGAACGCGAGATGGGGAACGCGACCTCGAAGGGTTAATGGGTTAGAGCATCGCGAACGCGTGCCAAGCAACGCGAACGCGATGAAGGAAAATGTCTAGCAGTGACCCCCTAAGCAAAAAAACATCATTTTTGAGCTCCAAGAGAGGATTTCGAAGGGGAAACGGCTGGGATATCATCGGGAAATCATCGGGGGTAAGTTTCTTGACCTTAATTCGTTGGTTTATCATGAAATCCTGGATTATTTCACTGAAAATGGAAGATGAAAGGTGGGTTTGAGCCCTAGGCCTAAATTTTAGAAAACCTTTGATTTGAATGGGCAAACAGAGTCCGATTTTGATAAATTTTATATGCACGGACTCATATTGAGATAAGGAACCCGAATATACAATTTTCGTGATTTTTCGATTAGCGTACCGGAAGTCGGGTTTTGGCAACTTGTGGCTTTTGGTGTATTTTGAGTTATTTTGATTGGGTAATGCCCAATTGGCCTATTTTGATGTGATTCTATTGATTTTTATCAGATACTACACCTGTGGAGGCCGACATTCGCGGCAAGAGAGTTATTTCTTAGCGGTTTTGTACCGAAATTGAGGTAAGTGGCTTGTCTAACCTCGTGTGGGGGAACTTTCACCCCTAGGATATTGTGTGATAGTTTAAATGCCTTGTACGCGAGGTGATGGGTGTGTACATGCGCTGGTTGTTGAACACATACTTTACTTAAAATGTTCGATGAGTGATACTGCTGCTTTTAGCTATTAATTCGATATTCTTACCCGGTAGTAGTTAGAAAAGCATGATTAGGTAGTATTTAACTGTCTAGTTGCCTAATTGTCTTACTTGAGCTTCTTGATAATTATTGGCACTATTTATCGGTGAAGTTATCGTTAAGCATATTATATTTTCTCTGTGTATTCCTTTACTTGCTGTGTTTATGGACTGCGGGTTCAATTCCCGGAGATCCCAGGGCTGTGGGTTCGATTCCCAGAGACCCTGAGATTTATTGAGATGTGGACTGCGGGTTCGATTCCCGGAGATCCTGAGATTTATTGAGATGTGGACTGCGGGTTCGATTCCGGAGATCCTGAGATTTATTGAGATGTGGACTGCGGGTTCGACTCCCGGAGATCCTGAGATTTACTGAGATGTGGAATGCGGGTTCGATTCCCGGAGATCCTGAGATTTACTGAGACATGGGCTGCGGGTTCGATTCCCGGAGACCCATGGGTACTGTCAATGGGACGGTGGGTTCAATTCCCATCGGTCCTGGACTTGTTTTATTGAGTTAATTACTTGTTGTTAGCTTAATTATAGAAGGTTGCAGTAATCAGTTTATTGTTGTTATTTCGGAATTACTATCTTTTAAACTGCTTATTAATGTTATCACCATTATATTATTGTTTCTCTCAGTAGGGCCGTGACCTTCCTCGTCACTACTCCATCGAGGTTAGGCTTGGCACTTACTGAGTACCGCGCGTGGTGTACTCATGCTACTATTCTGCACACTTTTGTTGTGCAGATCCAAGTACATCAGGACAGGCTCATACTAGGTGATTCCGCAGCTTTCAGGGAGACCTCGAGGTATGATCTGCTACGTCCGTGGATCCGGAGGCTTTCCTTCTATTATGATAGTATTAGTTGACATATTCTTTTTCGTTGTTAGATACTCTTTACATATAGAGCCACAGTTGTATATTCTCTTTAGTCTGTGTTGCCCGTGAGATTCCGGATCTTGGTAGCGTTTTATACAGTGTGTTGACGGATGTATTTCCCAAGCGGCACGGATTATATATCTTTTTATGCTATTTTTCCGCTGTTTCTTATTTGAGTGTTCATAGCTTGTATATTCCGCAACGTGTTAGGCTTACCTAGTCGTCGGGACTCTGGGTGCCATCATGACATGTTCATGATTGGTGAACTAGGGTCGTGACACCTAAACATCAAAATCACCATTTCCACACGGATTCAAGCCTAAGTTTCTTCAAAACTTTCAAAACTAACATTCAATCCAAAACCCGATCAAACGACGTCCGAATGACCTGAAAATTTGCGGACATATCCAAAATCACATAACGAAGCTACAGGAATTGTCGGAATTCCGTTCCGACCCCGGATCAAAATCTCACCTACCGTTCGGATTTCGCCAAAATTCAACCTTCGCCAATTCAAGCCTAAAACTACACCGGACCTCCAAATTCAATTCCGATTGCTCTCCTAAGTCATAAATGATCCCCCGAAACTAGTCAAATCATCAGAATTCGATTCCGAGCACTCTAACTCAATAGTCAACGCTAGGTTGACTTTCCATATTCAAACTTTCTTCAAACATGCTATTTGCTTCATTTTCCATTCAATTCATTCCTAACTCACCCGATAGGTTCTAACACTGATATAGAAGCATAAGATATGTTAATGCAAGGTAACGAGGTGGAAATTCCTGTAACTACGGGCCGAGTCGTTACATATCATATGCTAGATAAATTTCTATTGGTGTATCTATCCCTTCTCTAAAACATGCTTTTACTAATACTTCTGTTCCTCCTAGATGTACATATTTAATTGGGTTTTTTGCGAAATGATAGAGAACCAAGATATACAAAATGGATTTCAACAGAAATACCAACAACAATACAAAATAAGTTTTTAGATCTAGACTGTGTAAAAGATATAAATAAGATAATCCAGTTATGGGTAGGATACATGACGAAACAGATTATAGACAATAAAATAGGAATATCAGATGTACCAGAATACATAGAAAGAACATTAATAGGAACAACTAAGTTATGGTTACAAAATATAACTAAAGATGCCTTAGGAGTATTAAGAAATGACAAAAAACTAGATGGTGAAAAAGCTACAACAGTTATAGAAATTTTGCATAAATATGAAACAATTATAAGAAATGAATTTAGTAGTGCAGAAACAGAAGTAGAAGAACAACATAGAGAAAAAATATTAAATAAAAATCTAATGTCAAAATTAGCAATATGTAATATATGTTACATAGACGAATATACATGTGCATTTAAAGAATTTTACTATAAAGGAATATATAGTATAGAGGAAAGTAAAGAAATAAGAAAATTATATTTTTCAAAATTACCAGAACCATTTAGTTCAAAAATATTAAAAGATTGGAATAATGCAGCATTACAATATACTTTAGGAGCAAGAATTAAATACTTACAAAATTGGTTTGCAGAATTATGTGAAAAACATAAAGAAGAAATTAAAATGGAAAAAACGTTAATAAAAAACTTAGCATGTTGTAAAGATAAAACAACACCCCAGTTTTGATGTAATAAAAGATACTATAATAAAAATCATAATAAAATTAAAAAATATAAAAAGTATAAGTCAAAATTTAAGTATAAAAAACCTAGACGAAGATATTATGTAAAGAAATTTAATAACAAAAGGCAGTACCGACCTAAGAAAAAATTATCAGAATGTAAATGTTATAATTGTGGAAAACTAGGACATTTAGCAAAAGATTGTAAAATACCTAAAAATCAAAGAGCTACGCAAGTATCAGAAAAAATAATAAACGACGAAGAATACGTACAAATGGAATACATAGACTATGAATTAGAAAGTAATGATAGTATATATGAATTATTAGAAAATGAATTAGAAAATGAATCAATACTAGAATCAGATAATGAAGACAATGAATTAACAGATGACTGAAAAAGAAATAAATATAATAACCCAAGAAGAATACCAAGATGAAGAATCTACGGAACAAAAAGTAATATTTGATGAAAATATATTTGAACAAATAAAAGGAAAAGAATTAGACTTAAGTGTAGAAAAAATATTAGATATACCAAAAATGAAAAATTGGTTCAAAAGAAGTAAAGAAGAATACTATATAATTAGCCAAAGAGAACATATAATAGATTGTAAATACACCAAAGGAAAAGCTAAAATACCAATAATAAATAAACGTATAATAAATAAAGAAATACAGGATATAAGAGCAAAAAACCCAATTAAATATGTACATCTAGGAGAAACAGAAATATTAATAAAAGCATGTTTTAGAGAAGCGATAGATACACCAATAGAAATTTATCTATGTGACGACCCAAAGGGTCATCACTTATTTTATTAATCACTTCGAGCTTTTGAGGTCTTGAAAACCTCATTTATAGTTGCCTCGATTTGCGTGCACAGTCCGGGCACAAATCTGGAAAATTTTTATGTTGAAATATGTGAAATATGTGAAAAAGTTGAAGAATTTTGATATTAATATTGATATGGTTGACTTTGGTCAACATTTTTGGTAAACGGACCCGGATTCGTGATTTGACGGTCTCAGAAAATCCGTAGAAAAATATGGAACTTGGGCGTATTCCCGGAATTGAAATCCGAGGTCTAGAACCCCGGTAAAAGAATTTTTCTGTTAAATTGTTTTCTGAAAATGTTTAAGGAAAATGAAACTGAATTTTGATTAAAAAGTACTGGTATCGGGCTCGTATTTTGGTTTCGACGCCCGGTACAGGTCATATATATTGGTTAAGCGCTTCCTGGAAAGTTTGGTTGAAAACGGACGTCGTTTGACGTGTTTCGGCCTTAAATTGGAAATTTTGAAAGTTATGAAGATTTGAAAGAATTCTTGAGTTTTAAGGCTCAATTCATGGATTTTGATGTTATTTTAGCGATTTGATCGCGCGAGCAAGTTCGTATGATGTTTTTGAGTTAGTGTGCATATTTGGTTTGGAGCCTCGAGGGCTCGGGTGAGTTTCGGATAGGCATCGGGGTGGTTTTGGACTTAAGAAAAACTACAGAAAATCTGCAGCAGGCAATCCTTCTTCGCGTTCGCGTCCCTCTGGTCGCGTTCGCGATGGCCAACTTCTTCTCTTCAACGCGTTCGCGTCCCTCTGGTCGCGTTCGCGATGCCCAGATGTTTCCCTTCATCGCGATCGCGTATTACTTCACGCGTTCGCGTAGTGTAAATTTGAGCCAACCCTTTTTCTCTACGCGTTCGCGTGGACTAGCTCGCGTTCGCGTAGGCCAACCTGTAAGCCCTAGAATTTTCTTCTTCGCGTTCGCGTCAAGCCCCACGCGAACGCGATGTGTAAAACTTCTTCTTCATCGCGAACGCGACCGGGGTGTCGCGAACGCGATGAACAAACTTATGCCCAGTGAATTTAAGTCAGAAAACAGAACAGAAACGGGATAAAAATCCCATTTCTGTTCAACTCACTCCTCCACAGCCCCTTGGACGATTTTTGAGCGATTCTTCATCAAACTTCTTGGGTAAGTGATTCTTAACTACCTTTTCTTCATTTCCCGTCAATATTATTTGAATTCATAAGCCTAAATAGGTGTAAATGGGTAGAGAAATTAGAGAATTGAGTATAGTAAGGGTTTTCAAAGAATTTGCGATCTAGACTTCGTTTCGTAGTCGAACTTAAGAACAGATTGTATATTTGAACTCATGGATGATTGGGTGAACTTATTTTGGTTCGAAACTTGAGTTTCAATTATGTGGGCCCAGGGTCGATTTTTACTATTCCGGGCAGAATGTTGTAAAAATCATATTCAGCAATATGAACTAGTTTGTTAAGTAGAATTGATGATACTAAATCAATTGTGTATAGATACGATTGGATTGGAGTCAAATTCGAAAGGAAAAGGCATTGCTACGGATTGAATCGTTCGTAAACTTTCGAGGTAAGTGTTTGTTCTATCCTAGCTTGAAGGAATAGGAATTTAGTTATGAATAAATTGTTGATTAAGAGTTATTGGTGTTATACCGGTAATGAAGATAAATTGTTGAAATTATTATCAATTATTGGTTTAAAACCGGTAATTATAAATATTGTTGATATAGAGATTATTGGCTAGATGTCGGTAATATATATATTTATGAATTGGGATCGTGTGGCGCGCCGACCACTTATATATTTATGAATTGGGATCGTGTGGCGCGCCGACCACTTATATATTTATGAATTGGGATCGTGTGGCGCGCCGACCACTTATATAATAAGAAATGGGATCGTGTGGCACGCCGACCACGAAGTGATTTAAATCTTGGCATTGGCCATAGTTGCCGGTAGCCTATTGATATATTTGGGAGCGGGTGGTACGCCTACCACAAGATATAATTACGGTGATAGTTGGGAGCGGGTGGTACGCCTACCACGAGATATGAAATGAGAGAGGAATTGAGACATGAAAGTAAGATTTATTCTGTTGATTAGATTATTCTGGATATCATGAGTTATTGGATTACTATTTAATTGTATTTCCCCTCAGCATGTTCCCCCTCCCAAGTTATTGATTTCTTGGTATTCGATTTTCTGTTGTATATTTTATAACTGCACAGGTTTATGTGGTGTCTAATCTAGTCTCGCCACTATTTCGACGGGGTTAGGCTAGGCACTTACCGGCACATGGGGTCGGTTATGCTGATACTATACTTCTGTGCATTTTTGCACAGGTCCAGGTTTTGAGCAGCAACAACAGTAGTTTGATAGCACTTGTGGATTTTTCGACTACTGAGACTACGAGGTAGCCTTGCAGGCGTCCGCAGGGCCCGTTGTCTCTTCTATCTATGTTTTTCATTCTGTTATCTCATGTAATCGAGATAAACAGCTTGTATTTTCTTTCAGACAATTATGTGTATTATTCTTAGAAGTTCGTGAGTATTGTGACACCAGTCTTGGGTAGTGTATCATGTTTGGGTTTTCTTTATCATATTTGACTAAGTCTTCCGCTAATTTTGATTATTCCGATGTAATTTATATGTTTTTAATAATAAGTCTTAATAAGAATTTGGTAATTAATGGAGGTGTAATTAATATTTGGCTTGCCTAGCTTCCATTTAGTAGGTGCCATCATGACCCCGATGGTGGGAAATCCGGGTCGTGACAAGTTGGTATCAGAGCACTAGGTTGCACAGGTCTCACAACTCACGAACAACCTTAGTAGAGTCTTGAAGGATCGGTACGGAGACGTCTGTATTTATCCTCCAGAGGCTACGGAGTTAGGAAAATATTCCCTTTATTCTTTCCGGTCGTGCGACTTGATCTTTTAAATGTTAATTGAACTTCTACTCTGTTCTTCCGCAGATGGTAAGGACACGTGCATCCTCATCTACTGACCAACAGCCCGAGGTCCCAGCAGCGGCAGCTCCCGCTAGGGGTAGAGGCCGAGGTCGAGGTCGTCCTAGAGGACAAGGTAGGGGCAGAGCTCAGCCCCGAGCAACAGGCACGAGTGGCAGAACCTCAGGTTCATATCGAGGAGGAAGTTCCAGCCCCAGCAGCTCCAGTAGGCCCAGCTCAGGTCCCATGAGGAGCTTTATTTTCACCGGATCTTCAGGATGCTTTGGTCCGGATAGCAGGTTTTATGGATCATATCACCAGAGCAGGTTTATTACCGGTAGCACCAGCCACTTCTCGGGCTGGAGGAGGTAATCAGACTCCTGCTACGCGCACTCCGGAGCCAGTGATTCCCCAGACTCAGGTTCCTGTGATTCAGCCAGTTGAGGCAACTCGGCCTATTATTGCGACTCCGTCTAATGATGGTGCAGCCATGTCTGCTGACGCGTTGTGGAGATTGGACAGGTTTACCAAGCTGTTCACTACCACATTCAGTGGCACTCCTTCAGAGGATCCACAGGGATTTCCTATACAGCTGCCACGAAGTTCTCCGTACTATGGGTATTGTGGAGACTAATGGTGTGGACTTTGCTACTTTTCGGTTATCCGGTTCCGCCAAGACTTGGTGGAGAGATTATTGTCTATCCAGGCCAGCGGGATCGTCATCTTTGACTTGGGAGCAGTTTGCAGAATTATTCTTGGAGAAGTTCCTTCCAGCAACTCAGCGGGAGGTTATGCGCGGACAATTTGAGCGTCTTCATCAGGGTTCTATGTCTGTCACACAATACGAGACTAGGTTCGTGGACCTGGCTCGTCATGCTATTATCATACTTCCCACAGATCGGGAGAGAGTGAGGAGGTTTATTGATGGCTTGAATCGGCCAATTCGGCTACAGATGGCTATGGGGGCAGGAACTGAAATCACTTTTCAGGAGGCGGCTAATGCAGCCCGCCGGATCGAGATGGCTCTGTCACAGGGAGCGAGACATGGATTAGATAAGAGATCTCGTAATTCGGGTAGATTCAGTGGTACCTCGTCTGGAGATAGAGATTTTTATGATAGAGGCCATCCTCCTAGGCCTTATCAGTCAGCCCTTCGGGTTTCTCATGATGCTTCAGGTGATCGTAATTCTAAGCCACGCTACTCTGATCAGCAACCTATCAGTGCACCACCACTTCGCCATTTTCAGCAGCCGAGGGCTTGTTTTACGTGCGGTGATCTTAGGCACATTGCAAGGTATTGCCCTCGAACTCCTGACAGATCTCACCAGCAGAGTTCTCGTGCCATGATTCAGGCCCCAGTTCCCGCACAGCCTGCCCAACCGGCTAGAGGCGGAGGTAGAGGACATAGAGGTGGAGGTAGAGGTCATAGAGGTGGAGCTCGGACCGATAGAGGTAGAGACCAGCCAGCAGCTGATCGTCCTAGAGATACTGCTCAGGGTGGTGGGGCACAGCCCCGATGTTATGCACTTCCCGCCAGACCAGAGGCTGAGTCTTCCGATGCCGTCATTACAGGTATTATTTTGGTTTGTGATAGAAAGGCATCAGCATTATTTGACCCTGGGTCTACATATTCGTACGTGTCTTCCTATTTTGCACCATACTTGGTTCAGCCCGGTGATCCACTGAGTGTTCCTGTTCATGTGTCTACACTAGTAGGCGATTCTATTGTGGTTGATCGAGTTCATCGGTCATGTATTATAGTAATTGAGGGTCTCGAGACCCGTGCTGATTTATTACTCCTAAATATAGTAGACTTTGATATTATACTAGGCATGGACTGGCTATCTCCATATCATGCTATTTTAGATTGTCATGCCAAGACTGTGACTTTAGCCCTGCCGAATTCGCCTCGTATAGAGTGGAAAGGAATTTCAGGTCATACTAGTCGTAATGTTATTTCTTATGTTAAGGCTCGGCGTATGGTTGGAAAGGGATGCTTGGCTTATTTGGCCTATGTCCGTGATTCTAGTGTTGAGGTTCCTTCTATTGACTCTGTGCCCGTGGTTCGCGAATTTCCTGAAGTATTTCCTTCAGACTTGCCAGGTATGCCGCCCGATAGGGACATTGATTTTTGCATTGATTTGGCTCCAGGCACTCAGCCCATTTCCATTCCCCCATACCGTATGGCTCCGCGAGAGTTAAAAGAATTGAAGGAACAGTTGCAGGATTTACTTGAAAAGGGTTTCATTAGACCCAGTGTTTCGCCGTGGGGTGCACCAGTATTATTTGTAAAGAAGAAAGATGGTTCGATGAGAATGTGCATTGACTATCGACAGTTAAACAAGGTGACTATCAAAAATAAATATCCACTTCCGCGAATTGATGATTTATTTGACCAGCTTCGGGGTGCCAAGGTATTTTCAAAGATAGATTTGAGATCTGGCTATCATCAGCTGAAGATTAGGGCATCTGATGTCCCTAAGACTGCGTTCCGCACTCGGTATGGACATTATGAATTTCTGGTCATGTCTTTTGGGTTGACAAATGCTCCAGCCAGCTTTTATGGAATTAATGAATCGGGTGTTCCGGCCTTATTTAGACTTGTTTGTAATAGTCTTCATTGATGACATATTAATATATTCCCGCGGTCAGGAGGAGCATGCGCAACATCTCAGAGTGGCCTTACAGACTCTGAGAGATAGCCAGCTATATGCAAAATTTTCAAAGTGTGAATTTTGGCTAAGTTCGGTTGCATTCCTGGGTCATATTGTGACGGCAGCAGGTATTCAAGTTGATCCGAAGAAAATTGAGGCAGTCAAGAGCTGGCCTAGACCGGCATCAACCAGAGATATTCGGAGTTTCTTGGGGTTAGCGGGTTATTATCGCCGATTCGTAGAAGGATTTTCGTCTATTGCAACCCCACTGACCAGATTGACCCGGAAGGGTGTTCAATTTGAATGGTCCGATGAATGTGAGGCGAGCTTTCAAAAGCTCAAGACAACCTTGACCACAACACCGGTATTGGTTTTACCCACAGGTACGGGACCTTATACTGTTTATTGTGATGCTTCCCGTATTGGGCTTGGTGCAGTGTTAATGCGGGATGGCAAGGTTATTGCCTATGCTTCGAGGCAGTTGAAGATTCATGAGAAGTACTATCCAGTGCATGATCTAGAATTAGCGGCGATTATTCACGCATTGAAGATCTGGAGGCATTATTTGTATGGTGTAGCATGTGAAGTATACACCGATCATAAGAGTCTTCAGTATTTGTTTAAGCAAAAGAGTTGAATATGAGGCAGAGAAGGTGGCTAGAGTTGCTAAAAGACTATGATGTTACTATTTTATATCACCCAGGTAAGGCCAATGTGGTGGCCGATGCATTGAGTAGAAAGTCTGGCAGCATGGGTAGTCTTGCATATATTCCGGTCAGTCAGAGACCATTAGCTAAAGATGTCGAGGCCTTAGCTAACCGGTTCGTGAGATTAGACATTTCTGAGCCTAGCAGGGTGTTAGCCCGCACGGTCGCTCATTCTTCTTTATTAGAGCGTATCCGTGAGAGGCAATTTGATGATCCTCATTTGCGTGAGTTGAGAGATACAGTACAGCGGGGAGGTGCCACACTGGTAATCTAGATGATGATGGGGTATTGAAATTGCAGGGTCGAGTTTGTGTGCCCAATGTCGAAGAGATTCGAGAGTTAATCTTAGCGGAGGCCCACAGTTCGCGGTATTCTATTCACCCGGGCGCCGCGAAGATGTACCGGGACTTACGGCAGCACTATTGGTGGCGCAGGATGAAGAAAGATATCATTGCGTATGTCGCTCGGTGTCTAAATTGTCAGCAGGTGAAATATGAGCACCAGAGACCTGGTGGTGTATTCCAAAGGATTGAAATTCCCGAGTGGAAACGGGAGCGGATCACTATGGATTTCGTTACTGGACTTCCTTTGACTTGGAGGAAATTTGATGCTATTTGGGTCATTGTTGATAGGTTGACCAAGTCAGCACACTTCATTCCAATATCTGTCTCCTACTCGTCGGAGAGGTTAGCGGAGGTTTACATTAGGGAGATTGTTCGTCTCCATGGAGTGCCGGTATCTATTATCTCCGATCGGGGTACGCAGTTTACCTCGCGGTTACGGAGAGCGGTCCAGCAGGAGTTAGGCACCCGAGTTTCAGTTGAGTACGACATTTCATCCTCGGACGGATGGCCGGTCCGAGAGGACTATTCGGATTCTAGAGGACATGCTTCGAGCACGTGTTATTGATTTCGGAGGCTCGTGGGACCAATTTCGACCATTAGCAGAGTTCCCCTACAATAACAGTTACCAATCTAGCATCCGGATGGCTCCGTATGAGGCGTTATATGGTAGGCGATGTCGATCACCGGTTGGATGGTTTGAACCGGGAGAGGCTCGGTTGTTGGGTACAGATTTAGTTCAGGAGGCCTTGGATAAGGTCAAGACTATTCAGGAGAGATTGCGTTCAGCTCAGTCCAGGCAGAAGACTTATGCGGATCGTAAGGTTCGAGATGTAAATTTCATGGTTGGTGAACGAGTATTGCTCCGAGTGTCGCCTATGAAGGGCGTGATGAGGTTCGGGAAGAAGGGCAAGCTCAACCCAAGGTATATTGGTCCATTTGAGATTCTAGACAGAGTGGGAGGGGTGGCTTACAGATTAGCTTTGCCGCCTAGCTTATCAGCCGTGCATCTAGTTTTTCACGTATCTATGCTTCGGAGACACCACGGCGATCCCACGCATGTGTTAGACTTCAGTATTGTCCAATTGGACAATGATCTATCTTACGAGGAGGAGACGGTGGCCATTCTAGACCCGCAGGTTCGACAGTTGAGGTCGAAGAGTTATCCTTCTGTACGTGTTCAGTGGAGAGGTCAGCTTCCTGAGGCATCGACCTAGGAGTCCGAGTCTGATATGCGGAGGAGCCCCCACATTTGTTTCCTGACTCAGGTACTTCTTTCTTTTGTCCGTTCGAGGACAAACGATTGTTTTAGAGGTGGAGATTGTGACGACCCAAAGGTTCATCACTTGTTTTATTAATCATTTCGAGCTTTTGAGGCCTTGAAAACCTCATTTATAGTTGCCTCGATTTGCGTGCACAGTCCGGGCACAAAGCTGGAAATTTTTTATGTTGAAATATGTGAAAACGTTGAAGAATTTTGATATTAATATTGATATGGTTGACTTTGGTCAACATTTTTGGTAAACGGACCCGGATCCGTGATTTGACGGTCTCAGAAAATCCGTAGAAAAATATGGAACTTGGGCGTATGCCCGGAATTGAAATCCGAGGTCTAGAACCCCGGTAAAAGAATTTTTCTGTTAAATTGTTTTCTGAAAATGTTTAAGGAAAATGAAACTGAATTTTGATTAAAAAGTACTGATATCGGGCTCGTATTTTGGTTCCGACGCCCGGTACAGGTCATATATATTGGTTAAGCGCTTCCTGGAAAGTTTGGTTGAAAACGGACGTCGTTTGACGTGTTTCGGCCTTAAATTGGAAATTTTGAAAGTTATGAAGATTTGAAAGAATTCTTGTGTTTTAAGGCTCAATTCATGGATTTTGATGTTATTTTAGCGATTTGATCGCGCGAGCAAGTTCGTATGATGTTTTTGAGTTAGTGTGCATATTTGGTTTGGAGCCTCGAGGGCTCGGGTGAGTTTCGGATAGGCATCGGGGTGGTTTTGGACTTAAGAAAAACTGCAGAAAATCTGGAGCAGGCAATCCTTCTTCGCGTTCGCGTCCCTCTGGTCGCGTTCGCGATGGCCAACCTCTTCTCTTCAACGCGTTTGCGTCCCTCTGGTCGCGTTCGCGATGCCCAGCTGTTTCCCTTCATCGCGATCGCGTATTACTTCACGCGTTCGCGTAGTGTAAATTTGAGCCAACCCTTTTTCTCTATGCGTTCGCGTGGACTAGCTCGCGTTCGCGTAGGCCAACCTATAAGCCCCAGAATTTTCTTCTTCGCGTTCGCGTCAAGCCCCACGTGAACACGATGTGTAAAACTTCTTCTTCATCGCGAACGCGACCGGGGTGTCGCGAACGCGATGAACAAACTTATGCCCGGTGAATTTAAGTCAGAAAACAGAACAGAAACGGGATAAAAATCCCATTTCTGTTCAACTCACTCCTCCACAGCCCCTTGGACGATTTTTGAGCGATTCTTCATCAAACTTCTTGGGTAAGTGATTCTTAACTCCCTTTTCTTCATTTCCCGTCAATATTATTTGAATTCATAAGCCTAAATAGGTGTAAATGGGTAGAGAAACTAGAGAATTGAGTATAGTAAGGGTTTTCAAAGAATTTGCGATCTAGACTTCGTTTCGGAGTCGAACTTAAGAACAAATTGTATATTTGAACTCATGGATGATTGGGTGAACTTATTTTGGTTCGAAACTTGAGTTTCGATTATGTGGGCCCGGGGTCGATTTTTACTATTCCGGGCAGAATGTTATAAAAATCATATTCAGCAATATGAACTAGTTTGTTAAGTAGAATTGATGATATTAAATCAATTGTGTATAGATATGATTGGATTGGAGTCAAGTTCGAAAGGAAAAGGCATTGCTACGGATTGAATCGTTCGTAAACTTTCGAGGTAAGTGTTTGTTCTATCCTAGCTTGAAGGAATAGGAATTTAGTTATGAATAAATTGTTGATTAAGAGTTATTGGTGTTATACCGGTAATGAAGATAAATTGTTGAAATTATTATCAATTATTGGTTTAAAACCGGTAATTATAAATATTGTTGATATAGAGATTATTGGCTAAATACCGGTAATATATATATTTATGAATTGGGATCGTGTGGCGCGCCGACCACTTATATATTTATGAATTGGGATCGTGTGGCGCGCCGACCACTTATATATTTATGAATTGGGATCGTGTGGCGCGCCGACCACTTATATAATAAGAAATGGGATCGTGTGGCACGCCGACCACGAAGTGATTTAAATCTTGGCATTGGCCATAGTTGCTGGTAGCCTATTGATATATTTGGGAGCGGGTGGTACGCCTACCACAAGATATAATTACGGTGATAGTTGGGAGCGGGTGGTACGCCTACCACGAGATATGAAATGAGAGAGGAATTGAGACATGAAAGTAAGATTTATTCTGTTGATTAGATTATTCTGGATATCATGAGTTATTGACTGTTATTTCAGAGCAGAGTCTTTCCTTATAAATGTATTGTATATATATATATATATATATTGCAACTGTACAGGTTTATGTGGGTGACTGGCCTTAGCCTTGTCACTAGTTCGCTGGGATAGGCCAGGCACTTACCAAGCACATGGGGTCGGTTGTGCTTGTACTACACTTCGCTCTTTTTGCGCAGATACGGGGTACGGACAGCAGCAACGACGGTAGCGACTTGTGGATTTTCCGACTATTGAGATTACGAGGTAGCCTTGCAGGCGTCCGCAGGACCCGTTGTCTCTTCTATCTATGCTTTTCATTCTGTTATCTCATGTAATCGAGATAAACAGCTTGTATTTTCTTTCAGACAATTATGTGTATTATTCTTAGAAGTTCGTGAGTATTGTGACACCGGTCTTGGGTAGTGTATCATGTTTGGGTTTTCTTTATCATATTTGACTAAGTCTTCCGCTAATTTTGATTATTCCGCTGTAATTTATATGTTTTTAATAATAAGTCTTAATAAGAATTTGGTAATTAATGGAGGTGTAATTAATATTTGGCTTGCCTAGCTTCCATTTAGTAGGCGCCATCATGACCCCGATGGTGGGAAATCCGGGTCGTGACAATCTAGCAGATGATAGAATTATACAACCTATGGAAAAAAATATAATAAGTGCAGTACGAGGAAATTTGATATACCAAAAATTTAAGTTCATAATTAGTGCTAACTATTCAGTAGCGATAAATGATAAAAATATAGATAAATCACTTGTATTATACTGAAAAATGTCAGGAATAAAATTAACCCCAGGTAGTAAGATATTTACAGCAAGATGTAAAAATCTATATATATTAACAACTAAACATAAGATAATGGCAAGAAATAAAATAAACAAAGATAGAAAATCCTTTTGAAAGAATAGTTACAATTATAGATAACAATGAGTATAGTTATAATGAATTAGACATAGAAGAAAATTTAGACATAGTAAAAGAAAGACTAAGCACATCAAAAAGATTAAGTTTTGAAGTAGGACAAACATCATCAAATAAAACAAGCACATTAGACAAGATAGGATATAAAATACCTAAACTTATAGAGCAATTACCAGGAGAAATAAAACATCATCATTATTACATTACAGGAGTAATGAATGGAAAAAAATACTTAATACTAATAAATACAGGACAAGAAGAAAACTATATAACAAGAGAATTAATCACAGAAGATGAGATACTAACTAGTAAAAAATTATACCCCGAATTACCTAAAGGAATGATAACTAATGAAGAAATAGCGGAAAAAGAAATAATTACAGGAGGAATAATTATGATAATAAGATTTAAAATATACCAAGGAGATAAAAATATTATATTAGGAATAAAATGGCTAGAAAAAGTTAAACCATACAACTTAGATAATGAACAACTAATCATACATTATGAAAATAAGAAAGTAACAACAAAAAGAACTATATTATAAATATGAAAATACATATAATAGTAAAAATAATAGTGGAAGGATACTACAATAGATACTACACACCTATGATAGACACAAGATCAGAAGTAAATTTATGTAGATATAATTGCCTACCAGAAGAGAAATGGGAAAAACATAGAACATCCTTACCAGTAACAGGATTTAACAACGAAGGAAGCATAATTACCCACAAATCAAAAAATATAAAAATACAAATATGGGATAAAATACTTACTATAGAAGAAATATACAATTTTGAATTACCCACAAAAGATATTTTACTAGGAATACCATTCTTAGAAACTATACCCACAAGTAATAACTAAAACACATTGGTGGTTTACAACACCATGTAAACAAAAAATAGGAGCAAAAAGAGTTCTAAAAAAGAAAAGAAAAATAACTGATTGGATAAAAGGAAGTGAGAAAATAACACAAAAATTAGAAAATGAAAAAGAAGATACTAATAAAATAGAATTAATTATTTTTTCAATAAATACAGTCAAAATAATTCAAGAAAAACTAGAACCATTGTATAGTGAAAACCCCTTACAAGGTTGGGAAAAACATAAAACAAAGGTAAAAATAGAGCTAATTGATGAAAATAGTATAATAACACAAAACCCTTTAAAATACAATTTTAAAGATTTAAATGAATTTAAAATACACATTGACGAATTACTAGAACAAGGTTATATACAAAAAAGTAATAGTAAACATACAAGTCCAGTATGTATAGTAAATAAACATAGTGAACAAAAAAGAGGAAAAAGTAGAATGGTGATAGATTATAGAAACCTAAATGCAAAAACCAAAACATATAACTACCCAATACCAAACAAAATACTAAAAATAAGACAAATACAAGGATATAACTATTTTAGTAAATTTGATTGTAAATCGGGATTTTACCACTTAAAGTTAGAAGAAGAATCCAAAAAATTAACAACATTTACAGTACCCCAAGGATTTTATGAAAGGAACGTATTACCATTTGGATATAAAAATGCACCAGGTAGATATCAACATTTTATGGATAACTATTTCAAACTATTAGAAAATTGCATAATATATATTGATGATATATTATTATATTCAAAAACACAAGATGATCATATAAAATTATTAGAAAAATTTATTGTCACGACCCTAGTGTAACGACCCGGCCCGTCGTTACTGAAATTTCCACCATGTTACCTTGCATTAACATATCGTATGCTTCTATATCGGTTTTAGAACCTATCGGGTGAGTTAGGAGTGAATTGAATTAAAAATGAAGCAAATAGCATGTTTGAAGGAAGTTTGAATATGGAAAGTCAACCTAGAGTTGACTATCGAGTTAGAGTGCTCGGAATCGGATTCGATGATTCGACTAGTTTCATGGGATCATTTATGACTTAGGAGAGCAATCCGAATTGAATTTGGGGATCCGATGTAGAAATAGGCTTGAATTGGCTAAGGTTGAATTTTGGCGAAATCCGATCGATAGGTGAGATTTTGATCCGGGAGTCGGAATGGAATTCCGACCAGTTGCAGTAGCTCCGTTAGGTGATTTTGGATGTGCCTGCAAAATTTCAGGTCATTCGGACGTTGTTTGATCGGGTTTTGGATTGAATGTTAGTTTTGAAAGCTTTGAAGAAACTTAGGCTTGAATCCGTGTGTAATTAGTGATTTTGATGTTTAGGATGGTGTTTTTATGATTGGAACAAGTTCGCATCGTGTTTTGGAGTATGTTGTTGGTTTTCGTTGGGGCCCCGGGGGTCTCGGGGTGAATCCGGACCATCAACCGGGCATTTTGAACTTGGCAAAATCTGCTGTAAATTGCAGATCACTGTGCAGAAGGCTAAGCCTTCGCGTTCGCGTAGGCTGGGGCACTTTGGTCATCGCGTTCGCGAGGAGGACGGACACGTTCGCGTAGAAGGAATCTGGGAAGCATCGCATTCGCGATGGGGTTAGTCGCGATCGCGTAAGAGGAAATAGCAAAGCATCGCGTTCACGTGGATGGAGGCCGCGTTCGCGTAGAAGGACCTCCGGATGGCTGAAGAAATGTGCATCGCGAACGCGTGGGGCATGTCGCGTTCGTGAAGGGAAATAGGATCAGTGCATCTTGGATGCGTGATAGGTAACGCGAACGCCAAGAGTAAAATGATGCTGGGCATCGCAAACGCGTGGGAGCTCACGCGAACGCGAAGAGCAAATTTGTCTGGCAGTGAAATTAAATTGCAGAACAGATGGCTCACGGGTTCATATACCCAAAACATAATTTTTGAGCCCTAGAGAGAAGAAATCACGGGAAAATGTTGGGAAGTCATCGGGTATTCATCGGAGGTAAGTTTCTTGACTCAAAAACATCATTTGAAGGTAGAATTAACATCAATCTTCATGAATTTGGGTAGAAATTGTGAAGGATTGTGGCCTAGATATTGAAAACGAAAATTTGGGTTCTGAAAAGCCAATCGAACTCCGATTTTGGTAACTTTTATATGTATGGACTCGTGACGAGACGAGGGTTCTGGAAATATGAGTTTTGAAATTTTTCGAGATGTGGGCCCGGGGCTCGGGTTTTGCAAATTTCGTGATTTTTGATATTTGTCGAGTTCTTTCGATTGGGTGATGTTCCATTAGCCTATTTTGAAATATTTGTGGTGATTTGTGCTAGTTTTGACGTGCGTGGATGCCGGTTCGAGGAGCTAAGGCGTCGCGGGCATGAGCTTTCGTCAGTTCGAGGTGGGTAATACTTGTAATTGATGTCCTGAGGGTTAGTAAACCCCGGACTTGCACATCTTAGTGCTGTGTTGAGGTGACTTGCACGTCGAATAACGGGCGTGGGGTAGAGCACCATTGGGGATTGTGACTTGGTCTGTCCCGCGTAATAAATAATAACACCTAATTGTTGAAATGAATTGGACTAATTATCATGTTTGGGCTTCGTGCCAATTATTTGAGTCCTTCGGGGATTGGTATCACTGTTTTGATAACACTGTGCATATTTTATTCTAAATTTAAGGTTTTAAATGGTATTTTTGCTATTCATCATTTTTATAAGATTATGAAAAACTTGAACAAGGTCTTAATAATATTTTAGCTGTGAGCTAATATGATATTGTTACCCGTAGGGCTTTCTTGATTATTTGTTAGACTGATTGGGGCCGAGGGCCATATGTTAGGGCATGACATTTTGTGTGAGCATACGCATACACATGCATGGATCGGACTGCACGCCGCAGTGGTATACGGATCGGGCTGCGCGCCGCAGCAGGTGTGATATTAATATTGTGCTTGGGCTTAGGAGCCCCTCCGGAGTCTGATCCCTCACAGTGAGCACGGGTACCCAAATTGGATCGGGCTATACGCCGTAGTGGTCATATGCATTGCATGGCATACATATATTGGTTTACGTGTACTACGTGGCATAACATTCAGCACTCATACATTACTGGCACACATGCATTAGTTGCCTTATTGACCGGATCTCCTGGTGTAAATTGATAAGGAGTGCTCAGCCCAAGAGGCTGATTTGAGTGCGGACTTGCACTGCTTAAGATTGTATCCAGGTATTGGTATATTATTATGAAAGAATGTAGCTAAAATTGAGATTTCTAAATAATCTACTCACATATGCTAGAAAGGGATAAAAAGATAGTTCTGTATTGTGTACCATGAGATAGTGCCTATCGTGGTTTTCTTCCCTTCAGCATTATTTACTTTTATTACTGCTGAGTTGGAAGTACTCACACCCGACTCCATGCACCTTGTGTGCAGATCCAGGTACATCACAGTGGAGCTGATTCTATTGCGGCTCGGGAGTGCTTTTGGACAGTCGAGGTAGCTGCTAGCGTTCGCAGGACTCGATTCTCCAGTTTGTCTGTATTTTCGTTCAGATCATCTCACACTTGTGCACAGTTATATTCACTATTTACACTTTGTATATTCTGTAGAGGCTCATGACTCTTGACCCTTCGGTCTATGGGAGTTGGTATGCGTTGGGACTTGGTTCCCCTGTTTCGAGATATGTATCTATCACTATTGAATTATTTCCGTATGCTTAAATTGGATAAAGTGAGCTTATGGCTCCGTGATTGTTGTTAATTGGTCGGGCTGGCCTAGCAGTGTGTTGGGCGCCATCACGACCGGATTTGGGGTCGTGACAAGTTGGTATCAGAGCCTAGGTTTACTAGGCCTCATGAGTCTTGAGCCGGTTAGTAGAGTCTTGTGGATCGGTACGGGGACGCCTCTGTACTTATCCTCGGGAGGCTGCGAACCTTCAGGAAACACTTCACATTTCTTGGAATTCTTATCATGCGTACTTGATTCAGCTTGAGATATAATTTTTGAAATTCCTTCCACACGTTTGTGTATGCATCGAGTGCTCAGTAATGTAATTGCCTTATGGCTTGTGATTTCCTCGAACGAGGGACGAGATATAATCTCTGTGAGTTCATGTTGGGCCAGTTAGGATGACTTGAGGCTGGACCTTGTTTATGACTTGAGCATCGAGGTGCTGATTTTGTGAGTGGTGGCAATAGATAATGTATTGAGGGTTTGAAACCCCGTATTTGCACTATACAGTGCTGTGCTGAGATGGAACACGCGTCATGTGATGAGTGTGGTTGTATTGTGACTGGGGATTTGGACTTGATCCTTCCCGATTGATAGATTACTGTGTATAATGACTGAGACTGGCTTATATCTATGTATTTGGGCTAGTAGCCATGTTTGGGGCCTTGTGCCGATCTGTAGAGTATTAGGGAGGCTTACTAATGGATGAGATGTTAATTGTTCGACTCTTGTCTAATCTGTTGTGTAGCCCCGAGCTATGGGCGTGGTGAATAATTATCATATCTCGTAATGTAAAGTGCCTTAGGTGTAGTGGAACGAGTTTAAACTCAGGAAGACTAAAGTGATTTTGCTATGTGTATCCTGGTGGAAGGTATTGTGATGAAATGCTAAATTGAGAAGAAGTAGGAGGGTTGATCCTCATATGTAATTGAAAGGTATTTGATATGTGTTATGATTCGAGCAGGTACAGCGCAGGTTCAAGTATAAATTGTTATAATATGATTCGTATATTATTGAGATTTAATGTTGTTGAAATACATTGTGATATCTTGTTGAGTTGTGGATGTATTGTTAGAATGGTTTGGTGATTCTCTGGCAGGTGGATAGGCCAATTTACAAAGGAAACTCTACCGAAATTTTTGGAAAATTTGGGACTTAGAAAGATTTCTGTCACCTAAAGAGAGTGGGCTTATTGGTGGTGCATGTATATCTGCAAGAATTGCAGAAGAGCTAAGGTCTCTGATGATTCGAGTCTCTGTCAAGGCTTGTAAATGACTTGAGTTTAATCTCATATTAACATTTCGGCATCACTTGAGTAATAATGATGTGAGTGGTTGAAAGTGCTTTGATGAATGGCTTCGAGCTAAGTTGGGGAGTTTGCTATTGAATAACTGATTGCACTATTGTGTGCTATGTTGATTCTGTCTCTAAGTATGTTGGGAAGTTCTGGTAAAGATTATGGTGCTTCGTAGATCTGATGAAGTACTAGGGTGTTTTGAACTGTTGTTGGTAAAGAATATTCACCGTATAGAAAAGAAAGATAGCTGATTGTATCTGTAAGTAATCATGATCTGCATTGTCAGAGTTCTAACAAAACACGAGTGGTTCTACTCAATAGGACGGTTGAATTACAGCTGAATAAGGGTGAATGATGCCGAGAATGGTTTTGCAGTGTTCAAGATTTTGCTTGTAACAGTCAGGTGCCTTAAGATTTGTGTATATGGCTAAAGATGGCGGTTTCGTTAGAGAAGATCAAGACTTGTGTTATATCATGTGAATGGTGGGATTCTAGGTATCCGTATTGGGAAACATTGAGAGAATATTTAGTGGCCTATGGGTCTTAGACCGTGTGGTCTTGTGTACGATTCTCGTGTGGTAACATGAGTTGATGTATTATGGTACTACAGTAAAGACTGATATGAAATTAGAGATGAATCAGAAAGGAAACTGGGTAAATGGAACAACTGGTTAATAAACCAGAATGGTATAAAAAGGAATACGATCGATTCCCGGTATGTGGTTGAAGTAATGAGTCTTGCAGACATTGTAGCAAAGCTCTTGAGCGCTGGCAGTTGTGGCCTAGCTTGATTGTTGGGCGCCATCATGACCGGATTTCGGTCGTGACAGAGAAAGAGTTTATGATGTGTTTTACCGTGGTTTGAAAATGAGTGTATTTTTCCCGTTGGTATGCAAGGCTTGGAATGTGTAATGAGTTTTCTTCTATATGGGATCACGAAAGTCCTTAACTAGTTGAGTGCGCCGATATTTGCGGCGTAGGAAAGGAATATGAATTTCCATGTTATCTTAGTGTGGTATGGTATATGCAATGTGTTATGGAAAGTTGATAATGGCATATTAAAGGTTTTGTGATCAGTTCATAATATATGGGGAGTCATTAAAAGTTATTTAGCAGCGCGGGCTGCTGCAGGTGATTTAAAGAATCGATCTTTCTGGTGATTAAAGAAAATAGTACTGCTATTCTAGTAATTTGGCAGGGTATATGGTCCAAAAGGACAAGGTAATGTAAACTGATAATATCCAGTGGTATGGTGGTATTCTCTTGTTGGATCGACTATAATAACTAAGTCGTTGATGGCATAGTGAAATTTCTGAATGGCTTTCGTGGTATGAATGGACACTTGATGTGCGTTATGTATTTGTACAGTGAAGTACGGGATCGGGCATTGTGATTCATGTGTTATATATGTGTTGGAGACTTGAAGTTCTCGTTAGTCCGCCTATGCAGTGGTTGTATATCATGTGTATCGACACCGTTTTGTGATTATCGAAAATCAGAAGCTCTAGTGGCTTTCTTTCTCAACTTGATATGACGAATTTGGATTATGATACTTGATTGTTGACTGGTCATCAATGGGCCAGGTTGTCTAGACTAATGTGATATAGACTGTGATGGTATGGCACAAATTGTGTAGCAGAGTGCATCAGAGTATGCTCCAGCGGGGTAGTTGTACCTCAGGACCAGCAAACGACTGGTGGGTATTGCTTTGTCGGTTGGGCCTTCGTGGCGGATATCAGTGCAGAGGTTTCTATCGTTGATTTGGTTCTGGTATTGAGTAACTTTGTCGGATACGTTTCTTGTGGCCGAACTTGAGGCTATATATGTTTACCATAATGAGCAATTTGACTCGACGCGCATTTCTTTGGCGAGGGTTCTATATGGATCGGGTGGCGCGCCGCCACAGGTACTGTTATTTGGATCGGGTGGCATGCCGCCACGGGTATGTCATTGGAGCGGGTTGCACGCCGCAACAGTGTAACGTGAAATTATAGTTAGTTATAAGCTACCTGGTATACAATACTTCCTCGCTTCTGAGGAAAAGACCGTTTTGAGTATCGCTTGGCGAATGACACATCGGTTGTGTCCTTTTAGGATTTAATAGCACACGTTAATTGTTTCACCGTGGGTGAGGTTGATTGCTTGGGTTCAAGACCTAGATCTATGCGTGGCTAACCGTTTTGAGCTTAGTGGCTTGAGGTGCTTCATGAGTAATAATGTTGGGATAGAATCACGAATCACGGCAAGGCTACATGATGTTATGACCTCTCGAGGAGGATTAGGTACTCTATTTCTATAACGCGAGACGTGATCTTAGTTCTATGTTATGATGGCACAGAGGAATTGAATTGCAGCTCTATTTGCTGGAGACAGTTGTCATAAATTGAGCTGTCATGATTCGAGTGTGTGCAGACGTTTCTATTGGAGCCTATGTTGAGCTTGTTGTGGCTTAGGCCGGTGTTGAGGTGTCATATCACCAGTGCGGTGTGTTATAATCAAAATAACCGTTGAAGTCATTAACGAATACGAGCATATTGGATCTTAGCTTGTTAGAAAGGTAAAAATCGAGGTTTGGCTCCGAAACCTATTGTGGTATCAGTTTTAAAAGGGAAATGGATTCACGAATGGTTAACCTGAGAGATGGGTTCGGTATATCGCATGCTTCAGCTGCCGTGAGCAGGATATGGAGGTGTTGGAATAAGACTCTATCTAATAAAAGAGGTTTTCAGCAAGTATTTGGATATTGTGGCCAATTGTTGTGATTAGAGACTATCGTCTCGAGTGATTGGGTTGTCGATACATCATATGATCTCACCCGGAGTAGTGAATATGGGTTATTGCAGTGGATTCGAGTGTATCCCGAGTATAGGCATGGGATTTGCAATTGGCATATGATTTCAGAAAGTGCAATGTGATTTATGGTTCAGATGATCTGTGAAATTTTGACTATATGGTGTTTTCGTACTTATGTGAGATAAAGTGACGTATGATCGCCCGAATATATGCTTGGCAAGGTCATTCAGCTATTGGGTTGTTTCTAGTACAACTCTGAGTCCGCTCGAGGACGAGCGTTTGTTTAAGTTGGGGAGAATGTAACGACCCGGCCCGTCGTTATGGAAATTTCCACCCCGTTACCTTGCATTAACATATCTTATGCTTCTATATCAGTGTTAGAACCTATCGGGTGAGTTAGGAGTGAATTGAATTAAAAATGAAGCAAATAACATGTTTGAAGGAAGTTTGAATATGGAAAGTCAACCTAGAGTTGACTATCGAGTTAGATTGCTCGGAATCAGATTCTGATGATTCGACTAGTTTTGGGGGATCATTTATGACTTAGGAGAGCAACCGGAATTGAATTTGGAGATCCGGTGTAGAAATAGGCTTGAATTGGCTAAGGTTGAATTTTGGCGAAATCCGATCGATAGTTGAGATTTTGATCCGGGAGTCGGAATGGAATTCCGACAGTTGCAGTAGCTCCGTTAGGTGATTTTGGATGTGCCTGCAAAATTTCAGGTCATTCGGACGTCGTTTGATCGGGTTTTGGATTGAATGTTAGTTTTGAAAGCTTTGAAGAAACTTAGGCTTGAATCCGTGTGTAATTGGTGATTTTGATGTCTAGGATGGTGTTTTTATGATTGGAACAAGTTCGCATCGTGTTTTGGAGTATGTTGGTGGTTTTCGTTAGGGTACCGGGGGCCTCGGGGTGAATCCGGACCATCAACCGGGCATTTTGAACTTGGCAAAATCTGCTGTAAATTGCAGATCACTGTGCAGAAGGCTAAGCCTTCGCGTTCGCGAGGGCAAGGCCCGCGTTCGCGTAGGCTGGGCACTTTGGTCATCGCGTTCGCGAGGAGGACGGACGCGTTCACGTAGAAGGAATCTGGGAAGCATCGCGTTCGTGATGGGGTTAGTCGCGATCGCGTAAGAGGAAATAGTGAAGCATCGCGTTCGCGTGGATGGAGGTCGCGTTCGCGTAGAAGGACCTCCGGATGGCTGAAGAAATGTGCATCGCGAACGCGTGGGGCATGTCGCGTTCGCGAAGGGAGAATGGATCAGTGCATCGCGGACCCGTGATAGGTAACTGTAACGACCCGGCCGGTCGTTTTAGAAAATTATGCCACAATCCCCAATTTAACTGTTCCCCTAAGTTCATTTCTGCTATTGTGGTTTGCCGGGAGAGTCGGTTATGAAATTTGGAGTATTTTGGGACACTTAGTCCCTAAATGAGAGCTTTAAAGTTAGAAAATGGCCCGTAGCCGGAACAGTGTTAAGACGACCTCGGAACGGAAATCCGATGGTTCCATTAGCTCCGTTAGGTGATTTCGGGGTTGGGAGCGCGTTCGGAAAGTATTTTGGAGGTTCGTAGCTCAATTAGGCTTGAAATGCCGAAGTTTGAAATTTTGGCGAATCCAAACGATAGGTGAGATTTGATCCGGGGGTCGGAATGGAATTCCGACAATTTCTGTAGCTTCGTTATGTGATTTTGGATATGTTCGCAAATTTTCAGGTCATTCGGACGTCGTTTGGTCGGGTTTTAGATCGAATGTGCAATTCGGAAAGTTTTAAGAAATTTAGGCTCGAATCCGTTGTAAATTGATAATTTTTGTGTTTATGGACGTGTTTGGATGATTGGAACAAGTTTGAATAAGGTTATAGGAAGTGTTGGTGTTTTTGGTTGAGGTCCCGGTGGCCTCGGGTGAGTTTCGGGGTGGTTTCGGACCATTTCTAGGCCATTTTTCACTGTTGGTTTTTGGCTACAGCAGTGCTCTACGCAATCGCGGGGTATTGGTCGCGATCGCGGTGAGTAAAATCTGAGAAAAGAACTAATGAATCGCGATCGCGTAGATGGCTTCGCGATCGCGAAGAAGAAATATCTGTCGCGCAGGCCCTACTTTGGAAGATCATATCTTTTTATCTAAAAAATATTTTGAGGTGATTCAAAAACGAAAGTTGTAGATCATCGTGTCTAGTATTCAGAAAGATAATGAAATCCACATTTGGAAATTGGTAGCAAAAGTTATGTACGTTACACTCTATGCTGTCCGAGAAGGATATCTAAAACACATAAATGGATTTGGAAGCTTGTATCTCGAAATATATAAGGACTCAGGAAATGATCAACAAATACAAGTTATATCCCTATGTGTCTAGTTTCCAGAACATCAAACCATTCGTCATTTGGAGTTGTGTGTACAAAGTTATGACCATTTTACTGAAGCCTGTCCGGAGGAACTGGAAGTTGTTCACCGCGATCGCGAGGCATTTCCCGCGATCGCGAAGGGTAATTTTTGGGCCAGAATTTGTTCTCTGCGATCGCGAAGCATTTCCCGCGATCGCAGTGAACAAAATACCTGGACAGAAAGTTTTAAAATATTTCATCCGCGAACCAAACCCATTTTTCCACCATTTTTGGTCATTCTTGAGAGCTTTTGGACGAGAATTGAAAGGGTTTTGACAAGAAGTGATTAGAGGTAAGTCCTATGAACTAAATACATGATTTTATTGAAGAATCATCCTTGAAATTTATGAAAACATAGCAAAATTGTAAGAAATTAGGGCTTGGAGCAAAAACTTTAAATTTGGGATTTGAAGGGCCATTTGTGGTCCGATTTAGGAGATTTTTGTATGGTTAGACTCGTGAGAGTACGAGGGTTCTGAAAACGTAAAAATATTTCAATTCCGAGCCGATGGATTCAGGGGTATTTTGGTCATTTCACCCATTTTCGCGTTGTAGCTGTAATTTATCATTGTAATTAGTTATTTGCGATGTTATTTATACTGTGTAATTGGTTTGACTAGATTAGGGCCACTCGGAGTCGGATATTCGCGGCAAGAGGGTTGTCTCTTAGTGGTTTTGTACCGGAATCGAGGTAAATGACTTGTCTAACCTCGTGTGGGGGAACCTTTACCCTTAGGATATTATGTGATAGTTTTAATGCCTTGTACGCGAGGTGACGGGCGTGTACATGCGCTGGTTGTTGTAACTCACTTTACTTGAATTGTTCAATTCGTGATATTCCCGTTCTTAATTTATTAAATTGTGACATTTACCTGGTATTCGTTAGGGAAGCATGATTAGGTAGGATTTATCTGTCTAATTGCCTAATTGTCCTACTGAACTTCTTGATAATTGTTGGCACTAGTCCTCGGTGAAGTTGTAGTTAAGCATATTATATTTTCCGTGTGCGTTTTCTTTATTGTTGTGTTGGTGGACTGCGGGTTCAATTCCCGGAGATCCCAGGGCTGTGGGTTCGATTCCTAGAGACCCGGATTTGCTATTTGTTTGTGGACTACGGGTTCAATTCCCGGAGATTCCAGGGCTGTGGGTTCGATTCCCAGAGACCCGGAGTGATATTGTTGTGGACTGCGGGTTCGATTCCCGGAGATCCTGAGATTTATTGAGATGTGGACTGCGGGTTCGATTCCCGGAGATCCTGAGATTTATTGAGATGTGGACTGCGGGTTCGATTCCCGGAGATCCTGAGATTTATTGAGATGTGGACTGCGGGTTCGATTCCCGGAGATCCTGAGATTTATTGAGATGTGGACTGCGGGTTCGATTCCCGGAGATCCTGAGATTTATTGAGATGTGGATTGCGGGATAGATTCCCGGAGATCCTGAGATTTATCGAGATGTGGACTGCGGGTTCGATTCCCGAAGATCCTGAGATTTATTGAGATGTGGATTGCGGGTTCGATTCCCGGAGATCCTGAGATTTACTGAGACATGGGCTGCGGGTTCGATTCCCGGAGACCCAGGGGTACTGGTAATGGGACTGTGGGTTCAATTCCCACAGGTCCTGGACTTATTAATTGAGTTTGTTACTTGTTGTTAGTTAATTGTAGACGGTTGCGGTAATCATTTTATTGTTGTTATTTCGGAATTATTATCGTTAAGCTGCTTATTATTGTTATTATCATTTTTGTAACTGTTTTCTCTCAGTAGGGCCCTGACCTTCCTCGTCACTACTCCATCGAGGTTAGGCTTGGCACTTACTGAGTATCGCTGTGGTGTACTCATGCTACTCTTCTGCACACTTTTGTTGTGCAGATCCAGGTACATCAGATCAGGCACATTACGGGTGATTTAGGAGCACTGTGAGGAGACTTGAGGTATGATCTGCTACGTCCGCAGATCCGGAGAGTCCCCTTCTATTCTCATTAGTGATATATCAGTTATTTCCCTTGGTTCCGTTGTATAGACATTCTTGATGTATAGATCCACAGTTGTACTCTTTCTTAGTCCGTGTTGCCCGTGGGATTCCGGGTCTTGGTGGTATTTTTTTTTCATAGTGTGTTTGACGAGTGTATGTGCCAAGCGGCACGGATTACATTCCTTTTATCTCATTTCCCGCTAATTCTTATTAAATGTGCATAAGCTTGTATTTTCCGCAATGTGTTAGGCTTACCTAGTCGTGGGGACTGGGTGCCATCATGACAGGTTCACGATTGGTGAACTAGGTTCGTGACAGTAACGCGAACGCGAAGAGTAAAATGATGATGGGCATTGCGAACGCGTGGGAGCTCACGCGAACGCGAAGAGCAAATTTGTCTGGCAGTGAAATTAAATTGCAGAACAGATGGCTCACGGGTTCATACCACCCCATTTTTGAGCCCTAGAGAGAAGAAATCACGGGAAAACGCTGGGAAATCATCGGGAAATCATCGGGTATTCATCGGAGGTAAGTTTCTTGACTCAAAAACATCATTTTATGGTAGAATTAACATCAATCTTCATGAATTTGGGTAGAAATTGTGAAGGATTGTGGCCTAGATATTGAAAACGAAAATTTGGGTTTTGAAAGGCCAATCGAACTCCGATTTTGGTAAATTTTATATGTATGGACTCGTGGTGAGACGAGGGTTCTGGAAATATGAGTTTCGAAATTTGTCGAGATGTGGGCCCGGGGCTCGAGTTTTGCAAATTTCGTGATTTTTGATATTTGTCGAGTTCTTTCGATTGGGTGATGTTCCACTAGCCTATTTTGATATATTTGTGCTGATTTGTGCTAGTTTTGACGTGCTTGGATGCCTGTTCGAGGAGCTAAGGCATCGCGGGCATGAGCTTTCGTCGGTTCGAGGTGGGTAATACTTGTAAATGATGTCCTGAGGGTTAGTAAACCCCGGACTAGCACATCTTAGTGCTGTGTTGAGGTGACTTGCACGTCGGATAACGGGCGTGGGGTAGAGCACCATTGGGGATTGTGACTTGGTCCGTCCCGTGTAATAAATAATAACACCTAATTGTTGAAATGAATTGGACTAATTATCATGTTTGGGCTTCGTGCCAATTATTTGAGTCCTTCGGGGATTGGTATCACTATTTTGATAACACTGTGCATATTTTATTCTAAATTTAAGTTTTAAAATTGTATTTTTGCTATTCAGCAGTTTTATAAGGTTATGAAAAACTTGAACAAGGTCTTAATAATATTTTAGCTATGAGCTAATATGATATTGTTACCCGTAGGGTTTTCTTGACTATTTGTTAGACTGATTGGGGCCGAGGGCCATATGTTAGGGCATGACAATTTATATGAGCATATGCATACACATGCATGGATCGGACTGCACGCCGCAGTGGTATACGGATCGGGCTGCGCGCCGCAGCAGGTGTGATATTAATATTGTGCTTGGGCTGTAGGAGCCCCTCCGGAGTCTGAACCCCCACAGTGAGCACGGGTACCCAAATTGGATCGGGCTACACGCCGTAGCGGTCATATGCGTTGCATGGCATACATACATTGGTTTATGTGTACTACGTGGCACAACATTCAGCACTCATACATTACCGGCACACATGCATTAGTTGCCTTATTGATCAGATCTCCTGGTGTAAATTGATAAGGAGTGCTGAGCCCGAGGGGCTGATTTGAGTGCGGACTTGCATTGCTTGAGATTGTATCCAGGTATTGGTATATTATTATGAAATAAAGTAGCTAAAATTGAGATTTCTAAATAATCTACTCACATATGCTTGAAAGGAATAAAAAGATAGTTCTGTATTGTGTAGCATGAGATAGTGCCTATCGTGGTTTTCTTCCCTTCAACATTATTTACTTTTATTACTGCTGAGTTGGAAGTACTCACACCCGACTCCCTGCACCTTGTGTGCAGATCCAGGTACATCACAGTGGAGCTGATTCTATTGCGGCTCGGGAGTGCTTTTGGACAGTCGAGGTAGATGCCAACGTTCGGAGGACCTGATTCTCCAGTTTGTCTGTATTTTGTTCTGATCATCCCACACTTGTGCACAGTTATATTCGCTATTTACACTGTGTATACTCTGTAGAGGCTCATGACTCTCGACCCTTCGGTCTATGGGAGTTGGCACGTGTTGGGACTTGGTTCTCTGTTTTTAATATATCTATCATTGTTGAATTATTCCGTTATACTTAAATTGGATAAAGTGAGCTTATGGCTCTGTGATTGTTGTTAATTGGTCAGGCTGGCCTAGCAGTGTGCTGGGCGCCATCACGACAGGACGTAGGTGTCACGACCCTAGTTCACCAATCGTGAACATGTCATGACGACACCGAGTCCCCACGACTAGGTAAGCCTAACACATTGCGGAATATACAAGTTTATGAACATTAAATAAGAAATAGCGGAAAACGATATAAATAAGAATGTAATCTGTGCCGCTTGGCACATACACCCGTCACACACTGTATAAACACCACCAAGACCCGGAATCCCACGGGTAACACAGACTAAGAGAAAATACAACTGTGGCTCTATGTGTAAAGAGTATCTAAACAACGAGATGAAGGAAAAACATCTACTAGAACTATCAGAATAGAAGGATGGCCTCCGGATCCGCAGACGTAGCGGATCATACCTCGAGGTCTCCCAAGGTGCTGCTGAATCACCTAGTATGAGCCTGTCCCGATGTACCTCGATCTGCACAACAAAAGTGTGCAGAAGAGTAGCATGAGTACACCACGACGGTACTCAGTAAGTGCCAAGCCTAACCTCGATGGAGTAGTGACGAGGAAGGTCAGGGCCCTACTGAGAGAAAACAATTACAATAATGATAATAACAATAATAAGCAGTTTAAACGATAATAATTCCGAATGACAACAATAAAATGATTACTGCAACCGTCTACAATTAACTAACAACAAATAACAAACTCAATTAATAAGTCCCGGACCTGTGGGAATTGAACCCACGGTCCCATTAACAGCACCCCTGGGTCTCCGGGAATCGAACCCGCAGCCCATGTCTCAATAAATAATCAATAACTCAGGATCTCCGGGAATCGAACCCGCAGACATCTCAATAATATATCAATAGCTCAGGATCTCCTGGAATCGAACCCGCAGTCCCTACAAATAACTCAGGATCTCGGGAATCGATCCCGCATTCCACATCTCAATAATATATCAATAGCTCAGGATCTCCGGGAATCAAACCCGCAGTCCCTATAAATAACTCAGGATCTCCGGGAATCGAACCCGCAATATATCAATAGCTCAGGATCTCCGGGAATCGAACCCGCAGTCCCTACAAATAACTCAGGATCTCGGGAATCGAACCCGCAGTCCTACAAATAACTCAAGATCTCGGGAATCGAACCCGCAGTCCCTACAAATAACTCAAGATCTTGGGAATCGAACCTGCAGTGCCTACAAATAACTCAGGATCTCGGGAATCGAAACCGCAGTCCCTACAAATATCACTTCGGGTCTTTGGGAATCGAACCCACAGCCCTGGGATCTCCGGGAATTGAACCCGCAGTCCACTAACACATCAAATAAAGAAAACACACAGAGAGAATATAATATGTTTAACTACAACTTCACCAAAACTAGTGCCGACAATTTATCAAGAACTTCAAGTAAGTCAACTAGGCAATTAGACATGTTGAATCCTAGCTAATCATGCTTTTCTAACTAATACCGGGTAAAAGTAACACTTTTATCGGCTAAGAGCAGGAATATCACTAATCGGATAATTCAAGTAAGTGTGTGTCACAACAACCAGCGCATGTACACGCCCGTCACCTCGCGTACAAGGCATTTAAACTATCACATAATATCCTAGGGGTGAAAGTTCCCCCACACGAGGTTAGACAAGCCACTTACCTCGACTCCGGTACAAAACCGCTAAGAGACAACTCCCTTGCCGCGAATGTCGGCCTCGACAGGTGTAGTATCTGATAAAAATCAATAGAATCACATCAAAATAGGCCAATTGGGCATTACCCAATCAAAACAACTCAAAATACACCAAAACCCACAAGTTGCCAAAACCCGACTTCCGGTACGCTTCTCGAAAAATTACGGAAGTTATATATTCAGGTTCCTTATCTCACCACGAGTCCGTGCATATAAAATTTATCGAAATCGGACTTCATTTGCCCATTCAAATCGAAGGTTTTCTAAAATTTAGGCCTAGGGCTAAAACCGTCCATTAATCCTCCATTAACAGTGAAATAATCACGAATTTCATGATAAACTAACGAATTAAGGTCAAGAAACTTACCCCCGATGATTTCCCGATGATAACCCAGCGTTGCCCCTTCAATATCCTCTCTTGGAGCTCAAAAATGACGTTTTTGTGTGATAGGCCACGTCTGAAATGTTTTTGGAATTAAAGTCAGTGCCAGGCCATTTTATCGCTTTTGCGGATAATTTTCGCATAGGTGGGACCGCTTTTGCGGTTCTATTTCCGCTTTTGCGGTTCCGCATCCGCGGTCAAATTCCGCTTCTGCGGTTCTGACAGACACCAGCACTTTTCTCGGCACGGAAATGAGCATAACTTCCTCATACGATGTCCAAATTCGACGATTCTTTTTGTTATGGCTCCGAAATTACGATACGGATCTAATGGTTCAAACAAAATTGAATTTGGAGATCATTTACCTAATATGGTACCCCTTTATGTTCAAAGAAGCAAAGATTGAAACATCAAATAAGAGCGTGATCACAACCCGAAACACACCCGAGGCCCCCGGGACCCCAATCAATCATACCAACCAACCCCAAAACACATTACGGACTTGCTCGAGGCCTCAAACCACGTCAAACAACTCTAAAACCATGAATTACACCCCGATTCAAACTTTATGAACTTTGAAGTTTCCTACTTCTATTTCCGATGCCGAAACCTATCAAATCGCATCCGATTGACTTCAAATTTTGCACACACGTCCAAAATAATATATTGAAGCTACAAAAACTTTCGGAATTCCATTCCGACCCTCGGATCAAAATCTCACCTATCAACCGAAATTCGCCAAAATACTAACTTTGCCAATTCAAGCTTAATTCTACACCGGTCATCACAAAAATATTCCGGACACACTCCTAAGTCCCAAATCACCTAACGAAGCTATCCGAACCATAAGATTTGCATTTTGAATCCGATATCAAAATTTCCACTTCCGGTCAAATTTTCTCAAAAACCTTCAATTTTCTATCTTTAGCCAAACGACTCCAAAATGACCCACGGACCTCCGAATTCACTTCCGATCGCGCTCCCAAATCCAGAATAACCATACGGAGCTACTCCCGGTCTCGGAATCCCAAACGGACATCAATAACACTAAAATGCATTTTAAGCCAAATTGATGCAATTTCTTCTAAAATGCTATCTTCCATAATATGCGCCAAAACGCTCCCGGGTTATCCAAAACCCGATCCAGGCATACGCCCAAGTCCGAAATCATCATATGAACCTGTTGGAACCTTCAAATCTCAATTCCGAGGTCGTATACTCAAAATTCCAATCCTAGTTCATTTCTTCAATTTTAAGCTTTGGAAATGAGAAATTTTCATTTAAATTTGACTCCAAACTTCTTGAATTTTAATTCTCACCATACAAACAAGTCAATATACTTGAGATGAAGTTGCTCATGGCCTCAAACTGCTGAATGACGCGCCGTATCTCAAAATGACCGGTTGGGTCGTTACAATCTGTAACGACCCGACCCGTCGTTACGGGAATTACCATCCCGTTACCTTGCATTTTACATATATCATGCTTTTATATCAGTATTAGAGTATATCGGGTGAGTTAGGAGTGATTCGGGTTGAAAATGAAGCAAATAGCATGTTTGAAGGAATCTTAAATATGGGAAGTCAACATAGAGTTGACTATTGAGTTAGAGTGCTCGGAACCAGATTTCAATGATTCGACTAGTTTTGTGGGATCATTTATGACTTAGGAGAGCAATCGGAATTGAATTCGGAGGTCCGGTGTAGTTTTAGGCTTGAATTGGCGAATGTTGAATTTTGGCGAAAACCGGATGGTAGGTGATATTTTGATCCGGGGGTCAGAATGGAATTTCGACAATTTCTGTAGCTTCGTTATGTTATTTTGGATATGTATGCAAATTTTCAGGTCATTCGGACATCGTTTGATCGGGTTTTGGATTGAATGTTAGTTTTGTAAGTTTTGAAGAAACTTAGGCTTGAATTCATGTGTAAATGGTGATTTTGATGTTTAGGATGGTGTTATTGTGATTGGAACAAGTTCGTATCGTGTTTTGGAGTATGTTGGTGGTTTTCGTTGGGGTCCCGAGGGTCTCGGGATGAATCCGGGGGTCCAAACGGACCATTCTTGGCCAAAGAAAAGAGCTGGTTTGCTGTCATAAGTCCAGCAGAAATTTACTCTCTGTGATCGCACTAGTGAGCATGCGATCGTGTAGAGTAATGGTGAGGGGGAGAATTTTACCCTTCGCGATCGCAGAGCAAGGGACGCGATCTCATACGGTCAAGAGCGGAAGCAACGAGATCGCAGGGGGGCACGGACGCGATCGCGTAGAGTAATCAGTTGCCCATCGCGATCACATGAGGGTCTACGCGATTGCGTAGAAGAGAAATGGGGTCCAGGGAATTTGTGCTACGCAATCGCAGGAAGAGAGACGCGATCGCGTGAGGCCGGATTTTTCAACATCGCGATCGCGTGAGGCGAGTCGCGATCGTGTAGAGCAAACTGCTCTGGCAGTGAATTAAATCACAGGACAGCGGGGTCGCGGGTTCATTCACCCAAATCACAATTTTGAGCCCTAGAGAGAAGAAAACTCGAGGAAAACACTGAGAAATCATCGGGTATTCGTCGGAGGTAAGATTCTTGACTCAAAAACATAATTTTATGGTAGTATTAACGTTATCTTCATGAAATTGGGTAGAAATCTTGAAGAATTGTGGCCTAGGTATTGAAAACGGGATTTTGAGTTTTGGATGGCCATTTGAACTCCGATTTTGATAAATTTTATATGCACAGACTCGTGGCGAGACGAGGATCGCGTTGGTACTAATTTTGGAATTTTCCGAGCATTGGGCCCGGGGTCGGGTTTTACCAACTTAGTGTATTTATGCAAATTTCATGTAAATTGAAATGGGTTATGATTCTTTGACCCGTATTTGATATAATTATTGTGGTTTGACTAGATTCTACGCACGAGGGAGCTAAATTCAAAGGAAAAGGCATCGCGGACGAGTCTACGACCGGCTAGAGGTGAGTAGTTTGTGTATATGGTAGCTTGAGGGTTCGAAACCCCGGCTTAGCTCATTGTGACGCTAGTAGGGCGTGGCTCGCACACCGTGGCAGGTGCGGGATTGATTGTGACTGGGGATTGAGACTTGGTCCATCCCGGAAATGAATAATATGTTATTAGTGTTGGAAATACACCGTATTTGAATTATTTGTGGGCTGTAAGTCTTGTTTGGGGCCTTGTGCCGACCTGTAGCATCCTTAGAGGACAATATTTATGAGATAGCTATATTTGCTTAAATCACTGATCTCAGTCCTGGAAGTTGAAATCACATTATTGATAAGCTAAGTCACCGACTTTTGCAAATTTAATAAAGTTAAAGTATTTTTCCTAAATTATGAACTGGAAACTGGAATTAAGAAAAATGAACTGTTTTGTGACTTATTTGCTTATTGTGGATTGAACATGGATCGGGCTACACGCCGCAGTGGTTGATATGAGGATAGGGCTGCACGCTGCAGCAGTATTGCGCTTGGGCTGTAGGAGCCCCTCCGGAGTCTGTACACACCCCCAGTGAGCGCCGTCGACGCTAAATGGATCGGGCTACACGCCGTAGCGGTTATGTGTTTTGCATTGCATCTTTTTTTGTTGAATTACTCTGTGGTAGCTATATTGTACTGTTGATGCTAGTTCGTAGGAGGAATCGAACTGTAGTTTAGCTTCATTATGTGGTATTCTGTGGATTTCTTATTTTCAGCTACTTGTATATATTTATTACTCACTAAGTACTTAGTACTCACCCCTACTCCCTGCACCTTTTGTGTGCAAACTCACGTACTCAGGAGCAGTAGACAGGCATTTCCAGCGTTTGCGGTGTCATATCGAGTTGCTGAGGTAGCTGCCTACGTTCGCAGAACCTAGCTTCTCCTCTCCTTTCCAGTTGTTATTTGTATTTGTATTCGGACTTGAGTATTTCTATATAGTACTCTCTATTCCTGTTGGGTTTTGTTAGAGGCTCTAGACTTGTGACTCCGGATCTTTGGGAGTGTCAGTATTTTGTTCATTATTATTATTATTGGAGTTCTTAAACTCATATATTCCTCTTGGGTTGTCCATTTGGGACTGGTATTAGATGAAATCAGCAATTGTTAGTATGGCTGGCCTAGCTTGATTGTTGGGCGCCATCACGACCGGATTTGGGTCGTGACACAATCTCCCCCACTTAAACATACGTTCGTCAGCCGGTTTAGTAGGCTTTCGCGGATCGGTACGTAGACGTCCGTATCTATCCTCGGAGGGCTACAGAAACTTTAGGAAAAACCTCATTTTCTTGGATTCATATCGTGCGATTTGTGCTATCTTGAAATTAAACTTTTCCATATTCTATTCTCTCGCAGATGGTGAGAACACGGGCTAATGGGCGTGGCGGACGACCACCATTGGCACCTAGGGGCCGTGGTCGTGGTAGAGGTAGGGCAGCAGTACCAGCACCTGCTGATCCACCAGCTGACCAGACTCAGGGTTAGATTCCCGCACTAGTGGCCCAGGCTCAGGACCAGATTCCAGCGGCAGACACTTCGGCAACTCAGGTTCAGGCACCGGCCGTGCCCATTGTGATATCAGGTCTTCAGGAGACCTTGGCTCAGATCTTATCAGTATGCACAGGCTTGGCTCAGATAGTTGCAGCTACTGCTGCAGCGTCTTCTTCACAGGCAGGGGGAGAGAATCAGACCCCTGTGGCTCGCACACCCGAGCCAGTTTAGCCAGTTGCGCCTGTTGCACCAGCTCCTGCTTATGTGGTTCCAGTTATGCCCGACGATGAGCAGCGTCGTTTGGAAAGGTTTGAGAGACTACAGCCTCCGGCATTCAGTGGTGCTGAGGGCGAGGACGCCCATGGTTTTCTTGACAAGTGTCAGCGCATGCTTCGCACCGCGGGTATTCTAGAGTCCAGCGGTGTTTCATTCACCACTTTTCGGTTCACAAGTGCAGCATTTCAGTGGTGGGAGGATTTTGAGAGGCGTAGGCCCGCTGGGGCAGCGCCCCTCACTTGGCAGCAGTTCTCCACGGTATTTTTGGAGAAGTATGTGCCTCAATCCCAGAGAGAGGAGCTGCGTTGTCAGTTTGAGTGGCTGAAGCTGGGGGATATGTCGGTTACTCAGTATGAGATGAGATTCACACAATTGGCCCGTCATGCCATGTGGATGGTTCCTACGGATAGAGAGAGGATCGGGAGATTTATATATGGTCTTATCTATCCCATCTATATATTGATGACCAGAGAGAGAGCTTCGGCATTTACCTTTGAGGAGGTGGTTGATGCTGCCCGTCATATTGAGTCAGAACGCCGCAGAGAGCGGGAGGAGAGAGAGGCTAAGAGGCCTCGTTGTACTGGCAGTTACAGTGGTGCTCCGTCTACGGGTCAGCCTCAACATAGCAGGGGTCGTTCTTTCAGATCTCATCAGTCTGGACGTGCAGAGTCCAGTGGAGTTTCATCAGATCGTGGTCGTCAGGGCCATCAGGGTTATCAAGGTCAGCAGGGCCGTCAGCAGAGTCAGCCTGCATTGAGTGCTCTTCCAGCTCAGAGCTCTGCTCCTGTTTCCTCAGCACAGGATTCATCTGTAGCGAGGGGTCCTCAGCAGCCCCTTCTTCCATCTTCAGGTCGTTGTTTTGAGTGCGGTGATTTGGGCCATATCAGGAGAGAGTGTCCTCAGTGGCTTCATAAGCGGTCTCAACAGAGGGATCAGCCCTCGTCTTCTACTCCTGTTTCTTCAGCGCCAGCACAGTCGGCTAGGACTGGTGGCCAGGTATCCGGAGGTCGCCCTAGAGGCGAGGATCGTACTGGTGGAGGCCAGGCTCGTTTCTATGCTCTTCCAAATAGGAAGGATGCTAGTGCTTCAGATGCGGTCATTTCAGGTATTATCTCAGTCTGCCACAGGGATGCTTCTATCTTATTTGATCCCGGATCCACCTATTCTTATGTTTCTACTTATTTTTCTCATCACTTGCGTATGACCCGTGGTATTCTTGCTTTGCCCGTACATGTGTCTACCCCAGTGGGGGATACTGTTGTTGTGGATCAGGTATATCGATCCTGTATTATTACTATTGGGGGTCTGGAGACCCGAGTTGATTTATTACTACTGGGCATGGTAGATTTCGATGTGATACTAGGCATGGATTGGCTATCTCCTTACCATGCGATTCTGGACTGTCATGCCAAGACAGTCACACTAGCTATTCCAGGTAATCCGAGGATCGAGTGGCGTGGCTTGACTGATTATGTGTCCGACAGGGTGATTTCTTATATAAAAGCTCAACGAATGATTGGCAAGGGTTGTTTGTCTTATTTGGCCTTCATTAGAAATGTTGAGGCTGAGACACCCGGTCTTGATTCGGTCCCCATTGTGAGGGAGTTTCCGGATGTATTTCCAGTAGACCTACCAGGCATGCCGCCTGACCGAGATATCGATTTTGGTATTGACTTGGTGCCGGGCACTCGGCCCATTTCTATTCCTCCCTATCGCATGGCACCAGATGGAGTTAAAAGAATTGAAGGAACAACTTCAGGAACTCTTATATAAAGGTTTCATTCATCCGAGTGTGTCACCTTGGGGTGCAACGGTGTTGTTCGTGAAGAAGAAAGATGGCACAATGAGGATGTGCATTGATTACAGGCAGCTGAACAAGGTAACAGTGAAGAATAAGTACCCATTGCCTTGTATTGAGGACCTATTTGATCAGCTCCAAGGAGCTAGTGTATTTTCTAAGATTGATCTTCGATTGGGCTATCATCAGTTGAAGATCAGGGACTCGGATATTATGAAGACAGCGTTCAGGACGCGATATGGGCACTACGAGTTCCTGGTGATGTCTTTCGGGTTGACTAATGCCCCAGCTGCATTCATGCACTTGATGAATAGTGTATTTCGGCCATACCTTGATTCTTTTGTGATTGTGTTTATTGATGATATTCTGGTGTATTCACGCAGCCAGGAGGAGCATGCACAGCACTTGAGGGTGGTATTGCAGAGGTTGAGAGAAGAGAAGCTCTATGCAAAATTCACTAAGTGTGAGTTCTCGCTTGATACAGTGGGTTTTCTGGGACATGTAGTGTCCAGTGATGGTATTTGGGTTGATCCTCAGAAGGTCGAGGCAGTGCAGAATTGGCCCAGACCTTCCTCAGCTACAGAGATTCGGAGTTTTCTCGGCTTGGCAGGCTATTATCGCCGGTTTGTTCGGGGTTTCTCATCTATTGCTTCACCGTTGACTAAGTTGACACAGAAGAATGCTCCATTTGTGTGGTCCTGATGAATGTGAAGAGAGCTTTCAGAAGCTCAAGGAGGCTTTGACCACGGCTCCAGTACTTGTGTTACCATCGGCCTTAGGGTCATATACGGTGTATTGTGATGCTTCTAGAGTTGGACTCGGTTGTGTGTTGATGCAGGAGGGTAGAGTTATTGCATATGCTTCCCGTCAGCTAAAGCCCCACGAGAAGAACTACCCTGTTCATGATTTGGAGTTAGCTGTTATTGTTCATGCCTTGAAGATTTGGAGGCATTACCTATATGGTGTATCTTTGATGTATATACAGACCACCGCAGCCTTCAGCATTTGTTGAAGCAGAAAGATCTAAATTTGAGGCAGCGGAGATGGCTTGAATTGCTTAAAAGACAATGATATTACTATCTTGTACCATCCCGGGAAAGCCAATGTAGTGGCTGATGCTTTGAGCCGGAAGGCTATTAGTATGGGCAGTTTGGCGTATATTCCAGTTGGGGAGAGACCCCTAGCAGTTGATGTTCAGGCGTTAGCTAATCAGATGGTGAGGCTGGATATTTCTGAGCCCAGTCGGGTGATGACTTGTGTAGTAGCTCGTTCTTCTTTATATGATCGTATCCGAGAGCGCCGGTATGATGATCCACACTTACTTGTCCTTAAGGATAGAGTTCAGCATGATGATGCCAGAGATGTCACTATTGATAGTGATGGTGTATTGAGGATGCAAGGCCGGATATGCGTGCCCAATGTTGACGGCCTTCGTGAGTTGATATTGGAGGAGGCCCACAGGTCGCGGTATTCTATTCATCCAGGAGCCGCGAAGATGTACCAGGATTTGAAGCAGCATTACCGGTGGAGAAAGATGAAGAAAGATATTGTGAGCCATGTGGCTCGGTGTCTAAACCGTCAGCAGGTCAAGTATGAGCATCAGAGACCTGGTGGTGTATTCCAGCGTATTGATATTCCTGAGTGGAAGTGGGAAAGGATTACTATGGACTTTGTTAGTGGAGACTCCCACGGACAGCGAGGAAGTTTGATTCAGTTTGGGTGGTGGTAGATAGGTTGACCAAGTCAGCTCACTTCATCCCAGTGTGTACTGCGTATTCCTCAGAGCGGTTGGCAGAGATATTCATTCGTGAGATAGTGAGGTTGCATGGAGTTCCCATTTCTATTATATCAGACAGAGGTACCCAGTTCACTTCTCAGTTCTGGAGGACTTTTCAGCGAGAGTTGGGTTCACAGGTAGAGTTGAGCACATCATTTCATCCACAGACGGACGGGCAGTCTGAGTGTACTATTCAGATATTGGAGGACATGTTGCGTGCTTGTGTTATTGATTTTGGTGGTTCATGGGCTGATTACTTGCCTCTTGCGGAGTTTGCTTATAATAATAGCTATTAGTCCAGCATTCAGATGGCACCATATGAAGCTTTATATGGGAGGCGGTGTAGGTCTCCAGTCGGTTGGTTAGAGCCCGGCGAGGCTAGGTTGTTGGGGACAGAGTTAGTCCAAGATGCCTTAGACAAGGTGAAGGTGATTCAGGAGAGACTTCGCACAGCTCAGTCGCGTCGGAAGAGTTATGCGGACCGGAAGGTCCGAGATGTGTCTTATTCAGTAGGTGAGAAGGTGTTGCCGAAGGTTTCGCCTATGAAGGGTGTTATGAGGTTTGGAAAGAAAGGGAAGTTGAGCCCAAGGTTTATTGGACCTTTTGAGGTGCTTAGGAAAGTTGGGGAGGTGGCCTATATGCTTGCTTTGCCACCCAGTTTGTCGGGAGTTCACCCGGTGTTCCATGTATCTATGCTCCGGAAGTATGTCGGAGACCCGTCTCATGTGTTAGATTTCAGCACGATACAGCTAGATGAGGACTTGACTTATGATGTGGAGCCAATAGCCATTTTGGATCGTCAGGTGCGTAAACTGAGATAAGTGTGGTGGAGAGGTCATCCCATGGAGGAAGCAACATGGGAGATCGAGCAGGAGATGCGAAGCAGATACCCACACTTGTTTGATACTCCAGGTATGTTTCTTAACCCGCTCGCGGACGAGCGTTGGTTTAAGTTGGGGAGAATGTAACGACCCGGCCCGTCGTTATGGGAATTACCACCCCGTTACCTTGCATTTTACATATCTTATGCTTTTATATCAGTATTAGAGTATATCGGGTGAGTTAGGAATGATTCGGGTTGAAAATGAAGCAAATAGCATGTTTGAAGGAAGCTTAAATATTGGAAGTCAACCTAGAGTTGACTATTGAGTTAGAGTGGTCGGAACCGGATTTCGATGATTCGACTAGTTTTGGAGGATCATTTATGACCTAGGAGAGCAATCATAATTGAATTCGGAGGTCCGGTGTAGTTTTAGGCTTGAATTGGCGAAGGTTGAATTTTGGCGAAAACCGGATGGTAGGTGATATTTTGATCCGGGGGTCAGAATGGAATTCCGACAATTTCTGTAGCTTTGTTATGTGATTTTGGATATGTATGCAAATTTTCAGGTCATTCGGACATCGTTTGGTCGGGTTTTGGATTGAATGTTAGTTTTGAAAGTTTTGAAGAAACTTAGGCTTGAATTCGTGTGTAAATGGTGATTTTGATGTTTAGGCTGGTGTTATTGTGATTGGAACAAGTTCGTATCGTGTTTTGGAGTATGTTGGTGGTTTTTGTTGGGGTCTCAGGGGTCTCGGGATGAATCCGGGGGTCCACACGGACCATTCTTGGCCAAAGAAAAGAGCTGGTTTGCTGTCATAAGTGCAGCAGAAATTTACTCTCTGCGATCGCACTAGTGAGCATGCGATCACGTAGAGTAATGGTGAGGGGGGAGAATTTTACCCTTCGCGATCGCAAAGCAAGGGACGCGATCGCATAAGGTCAAGAGCGGAAGCAACACGATCGTCGGGGGGGCACGGACGCGATCGCGTAGAGTAATCAGTTGCCCATCGTGATCGCATGAGGGTCTACGCAATCGCGTAGAAGAGAAATGGGGTCCAGGAAATTTGTGCTACGCGATCGCAGGAAGAGAGACGCGATCGCGTGAGGCCGGATTTTTGAACATCGCGATCGCGTGAGGCGAGTCGCGATTGTGTAGAGCAAACTGCTCTGGCAGTGAATTAAATCACAGAACAGAGGGGTCGCGGGTTCATTCACCCAAATCATAATTTTGAGCCCTAGAGAGAAGAAAACTCGAGGAAAACACAGAGAAATCATCGGGTATTCGTCGGAGGTAAGATTCATAACTCAAAAACATAATTTTATGGTAGAATTAACATTAATCTTCATGAAATTGGGTAGAAATCTTGAAGAATTGTGGCCTAGGTATTGAAAACGGGATTTTGAGTTTTGGAAGGCCATTTGAACTCCGATTTTGATAAATTTTATATGCACAGACTTGTGGAGAGACGAGGATCGCGTTGGTACTAATTTCAGAATTTTCCGAGCAGTGGGCCCGGGGTCGGGTTTTACCAACTTAGTGTATTTATGCGAATTTCGTGTAAATTGAAATGGGTTATGGTTCTTTGACCCGTATTTGATATAATTATTGTGGTTTGACTAGATTCTACGCACGAGTGAGCTAAATTCAAAGGAAAAGGCATCGCGGACGAGTCTACGACCGGCTAGAGGTGAGTAGTTTGTGTATATGGTAGCTTGAGGGTTCGAAACCCCAGCTTAGCTCATTGTGACGCTAGTAGGGCGTGGCTCGCACACCGTGGCAGGTGCGGGATTGATTGTGACTGGGGATTGAGACTTGGTCCATCCCGGAAATGAGGAACTTTCTAAATTTACTAATAATTATATATAATTAGATAATAATAATAATTAAGTATATCATTCCATTCAGAAAGAACACAAAAAGGAGAAAGAACATTATTTCGCGGATTCTTGCCATCACTGCTGGAAAACAAATTTTTCAAATTCTTCTTCCATGAGGGACTTCAATGAAGCAAGATTTTTTGATTTCCCGTTCATCGTATCGATATGTTATTAGTGTTGGAAATACACTGTATTTGATATAGTTGTGGGCTGTAAGCCTTATTTGGGGCCTTGTGCCGACCTGTAGCGTCCTTAGAGGACAATATTTATGTGATAGCTATATTTGCTTAAATCACTGATCTCAGTCCTGGAAGTTGAAATCACATTATTGATATGCTAAGTCACCGACTTTTGCAAATTTGATAAAGTTAAAGTATTTTTCCTAAATTATGAACTGGAAACTGGAATTAAGAAAAATGAACTGTTTTGTGACTTATTTGCTTATTGTGGATTGAACATGGATCGGGCTACACGCCGCAGTGGTTGATATGAGGATAGGGCTGCACGCCGCAGCTGTATTGCGCTTGGGCTATAGGAGCCCCTCCGGAGTCTGTACATACGCCCAGTGAGCGTCGTCGACGTTAAATGGATCGGGCTACACGCCGTAGCGGTTATGTGTTTTGCATTGCATCTTTGTTTGTTGAATTACTCTGTGGTAGCTGTATTGTACTGTTGATGCTAGTTCGTAGGAGGAATCGAACTGTAGTTTAGCTTCATTATGTGGTATTCTGTGGATTTCTTATTTTCAGCTACTTGTATATATTTATTACTCACTGAGTACTTAGTACTCAACCCTACTCCCTGCACCTTTTGTGTGAAGACTCAGGTACTCAGGAGCAGTAGACAGGCATTTCCAGCATTTGCAGTGTCATATCGAGTTGCTGAGGTAGCTGCCTACGTTCGCAGAACCTAGCTTCTCCTCTCCTTTCCAGTTGTTATTTTGTATTTTGTATTCAGACTTGAGTATTTCTATATAGTACTCTCTATTCCTGTTGGGTTTTGTTAGAGACTCTAGACTTGTGACTCCGGATCTTTGGGAGTGTCAGTATTTTGTTCATTATTATTATTATTGGAGTTCTTAAATTCATATATTCCTCTTGGGTTGTCCATTTGGGACTGGTATTAGATGAAATCAACAATTGTTAGTATGACTGGCCTAGCTTGATTGTTGGGCGCCATCACGACCGAATTTGGGTCGTGACACAATCTCCCCCACTTAAACATACGTTCGTCCTCGAACGTGCTGAGAACTACACTGGAGTAGTCTGAAATCACAGGTTTAACATCTCATGCAACTTCCTGTGCTTCCACAACTCATTTGAACACATTAGCTCGATAACTCTATAGATATACTCCTTTATTCGAGTAAATAAGCCATTAGACCCAATTCCAACATCCGGAATTTCCTGCCTAGCATGTTTCCATCATACGACCACAATATCATTTTTCACACGCTGTACCCGTACATGACTGCATAACTTTGTTGAATTCACACTTTGCATCACTTTACTCATGGGACCACAATAATATTCTTTAAATATAATAGTCGAAATTCCACAAATTTGATGCTCTCATTGCATCTCATGACCTACATGGGTCTTGCTCTAGCTTTTACAACACCGATATGACGGAAGAGATGTGCAGGAATTCATATTCAGTTGCCAAGTCAACAAATCATTCAGTCTAAACTTCTAACAAGATCCATTACCTTGTCCTAAACCAGAGAATGTTATTTTCCTCTATAATATACTTCATATAATCAGTTTGCACTGACCCCAAATCCCATAACCTCATCTCACCCGGTACGAACTGCTCAGGCGATAAGCCACCTCAGACATAATCAAAAGTACTGCAAGATGACACAATGTGCAAGTAGGCTACTAATTCGTACATGATACAAAAGGAAGGCGAACACTAGAGAGAACTATTCAAGTTTTACATTAACATGGACCTCCTCAGAAAATAGGAAACAGAACACATAAAAGCAATTATAGACACTGAAATAAACATCACACTGTTGCGGCGTGCAACCCGATCCCAACAATATAACCATGGAGGCGTGCCACCCGATCCCAACAATATAACCATGGCGGCGTGCCACCCGATCCAAACAATATAACCATGGCGGCGTGCCAGACGATCCAAACAATATAACCATGGCGGCGTGCCACCCGATCCTTGTATAAAACTCACACAAGGAGCCATACGTCGAGCTGAATAGCTCATCTCATCACATCAAAATGTTGAATATTTATCATAAGCATACTAAGGTGCATGATATCAGTCACAAGGAAACATATATTGCCATAGGCTACAAACTCAAGCACAACTGAGGTGCGATATAAGATCTGAGTCTCGAGAGCCATCGTGCTCATACAACATCACCACTGAGCGGAACCTCAACACATAAGGAACTTACCAAGCCGTCTCACAACTCATACGGCGCAATATATCTTTACAAGAATTAACTAACCGCGAAATAAGACCGCGACTATCCCTCCACAAAGGGCGCATTGCTTGAAGAAACACAACCGGCCTGATGCAAGGCTCACTTCCACATTTAAATCTATCCACCGACCTTAAGTCTATCCCGGTCGTGCCAAGCTAAGTCAATAATATTTCACAGGTCTATAACCCAATAAGCAGAGTGCCCTCCAACATAAATTCTCAATTGAATGATATCACCAAAATCCTCATACTTGGTTTAAATTTCTAACCAATCAAGTGACTACAAGTCACACCTATACAATCTTCTTGTGGGTCAAGCTCCCACTATCTTCCGAATAATTAAACGGGCCTGCACATTCAACCTACCGGTTGCACTAACACTGAAAAGCGATCAGGAGTCCTTAACCGGGATGCAAAGCCTTTCTCACAGAACACCGATCTCAAATGATACTGATGTTAATACCCATCTTACTCAAAACACTGAAACTCCTTTCCTGCTCATCCGAGCTCTTTATATCACATTCATTGACCAAACCGTGACCTTGGTCCTTACTTCAAATTTCATACTACTCACCTGCACATCACGTGCCGATATACGATAGACACAATTTCCATCATTGCTCTAGAACTGATGAAAGGCTAATACTTCATCACATAAGACCTTCCATTTAACTCACTACAGGAGAGCTATAACAACATACGACGAATTCTCATAGCTATCGAATATGCCAATATCTAAGTAGTGGTTCAAGACACCATAACCCTTCCTGAGATCTGCCTACTCGTAACAGGCCCTTAACAGAAGAATACTTCAGAATAACATCAATCACTGCGGCCGACAAGTCTCAAATGCACCGCCACAAATCACATGCATAAATCGATCACGTTGCATGAACCGATCACTGACATCAATATGCCAACTCATCTATGGCTAATCAATCTACTTCCTTCCAGTTTATCCTGGATTGCCTTAGAAATGTTAATATCTCCCTTAAATACCTAACTTATTCCAACTGCACTCACCCCGAGTGACCTTAAATCATAAGGCCATGTTATCTCCAGAACGACAACCATTTCATGACTCTCAAATACTACACCACAAGTCAAAACATCATAGATCGTTTTGTGCCTTTCTTCATAAGTTGCTTCAAAATCTTGAGCCTTAATTGTACTTATAGACTCAAAATTATCAGGCACCACACTTTACCTCTTGAATTCACTAGGACCGCTATTGAGAACCATCCGGTTCTAACTTGACCCAGTACGCAACCAACTCTACTGAATTTCTTTATAACATATGAATACCTTCTTGATAAAGCATCCAGCGGAATCACTTCCCGCGAAGCCTGCACCTATACGAGGCATAAATCATGAATTTTCCCTCAAGTTTGAACATGAGCCAGTAAGGCTAAACATAACATGCATTCAACAATACATATACTCAAATTACCACACATGGTACTTTTCCCGTGGCTGCAATAACCCATTAATACTCTAGTATCCAGAATTCACGCAGGTAATTAGCCATGCGACCCAAATCATAAGCGGTGAGACTCTCCCACTAGCTCAAAGCCAATATTACACGACTCTCGAGCACATTAGAAACATTCACTCAAGTCATCTACTCTTATTCAACTGCAATTCACTTGAACCTACGAACATAATCACTTATGCCCTATTAGCACTCTGACCCCATAGGGTATAACCTCATTCCGATACAACCAAACATTACCCCGCTCCATGCACCGAGCATTCTCTATTAACCACACCTTAAAACATACTATGATTCTCACACACCTACGAAGCACCATGTAGCCCTTGTCGAATATTTCCCTGCTGATAAACAAAATGTAGAGTGTATTAGGGACATAGGAACATCCAAAGTCCCAACATCATGCCATACGAGCCTCAACTCTTGCCCATCCGCAAGTTTTCAAGAACTTTTGAATAGCACCTAAATACATCGCAGGCCAAATCTGATATGACACATGACCCATAATTAGATCGTTGATAGTGAAATCCTTTCACTTGACACGAAGCCTTAAGATACATTTTGTTAATCCATGACAATGGCCTTTATCATTTCATCATAAGACAGTCCAAGACATTCGTTTGGTACATGTCCTTCTTAAGATAGTTAAACTCATTTTCCCCAGTATCTCTGCTGGTTGAATCCTTCGCCAAATAGATATCTCATATGAACCATATAGTCTTCATTACCACCAACTATCTTTAGTTCCACATCCACCTTGTGATTCTACCATTACCGTGATGATTAGGCAGTTAAGTAAACCTTCTCAAGACCGTACTTATCAACCGAATGTCTGAACCTAGTGCACCCCAATGTGCACAATTGAAGATTTCTCAATTCTCTTGCATTATCGATATGGATGACACACGGTAACAGTGGTTGAGTAAATTCTTGACTCCCTTGAAATCCCTCTGCAGCATCACGAACCGTCGGCGCATAATTGATACCGAGCACACAAATTTCAATACACGAGTGGATGCAAAAGAACGTATGACATAGGCTCCAACTGAATAAATGGCGCACGATAAGGAATTCAAAGAATTGAAGAGTTTCCTAAACAGTTACATAGCCCCTTGTAAATAAATACAGACGTCTCCGTATCGATCAACGAGAATTTAAGTAAACGGTCTGTGTCCCGTGACTCCTATGAACCTAGAGCTCTGATACCAACTTGTCACGACCCTAGTTCACCAATCGTGAACATGTCATGACGGCACCCAGTCCCCACGACTGGGTAAGCCTAACACATTGCGGAATATACAAGTTTATGAACATTAAATAAGAAATAGAGGAAAACGATATAAATAAGAATGTAATCTGTGCCGCTTGGCACATACACCCGTCAAACACACTGTATAAAGACCACCAAGACCCGGAATCCCACGGGTAACACAAACTAAGAGAAATACAACTGTGACTCTATGTGTAAAGAGTATATAAACAACGAGATGAAGGAAAAACATCTACTAGAACTATCAGAATAGAAGGATGGCCTCCGAATCCGCGGACGTAGCAGATCATACCTCGAGGTCTCCCAAGGTGCTGCTGAATCACCTAATATGAGCCTGTCCTGATGTACCTGGATCTGCACAACAAAAGTGTGCAGAAGAGTAGCATGAGTACACCACGGCGGTACTCGGTAAGTGCCAAGCCTAACCTCGATGGAGTAGTGACGAGGAAGGTCAGGGCCCTACTGAGAGAAAACAATTACAAAAATGATAATAACAATAATAAGCAGTTTAAACGATAATAATTCAGAATGACAACAATAAAATGATTACTGCAACTGTCTACAATTAACTAACAACAAATAACAAACTCAATTAACAAGTCCAGGACCTGTGGGAATTGAATCCACAGTCCCATCAACAGTACCCCTGGGTCTCCGGGAATCGAACCCGCAGCCCATGTCTCAATAAATCTCAGGATCTCCGAGAATCGAACCCGCAATCCACATCTCAATAATATATCAATAGCTCAGGATCTCCGGGAATTGAACCCGCAGTCCATATCTCAATAACTCAGGATCTTCGGGAATCGAACCCGCAGTCCATATCTCAATAACTCGGATCTCCGGGAATCGAACCCGCAGTCCATATCTCAATAACTTAGGATCTCCGGGAATCAAACCCGCAGTACATATCTCAATAACTCAGGATCTCCGGGAATCGAACCCGCAGTCCATATCTCAATAACTTAGGATCTCCGGGAATCGAACCCGCAGTCCATATCCAATGATATATTAATAAACTTCGGGTCTCCGGGAATCGAACCCGCATCCCTTGGATCTCCGGGAATTGAACCCGTAGTCCACAAACAATAACACTCCGGGTCTCTGGGAATCGAACCCACAGCCCTGGGATCTCCAAGAATTGAACCCGCAATCCACAAACAATAACACTCCGAGTCTCTGGGAATCGAACCCACAGCCCCGGGATCTCCGGGAATTGAACCCGCAGTCCACTAACACAACAAATAAAGAAAACACACAGAGAGAATATAATATGTTTAACTATAACTTCACCAAAACTAGTGCCAACAATTTATCAAGAACTTCAAGTAAGTCAACTAGGCAATTAGACATGTTGAATCCTAGCTAATCATGCTTTCTAACTAATACCGGGTAAAAGTAACACTTTTATCAGCTAAGAGCAGGAATATCACTAATCGGATAATTCAAGTAAGTGTGTGTCACAACAACCAGCGCATGTACACGCCCGTCACCTCGCGTACAAGGCATTTAAACTATCACATAATATCAAAGGGGTGAAAGTTCCCCCACACGAGGTTAGACAAGCCACTTACCTCGACTTCGGTACAAAACCGCTAAGAGACAACTCCCTTGCTGCGAATGTCGGCCTCGACAGGTGTAGTCTGATAAAAATCAATAGAATCACATCAAAATAGGCCAATTGGGCATTACCCAATCAAAACAACTCAAAATACACCTAAACCCACAAGTTACCAAAACCCGACTTCTGGTACGCTTCTCGAACAATTATGGAAGTTATATATTCAGATTCCTTATCTCTCCATGAGTCCGTGCATATAAAATTTATCGAAATCGGACTTCATTTGCCCATTCAAATCGAAGGTTTTCTAAAATTTAGGCCTAGGGCTCAAACCGTCCATTAGTCCTCCATTAACAGTGAAATAATCATGAATTTCATGATAAACTAATGAATTAAGGTCAAGAAACTTACCCCCGATGATTTCCCGATGATAACGCAGCGTTTCCCCTTCAATATCCTCTCTTGGAGCTCAAAAATGGCGTTTTTGTGTGATAGGCCGCGTCTGAAATGTTTTTGGACTTAAAGTCACTGCCAGGCCATTTTTTTCGCTTTTGCGGATAATTTTCGCATAGGCGGGACCACTTTTGCGGTTATATTTCCGCTTTTACGGTTCCGCATCCGCGGTCAAATTCCGCTTCTGCGGTTCTGACAGACACCAACACTTTTCTTGGCACGGAAATGAGCATAACTTCCTCACCAAAATCCTCATACTTGGTTTAAATTTCTAACCAATCAAGTGACTACAAGTCACACCTATACAATCTTCTTGTGGGTCAAGCTCCCACTATCTTCCGAATAATTAAACGGGCCTGCATATTCAACCTACCGGCTGTACTAACACCGAAAAGCGATCAGGAGTCCTTAACCGGGATGCAAAGCCTTTCTCACAGAACACCGATCTCAAATGATACTGATGTTAATACCCATCTTACTCAAAACACTGAAACTCCTTTCCTGCTCATCCGAGCTCTTTATATCACATTCATTGACCAAACTGTGACCTTGGTCCTTACTTCAAATTTCATACTACTCATTGCACATCACGTGCCGATATACGATACACACAATTTCCATCATAGCTCTAGAACCGATGATAGGCTAATACTTCATCACATAAGACCTTCCATTTAACTCACTACAGGAGAGCTATAACAACATACGGCGAATTCTCATAGCCATCGAATATGCCAATATCTAAGTAGTGGTCCAAGCCACCATAACCCTTCCCGAGATCTGCCTACTCGTAACAGGCCCTTAACAGAAGAATACTTCAGAATAACATCAATCACTGCGGCCGACAAGTCTCAAATGCACCGCCACAAATCACATGCATAAATCGATCACGTTGCATGAACCGATCACTGACATCAATATGCCAACTCAGCTATGGCTAATCAATCTACTTCCATCCAGTTTATCCTGGATTGCCTTAGAAATGTTAATATCTCCCTTCAATACCTAACATATTCCAACTGCACTCACCCCGAGTGACCTTAAATCATAAGTCCATGTTATCTCCAGAACAACAACCATTTCATGTCTCTCAAATACTACACCACAAGTCAAAACATCATAGATCGTTTTGTGCCTTTCTTCATATGTTGCTTCAAAATCTTGAGCCTTAACTGTACTTATGGACTCAGAATTATCAGGCACCACACTTTACCTCTTGAATTCACAAGGACCGCTATTGAGAACCATCCGGTTCTAATTTGACCCAGTACGCAACCAACTCTACTGAATTTCTTTTATAACATATGAATACCTTCTCGATAAAGCACCCAGCGGAATCACTTCCCGCGAAGCCTGCACCTATACGAGGAATAAATCATGAATTTTCCCTCAAGTTTGAACATGAGCCAGTAAGGCTAAACATAACATGCATTCAACAATACATATACTCAAATTACCACACATGGTACTTTTCCCGTGGCTGCAATAACCCATTAATATGCTAGTATCCAGAATTCACACAGGTAATTAGCCATGCGACCCAAATCATAAGCGGTGTGACTCTCCCACTAGCTTAAAACCAATATTACACGACTCTCGAGCACATTAGAAACATTCACTCAAGTCATCTACTCTTATTCAACTGCAATTCACTTGAACCTACAAACATAATCACTTGTGCCCTATTAGCACTCTGACCCCATAGAGGACCAAACTGTTACAACCCATAACCACACACATTAGTTCATTCCATAAGTTAGATAACACAAATCCAAGAAGGAATTATCCTTGAGATGATAAGAAGTTAATCCGATTAATCTTAAGTGATACAAGGGTGCATAAGGGTGATTAACAAGTATTAGAAGTTAAACGAATCAAGGATGTTGTAACTCGTACTTTTGGGTAAACCTATAGATGCTTAGTATACTTAGGAGGTCATGATTTAAGGTATTTGAATCATATAATATCCGTATCATAATTCTTGAAGTCAAACGAATTATGAAACAAAAGTCGACAAAAGTTGTTGCAACTTAGGTTCATAGTTTTACCTAAACTTTAGGTCAAATGTTATTAAGTATTTCTCCCAATATACTTGGAATTACGGGGTGATCTACCCACCAAATTGAAGATCTATGAGTCTAGTTTCCAACGCATTAAACGGTTTAGCAATACGACATTGGAATAGTGAGATGTAGACATTTTCGTGAGACTGCACAAGCTGCTAGGTGCAAGTAGGTGAGTCACCTACTTGGTTAAATGTCGGCCCAAAAGAGGGAATTTCGGGTCAGAAAAGGAGCCCATTAAAAGGCTTATCTTCTGCAATATATCCCTCTTTATATTTCACAAATAACCAGACCTAAAACCCTGCAAACGTCCTCCCAAAAATTATCCACAAACCCTAATTGATTTTCCCTCTCTTTCAAGTTCAAATTGGGGGTAAACACTAGAGTTTGAAGAACCAAGTTAAAGGTTGAGTTATCCAACAACAAAGGTGCGTTTACTGCTATATTTCATACATTTATTCTGCTGTAAATTCATGGTAATTCGTTATATACATGTAAGAACTCACGGGACGGTGATCGGAAGCCGTGAGTTCAAGTTATTCACTTGTAGCGGACTGTTTTGTGGACTGTTTTGTGTTGCTGTTGGGCTGCGTTTTTATTACTGTTTTGTGGAGTTTTGGAGGAGGCAGGGTGTGGAGAAACACCATATATAGGTTGGGTTGTGGTCTGCTAGTTCTTCATAATATTTTTGGGTCATTTGGTACGACTATAGTGGCCGTCATATATATGATGTGATTAGGTTGTGTGTGGACTGTTTTGGGAGGCTCAATATGTTTATTATTGATGTTGTTTAGGCTGTTTGGTGATTGTTTTGAATGGTGTGAAGTCATATATATAGGGGAGGTGCTGTCCGTTTCATCACAAAATAGGTTGTGATTGGTACATAATAGTTGCGACGCTTAAACGTTAACGATAGTGTCATTTCTCCTATTGTAGACTAAGGAGTCGTGACGTTTGCATAGCTTGAGGTTGTGGCAGTATATACAAGGTATGTGTGGCTATTCCTTTCCTTCTTTTGCACGACTCCGATTAACATAATGTAATGAACGAGCTTCCAAAGATACTCTATTCTTAGAAGCTAAGCAGTACATACATTGTTTCCCCTCTTATGGAACGATTGATGTTGATGTTGCTTCTCTTATTCTTATGTTATCAATCTTGTTGGTACTTCCTGATTCCTATAAGGTTCATAGTGAAGAGTTAGTCCTAATAAGTTGTACATAGGATACCGACCTTACGTCACTCCGAAAGATCTACAAGGTGTTTCCGGGAGTCGAACATGCATTATATATATGTATCTATTTTACTCTACCGAGCCGCGCTATAGTCGGCCGGGTACGGCACCTATTGTGCAACCACTGATCAGTTGGGTTTTACCGAGCTCCACGTGGCCAGGTACGATTCTGCCGAGCCTTATAATGGCCGGGTATGTTTTTATCGAGCCTATTACGGCCGGGTACGATATGATGATGATGATGCCCACAGAGGCGTATGTTTTAAAAGATTATGTATTTATACATATGTATCATGTATTTCATGTCAGTAGCCCTCAGAGGTACTCAGATGTTACAGGTTGTATATTCTCTATCCCTGCTCACATTGTTGTTCGTATTTATGATTCTCTGCCTTACATACTCAGTACTTTATTCGTACTGACGTCCTTTTGTTTGTGGACGCTGCATGTCGTGCTGCAGGTCCTGATAGACAAGCAGGTGCAGCTCCACCATCACAGTAGGTTGTCCAGTTCGGCGGTGATTGGCGAAATCCCTTCTCGGACTTGCCTTGGTCTTGGTATGCATTTTTGTTATAGACATTATGGGTATGTCGGGGCCCTGTTCCGGCTATGTTGCAGCACTTATATTCCTTTAGAGGCTCATAGACAAGTGTCGACTCATGTATAGTTTGGTATGCCTTGTCGGCTGGTTTTTGTTGAATAGTCTTTCATTTTAGCGTGGTAGCTTGTACCATATGTATATAGTTTCTTGATTGTCTGGTCATCCCATGTTATGTAGGTTCATGCAATCATATTTTATTGTTGGTTGTTCATGATCCATGTCTACCATTTATATTGGTCTCGTCGGCCTAAAAGATAATAAAGAAGGTTAGATAAAATGTACGTTGGTGCTCGACAAGTATGGTCGGGTGCTAGTCATGGTCCTCCAGTTTGGGTCGTGACAAACTTGGTATCAAGAGCAAGTCTGTCCTAGGGATTGTCTATGAGCCATGTCTAGTAGAGTCTTGATTATGGATGTGTAGCGTGCCACATTTATAATCAGGAGGCTACATGACATCTAGGGTTGTTACCTTCTTCCTGAATCTAGATCGTGCATAGAGTTGAGTCGTAAGTGTTCGTCTCTAATATTCACCTTGTTTTCTTTCAGTGATGCCTTCGACTAGGAAACAATCAATTAGTAGACGGCTTGATACAGCTGCGGGAGAGGGTACCAGTCAGGTGCCCCAAGCCAGAGCAGGCCAAAGTGAGGCTCAGAGTGAGATGTCGTCTCATACCTCATCTACTCCGTCTCCTCCGGAGGATATTAGGTGGCACCCAGCACCTCCAGCTCCTCCGTATGGCACTACAGACCAGGATATGCGGAGTGCTTTGCAGTTATTGACTAACTTGGTAGTTGCTCAGGCTCAGAGGCAGAATACAGGTGCTGCTGATAAACCAGTTAGTACAAGAGTTCGTGATTTTATTAATTTAGACCCTCCAGTGTTTACCGGATCAGACCCCAAGGAGGATCCGCAGACTTTTATTGACCGGGTTCATCGTACACTACGGGTTATGCATGTTAGTGATACAGAGGCAGTAGAGTTGGCTTCTTATCGGCTACGGGATTTAGCGGTTCTTTGGTATGATAGTTGGGAGAGATCCAGGGGTCCGAACGCTCCTCCAGCTGTGTGGAAGGATTTTTCTGAGGCCTTTCTTCGTCACTATTTGCCAGTTGAGATACGACGAGCTAGAGCTGATAAGTTCTTGAACCTTAGACAAGGTAATTTAAGTGTGCGAGAGTATAACATGCAGTTTGATTCTTTAGCAAGGTATGCTCCCCATATGGTGGCCGAGATGAGTGATAGGGTGCATTTGTTCGTGAACGGGTTGGGACCCCATCGATAAATGAGTGTATGACAGCCTCCTTGGTAGAAGGCATGGATATTTCCCGTATTCAAGCTTATGCTCAGACCCTAGAGGATCGTAAGCGCCAGCAGAGGGCAGATAGGGAGCAGGATAGGGGCCAGCATAAGAGGGCGAGATTTGCAAGGTATTCTGATGACTTCAGAGGCAGCGCCAGGCCCCAATCTTCGAGGAGTTCGGCGCCATCTGTAGCTAGTGCTCCTCCACAGTTTCAGAGGCCTCGATATGATCGATCCTATTCTGGTCCAGGTCAGAGTTCGCAGGCATCTGGATCGCAACATCACGGGGATACTAGTCAGACGAAACCCCCAACACCACGTTGTGATCAGTGCGGCAAGGCCCACTTTGGACTGTGCCGTCGAGGTTCTGATGCGTGTTATTCTTGCGGACAGCCTGGCCATATGATGAGGGATTGTCCTAACAGGGGAGGTGATGGTATGGCTCAGCCGACTAGATATGTGTCTGGTTCTTCCTCATCAGTTCGACCTCCAGCACGGGGTTTTCAGCAGTCGACAGGTCGTGGTAGAGGTAGAGGTGCAGGGCCGAGTTCGAGTGGTGCTCAAAAATCGAACATATGCTCTAGTAGGTCGACAGGATCTCGAGTCGTCTCTAGATGTTGTTACATGTATATTATCTGTGTTTTCTTATGATGTATATGCGTTGATTGATCCGGGATCTACATTATCATATGTTACACCCTTTGTGGCTAATAAGTTTGGCATTGAACCTGAATTGATAAGTAAACCCCTTGCGGTATCTACTCCAATAGGAGATTCCGTGATTGCTAGAAGGGTATATAGAGGTTGCACTTGTGATGATTTGTAGTCGTCAAACCTCGGCAGATTTATTTGAATTAGAAATGGTTGATTTTGATGTGATACTGGGAATGGACTGGTTGGCCTCATGCTATGCAAATGTTGATTGTCGTATGAAGATGGTTAAGTTTCAATTTCCTGGTGAACCCGTCATTGAATGGAAGGGGAACATTGCTACATCGAAAGGTAGGTTTATTTCCTATCTTAAGGCAAGGAAAATGATCTCAAAAGGTTACATTTATCATCTTGTTCGCGTTAGGGATGCGAAGGCGAAGCTGCCTACTCTACAATCTATCCCCGTGGTCAATGAATTTCCAGATGTTTTCCCAAATGAACTCCCAGGCCTTCCTCCGGAAAGGGAGATTGAGTTTAGCATTGATGTGTTGCCTGACACTCAACCGATCTCTATCCCTCCATATAGAATGGCCCCGGCAGAGCTGCGAGAGTTGAAGGCGCAGTTAAAGGACTTGCTGGATAAGGGCTTCATTAGACCTAGCACTTCACCTTGGGGTGCGCCAGTCCTATTCGTGCGGAAGAAAGATGGGTCATTACGGATGTGTATCGACTATCGGCGGTTGAATAAGTTTACTATAAAGAACAAGTATCCACTTCCAAGAATTGACGACCTATTTGACCAACTCCAGGGTGCCAAGTATTTCTCCAAGATTGACTTACGTTCAGGATATCATCGGGTGAGGGTTAAGGAGAAGGATATTCCAAAGACGGCCTTTCGGACAAGATATGGGCACTTTGAGTTCTTGGTGATGTCGTTCGGGCTAACAAATGCCCCAGCAGCTTTTATGGATCTCATGAATACTGTATTCAGACCCTATCTTGATGTGTTCGTGATTGTATTCATTGATGACATTCTAGTGTATTCTCGTTCGGAGGAGGAACATGCGAGCCACTTGCGGATAGTATTACAGATGCTTCAGGATCGTAAGTTATATGCTAAGCTCGCCAAATGTGAATTCTAGCTGAACTCAGTAGCATTCCTTGGCCGTGTGATATCTGACGAGGGTATTAGTGTCGACACCCAGAAGATTGATGCAGTAAAGAATTGGCCGAGACCTACAACACCATCAGAAGTTCGTAGCTTCCTAGGGCTAGCAGGATATTATAGGCGATTTGTAGAAGGGTTTTCCTCTATATCAGCACCATTGACTAAGTTAACACAGAAAGCTACCAAGTTCCGGTGGTCTAACACTTGTGAACGTAGTTTTCAGGAGCTGAAGGATCGATTGACATCCGCACCGGTGCTCACTCTCCCTGAAGGAACAGAAGGATATGTGGTATATTGTGATGCCTCGGGTATAGGTTTGGGGTGCGTGTTGATGCAGCATGGGAAGGTGATTTCATATGCATCAAGACAATTGAAGAAGCATGAAAAGAATTATCCAACCCATGATTTGGAATTGGCTGCAGTAATATATGCTTTGAAGATATGGCGGCACTACTTATACGGCGTCCATGTTAACATCTACACAGATCACAAGTGTCTACAATACATCTTCAAGCAGAAAGAGTTGAATTTGAGGCAGCGTAGGTGGCTTGAATTACTGAAGGACTACGACGTCGAGATATTGTATCATCCCGGTAAAGCCAATGTTGTGGCGGATGCTCTCAGCCGTAAGTCAATGGGAAGCTTAGTACATATTGATGCAGGTAGATGGGGGTTGACTAAAGAGCTTCATCAGCTAGCCAATATGAGAATCAGATTGTTAGACTCTGATGACGGAAGTGTTACTGTACAGAATACATCAGAATCATCTTTGGTAGCCGAGGTAAAAGCACGGCAATATGAAGATCCTATCTTACTACGATTGAGAGAGAACATTCAGCAGTGTAAAATTACGGCTTTTGAGATCGGAGGAGATGGGGCACCGAGATACCAGGGCCGATTATGTGTGCCGAATGTAGAAGGGTTGCGAGAAAAGATTATGAATCAAATTCATCAATCCCGATATTCCATCCATCCTGGCTCAACAAAGATGTATCATGATGTCAAGGAGCGGTATTGGTGGGATAACATGAAAAAGTCTATTGCAGAATTTGTAGCCCAGTGTCCCAATTGTCAACAAGTAAAGATAGAACATCAGAAACTCGGTGGATTGCTTCAGAATATAGAAATTCCGACCTGGAAATGGGAGATGATTAATATGGACTTCGTTATTGGATTACCTCGATCTTATCATAAGTTTGACTCTATCTGGGTGATAGTTGATCGACTTACAAAATGTGCTCATTTTCTGCCAGTTAAGACAACTTACTCGGCTGAAGATTATGCGAAGTTGTATATCAAGGAGATTGTTAGGCTTCGTGGTGTGCCAGTATCTATTATATCAGATCGAGGAGCTCAATTTACGGCTAACTTTTGGAGGTCTTTTCAGAAAGGTTTAGGCACACAGGTGAATCTCAGCACTGCATTTCATCTGCAGACTGACGGACAGGCTGAACGTACCATTCAGACATTGGAAGATATGCTACGAGCATGTGTTCAAGATTTTAAGGGAAATTGGGATGACCATCTTCCACTCATAGAATTTGCCTACAATAATAGCTACCATTACAGTATTAAAATGGCCCCATATGAGGCACTATATGGGAGGAGATGTAGATCACCAGTTGGATGGTTCGAAGTCGGTGAAACAGAATTATATGGGCCAGATTTGATTCACCAAGCCATTGAGAAGGTGAAAGTGATACAGGAACGATTGAGGACGGCACAAAGCAGGCAAAAGTCTTATTTCGATGTCCGACGTCGTGATCTAGAATTTGAGGTTGGTGATTGGGTTTTCTTGAGGATTTCACCAATGAAGGGTGTTATGCATTTTGGGAAGAAAGGTAAGCTGAGTCCAAGGTATATCGGTCCGTATAAAATTCTTCGACGAATTGGACAAGTTGCTTATGAGTTAGAATTGCCATCCGAATTAGAATTTGTCCACCCGGTATTCCATGTATCTATGTTGAGGAAATGTATTGGTGACCCTTCTCGAGTTGTCCCTATCCAAGATGTTCAAGTTACAGAGGATCTATCATATAAATAAGTGCCAGTGGCCATATTAGATCGACAAGTCCGCAAGCTGAGAACAAAAGATGTAGCTTCCGTCAAAGTATTGTGGAGGAACAAGAATATGAAAGAAATGACATGGGAAGCGGAAGAAGAGATGAAGTCTAAATACCCTTACCTATTCCGGAATGATGATAACAAGGATGTTGGTGGAACGCAAGATACATTATAAAGGTGAAATGGCTTTATGAGGTAAGCAATAACTTGAGAACTCTCTTCCTTAATACAAAGTGGTGATATGTAAATAATGTCCATGTCCATAATGCTTTGTGTAGCCTTGTGTGGTCACACTTTGAGCTTCATTGCTTGCAAATTTTGCTAGTGACCATTTAATAGGGGAAAATTGACCAAAAATTTCCGTTGGAATCCACGATGATTTGGACTCCCCATAAACCCTTACATTCGAGGACGAATGTTCCTAAGGGGGGGAGGGTGTTACAACCCATAACCACACACATTAGTTCATTCCATAAGTTAGATAACACAAATCCAAGAAGGAATTATCCTTGAGATGATAAGAAGTTAATCCGATTAATCTTAAGTGATACAAGGGTGCATAAGGGTGATTAACAAGTATTAGAAGTTAAACGAATCAAGGATGTTGTAACTCGTACTTTTGGGTAAACCTATAGATGCTTAGTATACTTAGGAGGTCATGATTTAAGGTATTTGAATCATATAATATCCGTATCATAATTCTTGAAGTCAAACGAGTTATGAAACAAAAGTCGACAAAAGTTGTTGCAACTTAGGTTCATAGTTTTACCTAAACTTTAGGTCAAATGTTATTAAGTATTTCTCCCAATATACTTGGAATTACGGGGTGATCTACCCACCAAATTGAAGATCTATGAGTCTAGTTTCCAACGCATTAAACGGTTTAGCAATACGACATTGGAATAGAGAGATGTAGACATTTTCGTGAGACTGCACAAGCTGCTAGGTGCAAGTAGGTGAGTCACCTACTTGGTTAAATGTCGGCCCAAAAGAGGGAATTTCGGGTCAGAAAAGGAGCCCATTAAAAGGCTTATCTTCTGCAATATATCCCTCTTTATATTTCACAAATAACCAGACCTAAAACCCTGCAAACTTCATCCCAAAAATTATCCACAAACCCTAATTGATTTTCCCTCTCTTTCAAGTTCAAATTGGGGGTAAACACTAGAGTTTGAAGAACCAAGTTAAAGGTTGAGTTATCCAACAACAAAGGTGCGTTTACTGCTATATTTCATACATTTATTCTGCTGTAAATTCATGGTAATTCTTTATATACATGTAAGAACTCACGGGACGGTGATCGGAAGCCGTGAGTTCAAGTTATTCACTTGTAGCGGACTGTTTTGTGGACTGTTTTGTGTTGCTGTTGGGCTGCGTTTTTATTACTGTTTTGTTGAGTTTTGGAGGAGGCAGGGTGTGGAGAAACACCATATATATGTTGGGTTGTGGTCTGCTAGTTCTTCGTAATATTTTTGGGTCATTTGGTACGACTATAGTGGCCGTCATATGTATGATGTGATTAGGTTGTGTGTGGACTGTTTTGGGAGGCTCAATATGTTTATTATTGATGTTGTTTAGGCTGTTTGGTGATTGTTTTGAATGGTGTGAAGTCATATATATAGGGGAGGTGCTGTCCGTTTCATCACAAAATAGGTTGTGATTGGTACATAATAGTTGCGACGCTTAAATGTTAACGATAGTGTCATTTCTCCTATTGTAGACTAAGGAGTCGTGACGTTTGCATAGCTTGAGGTTGTGGCAGTATATACAAGGTATGTGTGGCTATTCCTTTCCTTCTTTTGCACGACTCCGATTAACATAATGTAATGAACGAGCTTCCAAAGATACTCTATTCTTAGAAGCTAAGCAGTACTTACATTGTTTCCCCTCTTATGGAACGATTGATGTTGATGTTGCTTCTCTTATTCTTATGTTATCAATCTTGTTGGTACTTCATGATTCCTATAAGGTTCATAGTGAAGAGTTAGTCCTAATAAGGTGTACATAGGATACCGACCTTATGTCACTCCGAAAGGTCTACAAGGTGTTTCCGGGAGTCGAACATGCATTATATATATGTATCTATTTTACTCTACCGAGCCGCGCTATAGTCGGCCGGGTACGGCACCTATTGTGCAACCACTGATCGGTTGGGTTTTACCGAGCTCCACGTGGCCGGGTACGATTCTACCCGAGCCTTATAATGGCCGGGTATGTTTTTACCGAGCCTATTACGGCCGGGTACGATATGATGATGATGATGCCCACGGAGGCGTATGTTTTAAAAGATTATGTATTTATACATATGTATCATGTATTTCATGTCGGTAGCCCTCAGAGGTACTCAGATGTTACGGGTTGTATATTCTCTATCCCTGCTCACATTGCTGTTCATATTTATGGTTC
>JASVEL010007196.1:0-36493 GCA_032618575.1 Nicotiana noctiflora
GGAACTGCTCTTGCGGCATGGATCCATGGTCGCCCTATCAGGAGGTTATATGACACCACCATGTCCAGCACCTGGAATTCCATGGTGAACTCCACTGGCCCAATTGTCAAGATTAACACTATGTCCCCAACCGATGCCTTGCCTCCTCCATCAAACCCTCGAACACATATGCTGTTCTTGCGTATCCTGCCGATGTCCACTTTCAACTTGTCCATGTAGAGAGAGGACAAATGTTAGCACTGGACCCATTATCGACAAGGACTTTGGTAACCACCGACTCCTCACACGTTACCGTAAGATATAAAGCCTTGTTGTGCTCGGTGCCTTCCTCGGGCAATTCATCATCGGTGAAGGTGATCCGATTCGCTTCGAAGATCCTATTGGTGATCTTCTCCAAATGACTCACTGAGATTTTATCAGGTACGTGGGCCTCATTCAAAACTTTCATCAAAGCTTGCCGATGTTCTTCGGAATGTATCAGCAAGGATAGCAATGATATTTGCGCAGGCGTTTTCCTCAGCTGCTCTAAGACAGAATAGTCATGCAGCTTCATCTTTTTCATGAAATTCTTCTGCCTCTTCGTCAGTTACCGGCTTTTTCAATGTTGCCGGAGTGATCTTCCTCAATTCCGCAAGGGCAAAACATCTCCCCGAGCGGGTCAAACCTTGCGCTTCGCAAACTTCCTCTTTCACTTCCTTTCCTTTGTAGGTTGTTGTAATCCGAGCATAATTCCATGGAATAGCCCTGCTATCAGTTATTGGCAACCGTATTGCTGGCTTGATGATGAAAGGATCCATTCGAACGCCTGCTACCGTCAGGACGGGCTTGGTTGCTACCCCTGGTACAACTATTTTTGCTTCCCGCGGCCTCACCGGTACTCCGTTCACACTTCCCTTTTCTGCTTCCGACCCTCCCGGTATGTCCTTCTTGCAAATGGATGACTCATCAAGGCTCGGCCCCTTTCTCATTCCTACCCCGCTAGACTTGATCATCATTACAGTCTGGGAGGTTTTCTCCATTCCTTCTTCTACCCGTACCAACTCGATCATGTTGGTCTCATGATGAGTTGGAAGTGGGTTTTGGTTGATGTTGGGCTCTGTTGGAGTCTGAACCTCAATCCTGCGAGTGTCGATGAGCTCCCGGATGGCCGTTTTCAACCTCCAACATTTTTCCGTGTCGTGTCCTGGGCATCCTGAGCAGTATGCACAATTTACTGAATGGTCCAGGTTCTTCGGGAGGGGGTTTGGTAGCTTAGCTTCAACCGGATTTAGCAACCCTACTTGCTTCAACCGGTGGAACAGATTGGTGTAAGACTCTCCTAAGGGAGTGAAAGTCTTTGGCCTCGGCGCCCTGTCGCCCCTGAATGCTTGGTTCGGACGGAAACTCGCGCCCGAGGGGTTTCTGTAAGCTCTTGGGGGTGGATAATTGTTCTGCGGGTTTGGTGCACGCCACGGTGCATGGACGGGAGGTGCAGAATAGGACTGTGCGTGGTGAACAGTAAAATGGGGATCAGGTGCGGGATAGTAATGTTGCGGGTGGTTATATGGATTGTGGAAGTAATTTTGGTGGTGAGGCTGGGGCGGGCTATATTGGGGTGCAGGGCCTCTGTTTCTGAACCATGTCCCGGACTCGACTGCCGCGACTTCCTCTTTCCTCTTTTTCCCAAGTACTCCTCCAGTGCCACTTTGGATAGCCTGAGTGGTGGCTTTCAATGCTGAGTAGCTCATGATCTTGTTGGCCTTCAAACCTTCCTCGATCATAGCCCCCATTTTTATCACCTCGGTGAATGATTTGCCCACGGACGTTACCAGATGTCCGAAATAGGTTGGCTCTAGTGTCTGCAAGAAGTAATCCACCATCTCGCTCTCTCTCATCGGCGGATCTACCCTGGCTGCCTGTTCCCTCCAGCGGAAACCAAATTCCCTGAAACTTTCAGCGGGTTTCTTCTCTAATTTTAGCAATGATAAGCGGTCGGGGATTATTTCCAGATTGTACTGGAACTGGCCGATAAAAGCTTGAGCCAAATCATCCCACGTGAACCATCTGCTGGGGTCCTGTCTAGTGTACCACTCAAGCGCAAATCCTCCCAGACTCTGACCGAAGTAAGCTATCAGAATCTCGTCCCGTCCTCCGGCTCCTCGCATCTTACTACAAAACCCTCGGAGGTGGGCTACAGGATCACCGTGCCCCTCGTATAGGTCAAACTTGGGCATTTTGAACCCGGCCGGTAATTGGACGTCGGGGAACGGGCACAGATCCTTGTAAGCGACACTGACCTGATTACCCAAACCGTGCATGTTCCTGAAGGACTGCTCCAGGCTTTTAACTTTTCTGATAACTTCCTCATGTTCCGAACTTTGGAAGTACTTTTCCGGTTCTGCCGGATTATCCCAGTGAGGGGTATGTGATTGCGGTTCAGGAGCCCTAAAAGTAGGCTCCGGAGGATAGTAAGAGTTGTCATGGATCTGAACATGCGGCTCGCCGGCCGGCCTTTGCAGAGGAGCAGGTGGAGGTGCCACAAAAACAGGGGTGACTGGAGGAGGATTTGGTTTGGCTGGTGGAATGTGGGTGGCATATGGGTTTTCCCCCTGAAAGTATGGATAGATCGGGGCGCTTGTTGAAGGATCGATGGGCGGATGTTCCGGAGCTGAGGCGAGAGTAGGGCGGTTTGGTGAAGACTGTTCCCTGGCCCAGGCCAGGTGCATCTCTGTTATCTGCTGTTTCAACCGGTCTACCTCTTCTTTCATGATTTGTAACTCTGATTTTTCTTCCTCGAGGCTCTTACCATAACTAGACATGCTTACTGTAATCGGTCCTTTGGATCTAGTACGGTAATGATGGCTGGCCAGTATATTCTGTCAAACCAACTGCTAAACTTTTCCGGAAATGCAACAAACTTGTTAGTTTACCGAGTTTGACAGATATGTTATAGCACGTTGGATGCAATGCACCTAACCAAATAACCCTTTCTACATGTACTCTTAACATGCGTCATTCCAGTCCTTTTTTCTTTTTCTTTTTCTTTTTTTTTTCTTCTTTTCTTTTATCCTTGAAAGCCTTATTGTTATTAACCTTTGCATTTTTTTCCTTTTTCGAATCTTATGTGGATTGCCTACGTATCACGACCCCGCGTGAATCAGACCGAGCGTAGTTCTGGTAAGAGGATTGTGGCAAAATTCAGTGACTTTTATATCAAATAAAATCGTGCAGTTACAAAACACGTCTTACAAAGTAAAAGAAATGCTTGACTCGGGAAAGTAAAGATAAAAATGCCAACTAGCTTGACCCAACATTTCAAAAATACATTTTTAATCAAAAATCTAATGCTCTAAATTTCCTGGGGGCCCGCGAGGCATCATTCGGCCTTGCCGCGGGCCTTGGTGTGAGGTCCTTGTGCAGTCCCCTTAACTCTCTCATGATCCGATGAACATAACCCATAACCGAAGCAAAAAGGTCGGTGCGAGGCATTTGTTCACAAGCTAAGCACTTCATGGTGACATAATGTCCGATTTCCCCAATTCTGTCTTTGATCATGTCCCTTTCTCTGAGTAGCCGTTCTATCTGTTGGTTTTTCGCCCCCAATCTTTGAGCATTGTTGGTGACTTGGTCTAGGAGCCTGTCTATTTGTTCTTGCAGTCGGGCTATCAAACTGTGGCAACGGTCGAGGTCTGCTCTAGCATCTTGGGCTTGCTTGAAAACCCGCTCCCTGAGGATAACATTTGCCTCCCTTAGACTAGTGATGGTCTCAGTGTAATCTTCCTCCACCCGTTGTAGGTGAAGTGCATGTTGATGTGCCTCCTTTCTCCAGCTAGCACGGATCCTCGTTGTTTGGGCCTTCGACTCGTCCAATTCTCTTTGGATATCGGTGACTTGGCTTCTCAAACCCTTTATCAATTTTTCATCTGCCCGACTCCTCAACTGTCTGTCAGCATCCCTTTTCATTTGCTGGATTTGAGCTCTCAAGAAGTCATTTTCTTGTGCCAACTTCTTTTTGTCTCCTTCGTCGGCGGTAGCTTGCATGTTCTTCTCGAATTGAAGGTCCCGGACCTGCTGTTCTATCCTACCAATCTTCGTCCCGTACCCCTCCTCCTTTGCTAGCCAATTCCATTGCTCCTGTGAATCTTCCGTGAACTGTTGGACATGGGCTCTTTTAGAACATTTCCGACGAATCTGAAATCTTTTCCCGAACCACACGTTGTACTTTGGGTCCACCTCACCCTTAGCTAGTTCCCGGACCATGGTTTTAGGCTCAAGGAATCTACATTCATGCCACAGCTTTCTAATCTTCTCTTCGGGGAATACGACTCCTGGGCTCAACTCAATGGCGTGCTTTCTCAGATCTTGATCGGTAGGAATAACCTGAAACCTTCCTAGTTGACGTAATACACGATGAGGAACATATGGTTGGACACTGCGGATCCCCATCAGAAGAATATAACACTCCTCGGCTGCCATATATATTACTTCAGTATCGGGTAACCACCCGAACGCCCATTCAATCTGATCGGCTTCTATTGAGCTCAGTCGTGCAAGCCATGCCTCGACGCCTTCAGGGAATACAGCACCCATCATCCGTTCTTCAAAACCCCTGATACAGTTTTTTCCGGTCAACCCATGGTTCATGTATTGTGTCCGGTGATGGAGGTGTTCCTGCATCCACAATTGGAGTAACAGATTGCATCCTTGGAAGAAATTGCCCCCTTCTCGGCATACGGTCAAGGCTCGATAGATTTCGGACAAAACCAAAGGGACCACCGTGCTGGTAGCCTTTTTGATTGCAATATCGGCTACTCCTACCAGACTTATCTCTATTTTCTTATCTTCGCGTGGACAAATCACAACCCCCAAGAATGTCGTTATGAATGCTAGAATTCGTCTGGCCTCCCACTTGGTTCTATTCCCTGCGTGAGTTAGTCCAAGGTTTGACTCTTCAAAACCCCGAGGAGTGCCGTACCGTTGGTATAAGAATTGGAGATCGCAACATCCTTCCAGCAACTCATCATGTTTCACCTTTCGACTAATGCTCAGCTAATCCAGAAACCCATGTGGAGATACCGGTCTTGGTGAGAGCAGGTATTGCCCTCTTAATTTCCCATTCAGTCCCGCATAGCCCGCAATCTCCTCTAACGTGGGTGTCAGTTCGAAGTCAACAAAACGGAACACATTGCGAGTTGGATCCCAAAAAGATATCAAGTGCCTCGATGATGTCTTTCCTTGGCTTGATATTCAACAGATTAACCAAACCTCCCAAAATTCTTTCCACTATCTTTTTGCTACTGTCTTCCAAATCGTTCCACCACATATGGAGCTGCTGAGGGACCTCGCTAAAGATTGAAAATGACTTATTCTGATTCGTGCTCATCCTGCACATTTATTAAGGTGATCTAAATAAGAAAAACAACTCCGTTTTGCTAAATAATAAAAAAAATCCGTTTTCAATCACGGCCTTTCAACGTCTCGGGGACGAAGGTTTTTAAGGCTGTGGGGTAAATTGATCGAAATCAAAATTGACCCAAAGGTGGCCGTTTATACGAAATCAGCCTTCCGGCGTCCCTTTCGGGAACATTCGGCTATTTTTGAAAACAACGTCACCGACTTATTTAGTACAAAAAGTTAGTTTTGATATTTTGGCTATTTTTCAAAAGGTGAAGTTGGACCTGATAGAGGTTGCCTACGTATCTCACATCCAATGAGAATCAAACCCACGTAGTTCGATTTTGATGAAACAAACTACATTTTTATTTATTCATAAAAAGACGATGGCTATTTTTTTTTCCTTTTAATTTCTAATTTTCCTTATCTAAAGCCGGTCAGCATGCAAGTCTATAACAGATAAATGCGTAAGACAAACAGGATGCAGCAGGATAGTTTTTTCATTTCAGGTCACCTGTCCTAGACGGACCCAACCCCCGTGTTGAGTCCCCTAAGCCAAATGCAACATGATGCAAATAGACGTTCCTACTAGGGATCCGGCATGAAGCTTTGTTATTCTAGGTTCAAAAATCTGGGTTTATTGTTCTAGACTTGGCTTACCCGAGCGGACAGCTCGAGCCGAGGGGGAGGCAGCAACCCGGGAATACAGAAGCTTCACCGGTTTTGCAACTTATCCAAACCTCGTTCTAAAGTGGGAATTAGACACTATACAGAAAAGAAGTCACACGAAGTGCACCCTTCTTCATGATTTAGAAGACTTAGAGAGGAGATTGGTTCCGGCACAATTTATATGTACAGTTCACAAAATATCAAAGCAGTAAAAATAATATTTAGCACATTAATACAAACATGCAATAAAAATCAGATGATAAATAAGCCAAATACAATAATTATTCCGAGCTCGAATTCTAAATATTTAATCCCCAGCAGAGTCGCCAAAGCTGTCACACCTCCTTTTTACCGCACCCGCGAGGGCGCAAAGAGTTTTTCCAATTAAAGGACAATTGAGACGGGATCCATTTTATTAAATTCAGAGTCGCCACTTGGGAAAGTAATGGTGTCCCAAGTCACCGGTTTGATCCCGAATCGAGGAAAAGAATGATTCTATTTAACAGTCCGCGAACCAGAAATCCGGATAAGGAATTCTGTTAACCCGGGAGAAGGTATTAGGCATTTCCGAATTCCGTGGTTCTAGCACGGTCGCTCAACTGTCGTGTTCGGCTTACTTATCTGATTTTTTACAGTTATATACTTAGTGCCAATTAATATCCCTTTACCGCTTTTATTATTATTGTGATTTACGAAAAAAGAAAGTTGCCTAAAAATATGTTCCGAATCACGTCACATGAAATGCACCCGGATCCTCGACACATTCTTATTCAATATTTTGGGATTTGGATTTGGGTCGCATGAAATGCACACCCGTATTTAAGAAGGTAGGATTAAAATACGCGCCTAGAGCGATTACTTATTTACACTTTTGAGAAGGCCATGATATTCGCTAAGAAACGACACATCTCGAAATCTAAGTATTTTATATGTACCTTTATGAGGGCCTTGCGATTTGTGTAACTATTGGGCGAGGCGCACCTCTAATTCAAATCTAAAGCGAGCTACATCCCGCTGTATTTATTTAGGAGTGGATTCCAAATTATTTAAAACTTGTTACGAGCCACACCACATGAAATGCGCCTGTGGTTCCTGACACGCTTTATTTAATCTTGTTCAAAATTGGGGTCGGGTCACATGAAATGCACCCCGATTCCTTTAATCTAGTTACGTCATTCAGTCAAGTAATAACTCGCTAGTTCCTACAATGTGACAAAATCCTACTCAACTATAACCAATTCGAGCAAACATACGATTAATTAATTAAGTGAGTAGGTTTGAGTCTATGGTGGACAATTATATGGAAAGAACTTACCTTGCTCTTGGGGAGACTCGAACTCACAACCTCTCGGTTGGAAGTGGGGGTTGCTTACCATCAGAGCAACCCCTCTTGTCAATGTGACAAAATCCTACTCAACTATAACCAATTCGAGCAAACATACGATTAATTAATTAAGTGAGTAGGTTTGAGTCTATGGTGGACAATTATATGGAAAGAACTTACTTTGAATTCAAATAGCCCTCAAAGAGCCACTGTCATATATTTTCCGCAAGTTCAAGATATCATTCCTCACGGGTGTTCAAATCATCTTAAACTTTCTGCTTAATCAGATAGCTAATCTCACTTTTAACATAGGATCTAGTATTAACAGATTTGAGATTACACACATGAATAGAGAAGATTGAACAGAGATATAGCAGAATGATTCAGGTTTACGTACATATCCAATGACAGTGTATCTTTGATCTAGATACATTTTTTCATAGCCAGAATCAGCAATACAAACTTAATTAAAGAATAACAAAACATAACAAACATAAGGACTTTGGACATCTGTATATATTCAACAGACTTAAAAAGAAGCTTCAGGCTTCATTCTTTTCGAACCAAGACACTACAATGACAGAGATGTGTACCTGGAATACGGAAAAAGAAAGAAGAGTGAGCAGTGGTAATGCAGCAACAGTAGCAGTAGCCCAGCAACAAACAGCACAGCAACAAACCAATGGCAATCAATCCCCACAACACTTAGCACCCAAACCAAAACCCACAGCAGTAGCAAAACAACAGTACCAACAACAGCCAATCAAAGTCACAGCAACACACAACAACAACACAACAGCAGCAAAATAGCAACAACAGAATCAGCCGCAACAAACAAGACCACAACCACCTCAGCAAACAACAGCAGCAAACAAATAGCCTTCTCTCACAAACTGAATAACAGCAACAAAAACAGTAGCCAAACTTCAATGGAACAGTAACACAATATCTATATGTGTGTGTATTTCTGCCTCCCTTCTTCCTAATGTGTGCAACTCTTTTTAAAGCCAAAAACCAGGCCTCTCTATTCTCTGCAACCCTGCTATATATAACCAAAACAGACCCCTATTTCTAAGAGCCAAGGACCAGCAAATATCCACTCAAAACCTTGCCCATCCCTGCTCTGCCAGCCCACTAACCCCTCTGTTTTCAACCACTAAGTTTTGTCAAGTGTGGGATTAATTAGTTTAAATGTTAAGTGAGAACCTGGTGGAATGCCCTGCTGTAACAGCAGGTTCCACTGGGCTGTGCAGGGTATTAAACTATTCTAAGTCTGATTAATCACACTAATGCTAACAGCCTCAGCAGATTCCAGACCTAATTTGAAGTCACAACAATTCCAAGAGCTTCACTTGGTAAATCAGCAACATCAATCACTATCCAGTGTTTAATAGGAAAAATCATACAACTAAATGACGACAACTACTTAATTGATCCTACGTATACAATCAAGAACAAACAAAGCCCAACAAATCCGTGATTCATGGTTTCGACACAACATGATACCAATCCATATGAACTAGTTAGCTTGACGACCTTAATCATACTAAGTATATCATTCATTTTCAATCGAAGAAACAACAAAAATCGACCAAATAAAACGGTCCCAAAGAGATGAAGAACAAAGCAGAAAATTAAAAGAAAAGATAAAGGATAAAATTCATGTCATTAATCACACTAACATATGAAGACGGAAAGAAAAATACCATGTAAGGAGAAAAATCGCATTCGAACGAGCCTCGGACCCATCTTGGATTCAACTCGGCTTGGACCTTTGTTCTTTGAGGCCAATGGACCTTAATTGAGATGTTTTCAATAGTGAAAACATCCCAATTAAGGTCTATTAGACCTCAATTAGGCCGGAATCGAGTTTTAGGGTTCATGGCCGCGATTTTGGGGCTCGATTGGTTCTAGCAAGATTCGAACAAAACTAAGGCCGATGGGGGTATGAGGGAGGTGAGGGGAAGCTATGGTGTGATTTTGGTGAGGTTTGGCATGATTTTCAAATTCCGGCAAACTTTGATTCAATATTCGACAAGCTCGGGACGGATTCGAGACTAACGGAGGCCGGACTCGAAGAGAGGGAGGTGAGGAGAAGGGTTGGTGTTAATTTGGTGGCCGTTGGCCTACCGGAACCGCCGTGAGGCGATTTCCGGCAGGCGGAGTGCGGTGGCTCACGGCGAGGTTAATTCGTCTGTGGGAGAGACGACGGGTGTGAGGGGGGGTCTGGCTTGGGGGCGGGGTGTGAAGGCGGGCTTTATATACGACTCAGGAGATTAAATCCTGATCGTTGGATCATTTACGATCAACGACCAGGATCTCCTCCCTTAAACCAAACGGTGTCGTTTGGTTAAGTTACGGTCTGAGTGTATTTGGGAATTTATTGATTAATCTGGGCCGTTGGATAATAAAATCTAACGGTCCAGATCAAACGTTACATAAGCTGATGCTTGGGCGGGTATTTGGGCTGGGTGTTGAATTAGTGTGGGCCTGGTTTTTATTGAATTGGAGACGGCCCAGTTCCGATTTCCTCTTTATTTTGTCTCCTCTTTTGTCTAATTTAAACCAAAAAATTCTAAATCACACTACAAAAATCAAACTAACTTATAAGAGTGCTAATTAAGTTTTACTAATAATCAAGATACACAATTACATATCACTTAGATGTAAATCACATAATTTGCTATTAAACACTAAAAAATGCAAAACATAATATATATTTTTGTATTTTACTAATTTAAATAAATAAGCACGCACACACAAAAATGCAAATGTAAGATAAACATAACACAAAGATCACAAAAATCATGCTCAACATGAAACTATTTTATTTTTGAATTTTCTGGGAGTAATTCTCATGTAGGGCAAAAATCACGTGCTCACAAGTTTGACCCCCAGAATCACCCCCGAGGCCCCTGGGACCTCAACCAACCTACTTTAAAATACAATACGAATTTGTTCCAATCATAAAAAACACATTATTAAACACAAGAATCATCAAATCAAGGCGGATTCAAGCCTAAGTTCCAACCAAAACTTCTGAAACCTATATTCTATAAAAAACCCAAACAAATGATGTCCGAATAACCTGAAAATTTGCAGACATATCCAAAATCACCTAACAAAGCTACTGCAACTGTCGGAATTCCATTCCGACCCACCGATCAAAATCTCACCTATCAACCAAATTCCGCCAAAATTCCAACTTAGTCAATTTAAGCACATATCTACACCGGACCTCCAAATTCAATTCCGATTGCTCCCCTAAGTCACAAATCACCTCCCGAAGCTAAATGAATCATCGGAATACACATACGAGCCCTCTAACCACATAGTCAACTTCAGGTTGACTTTTCTGAAACAAGCTTCACTCTAAAAGGCTATATGCCTTATTTTCAACCAGAATCAATCCAAATTTACCCGATAGACTATAATACAGATATAGAAACACGAAACAACATAATAGGGGGAAAACGGGATGGTAACTCACGTGACGACAAGTCGGGTCGTCATAAAGTCAATGATGAGGAAACATATAGTGGATCAAATAGGTTCAAGGAAACGAACTTTCCCGATAGTGATAGAGTATCAAAGGATGACCTTATTGATTATTTTATGGAAAAAAGATGGCAGTCAGATAATGATGCTCTAAAGATTTCGTTATTATACTTTATATACACCTTCTTATTTTTCACAATTAGTAAAAGATCCTTTGTAAGTAATCGAGATTTTTTTTTATAGAGAGTGGGGAATACGAGCAATTTTCATGGGAAAAAAATGTATTTAAAGCTTTAATTGGTTCAGTGAGGAATAAGTTTAGATTTGTAAAGAAGTTTCATAGGTTTTGGGGTTAGATATACATTCATACCTTGATGGACTTGATCGATTAACCTTAAACTAAAAAAATTTCTGAATAGCATAATTTTTTAACACCATCATCAGTGTCTCCTTGTCCTTGTAAAGTTGGCCTTCCGAAAGAGTATTATTTAGAGGATCATCTATTATTGGAGTTTCATCAAAATCTACAACTTCAGGATCACTTACGTTATTAAAAGCAATCAACTGTAGTGTATCCCTACTCTGTATATCATATATATCGGCAATTTGTAGGCATAAAGATGTATTTTCCTCATTTTGAGTGAACGCGTGCATATATTTCTCTTTGATATACACAGCGAATACTTATTAAATCCATAATTTTCTTCTTTAACTCAATATATACGCGCAATCCCATGTCATTGTGTATCATCATTGGTGGTGAATCTTCATAGCATTTATACTGAATTTCAAGCAAATTAATTGTGGTGTCAACCATCAATTGTTTTGAAATAGTAGAAACAAAATTAATAAATTTAGTTTCGATACTAATCACCACGCCTTCAACTGAGTAATCCACAAATCGATTGTTGCTATCCCATTGTCCCCCGTGCTGTATCAAAATCGGCAAAGTAGCCATTGAGTATGTATTCTATATATAGAGATTGCAACCTTCTTTAGCCGATTCAAAAATAAACAAAATTGTTGCCAAACAAATAACTAATTATTGTATCAGAACACAAAAATTTTATATTCAATTTCCATGCTGGCTGAAAATTATTCGAAAACCTCTTTTATTTTAGAAGGAAACATATTTTCTACATTTGGTTTTATTTTGGTCGACTGGGTAGTTACGCTTCTGAAGAGATACATCATGCAAGCGTGATTTGAGGATAAAACCCCCTATTTTTGAGGGGTTGTATAATCGTGTCTTTTAGAATTTGGCTATTTTATGCCAATAATTTTGGGCTACTAGTGCCAACCTAAATTTATGGGGATTTTTACTTAGCTACACTATGGTAGAAACCTATTTACTACTTTTATTTAGGTTTCTTATTAATAATTATATACACCTATATTTACTTCTTTTACCCAAAACCTTAAAAAAAGAAGAAATTAAACTCAAATAACGGATATCAATTACATAAAATATCTCACATTTAAGATACCCAAAAGGAAAGCAACGTTACCTTATGCAGCCTTACGAAAACACTTTCAATTTACCATCTATGGATTTCGGTTCATTCATCTTCCTGTTAATTAATTTCTTCAACATAATAATTAAGAATCATAGACATTATTGCAAATTGAAATTCCTCCAATTTGGGATATACTCGCGCACTCATCATTGAAACTTTTACCATGGATAATCATATACAGAAGATGAAGACCTATATTGTGATTGAAACTTTAAGAAGATGAAGACCTAAGTTTCTTTGTATACTGGTTGTATGAGACCTCTGAAAAAATTAATTTCACCATTTTTTTATTATCAGTATAATATATTTTTTGTATGTTTGATGTTATTACATATGAATTTAGTTTCTTAAATTTCATATGTTTATGAAATTTTAGAAAATAAAACTATCGATTAAAAAAAACTTTTTTGTTTGTTAATTTAGAGACAAAAGTTCTTTAACAAGGAGGGTGCGAAATTTGGTGTGACTCATTGGCAATCATATACAGGAGATGAAGATGAAGATCATAATTGTGTCAGAATTTTACAGAAATGTATCGCGATCATTAATTGTATATGTATCGTAATTGTTGCAGGAATTGTATTATAACTATATGATAATTGTACATTCATTGCATATTGTTACGAGCAATTGTGCGTTCATGTCGAATTTCACAGTTTGTATCACAAGTATGATAATCGTATATTAGTTTATTAGTATTGTATCATGTATTATTTTGGGTATTAATATACCAGATACAAGTTAGATACAAACGCGATATAAGTATGATACATTTATGTTTTAAGCAATTATGTAGCTCGCACAATCCAAATACAATTATTATACAGTTATCCTATAATTATCATAAAATTTCAGAATATTTTTTAATAATATAAAGTTAACGGTGAGAGGAGAGATGATGGAGATTTTGAGCGTAGATTAAAGGATTTTAGTTGAGAAAAAAAGTAGAGAGAAGAGGAGAAGGAAAATGAACGAATATAATTTGATCTCTTAATTGAATGCACTAATAATAAAGTGTAGTCTTTTAGAAAGCAATATATATAATTTGTAAGAAAAATCTAGATACTTATTAAAAACTTTAAAATATAAAGAAAATAGGTAAATAAGTTTCTGATATAGTATTGTCGGTAAAAATCCCAAAATTATGGCCATAAAATGCCAGGGTTGTTATACGGTGTCAATTCCTCAAATAACTTACACTGAAGTCCATGTTCTCTCTCTCTTTGGGCTAATTGAGGATGGACACACAGATCCATGGGCCTATTTCTTTTTGTCAGTTAGATATACGTGGGCTTTGTTTCCAACTTCCGATCAACCCATCAGTCGCATTTGGTCGGAAACCATGGACTGCGCCGGCAGCGGAAGCCGAACCCCATGTTCCGGTCCGGCTACAAGACGTTGCGGTCGCTGCCAAGCCGTCGCTTATTGTTCCATCTCTCACCAGGTTTGCATATCGAATCGTAGTAGTTAACTCTCTAACTAATAATAGTGTAAAGGAAAAGGATAATCTTATCATTTTTGTTTTCAGGTTGCGCACTTGAATGTACACAAGAAAGAGTGTCAAAGGTTGGAACAGCAAATGAAGCAAGCTCACGTTGTGAGTGATTTCCCTTTTACATTTTCTGAAGAAGCTACTGTTCAGGTAACATGTGAATAAAACATTGATTTAATATATTTACTATTTATTCATGGAAGTATCTTAGGTAAATACTCGTGGTGCTTTAATTATAGGTATGTGATAAACGCATGACAAGGTGTTCATTCTTGATAAAACTGGGAATTCACCGTGTAGGAATGTGGATGTCTGAATGTAGCTGTGGGGCGTCTATAACATTGAACTGCTCAAGGTTGGTTTCTATTTCTATGATAAAATGTTCTCCTGTTGATCCTATCTTCTTTCAGCCTAAGCCACCGGAGACTGAGTTAGGATTTGAACTTTATGGGTTCTAAATTTAGGATAGCTATCTTTGTACATTTTTGGTGAATTTCTTAATACAAATAGAGAGTTTGGGCTAAAGCTACTGGTTCGGTCGAACCCGTAGGTCGGCTTCTAGCTCCGCCATTGAGCCTAACTAATAACAACCTTTATATTTACGGTGCCTAAGAGGATGGTTATGTATCCTCTTTGTGTGAACTTAAGTAATTCCATTTTTGTGTCCCTACTACCTATGTTCTTTTGTATATAGTAGTTTTTGTCTATAATCAAGCTTTGTACTTGTCATAGATAAAGTTTTCCGTGTATTATATTTTGAACTTATTCTTTGCATTATGCATGTCTTTCTTGAATTAAAACGTTTTATTTGATCTCTGCTGCTATGCCGATATAAAGAAATATTTATAACCCAAGTCACACGTGGAATTTTATCCTTAATTTTTGTTTCTAGGCTCATTGAAGGCTGGAACTTATCTAGTACAATGTGTCCTTGTAGAGGTAATTGTAGTTTTTTAAGCGACCATTACATGAATGCAATGCTTGTCATGGATGCAAATTTATAATAGTATTCACATGCAGAGCCATCCACTGTATTACCAGAGCTACTTAGTGGTTGGAAGGAATATTATGAATGGAGGTGCATTCCGCTATATTCTCCTGTTGCTGTACTACTTCACTGGGTAAGTTGGCTGTATACAAATATTAAGTGAATGGGTTTGTAGTGGACGTATTACTTAGGCAATATGCTTCTTTTGCCGTTTATATTGTGGTTTCTTCCATATAGTCATTCCATATATGGATATTTTGTTTTTATATGATCTTTGACAATATGACCAAGATGTATGAATTGTTTGTGAAGCCATTAAAAATGTCTATCTTTGGAGAAATCATTTGTGAAACTCACTGGCTCATTTGTAGTGCTATCTTTCTCTTGCTTTTTCCAGCCATTGACGCTGTATTGGGCAATTAAGCTGGCAGTTCAAGGGAACCTGATTCCTGAAATAAGTAATGAGCTACGCATACATTATTTAGGTACTCTCTTTTTTTCTGAGCTCTGGTACGGTCTCTCTCTCCAAATGACATTTAGCGCTAACACCACTGCTCACTCTTCTCTTGTTTGAAATGTGAAGGTCCTGAAAAAGAGCTTCATCAGCTTGCTGCTTTCAGTGAACTGTATGCAGTTTTTCCTGGTGTTCGAATGTATATAGATCTTGTGGGACCTGCAATTCCAGAAGAAAGGTTTGGTTGCCCTCCTTTATTTCATGTTTCTGGTTTACTTCTTTTCTACTGCAAGTTCTAATTAATTTGCAAACTAAATTTGCAAAGTTATTGCTGTACGACTTACAGCAGGAAACGAGAGTAATCTCGTTGTGAAGTCCAGTAACTAGTACTGCACTTATAATCTTCCATGGACGGAACTTTAGCGAACTAAAGACACTTGGTTCTCATTCTGCTGAAAGGAAATAATTTGCATTGTTAATTCATGGAAGACTCTTAAATTTGGGGAAAAAGGGGGTCGTAAATTGATGGCTTCTGGAATAAAGAGGTTTAAAAAGAACTTTAAAAAATAGGTTACAAAAGAAAGATGTACTTGGGAGGCAATAGATATTTGATATAGGGCCCTTGGTTGAGCTCTATAAGCCACAGTCATCTTCAGTGAATAATGACTGCTACACATCTAATGATTGCAGATGATGCTAACAGAAAAGTGGTTAGAGTGGGGTCCTTGCCAGTTTACTAGACATGATCCATCACTTGAAACCTTGGTAACCTGATAATGTTCTATCTGTTAGACTATATGATACATCATATTCATTCTAAATTCTTTTATTGCATTTTCCAAAGTTCATAGGTATCTTGTTTATCTTTTGCAGATTATTTATAGTCATACTGCTCTAGGTACCTTTAATAGATCACACTCTTTTGCTTTTTAATGATTAGGAATGGTGAGAGAATTGAACTTCGTGATTATGCTCATTGTACAGAGACCAACTGCAAATGTAAATGTTCGACTGGGAGTTTTGGCCCAACATCATTGTCAAGCGGAACTTCAGCCATTAAATTAAAGCTTCATGCTGGTTATTATCATGATTGTTATAAAAGTCTCAATAAGGTCGTTCAAACTGCATTTGCCTTTGCTCACACATTTCCTTCTTTGGTTAGGTTTTACTCTAATGTTGTAAGCTTTGACAGGGTTCTCCTCCTATTCTAATTATCGCACCAAATGCTGGTGTCGCTGCTTACATAAGCTGGTTACCAACCATTGTAAGTCATTGGAATTCAATGCTTCGCGCTTGTCCATTTGGTGCTTAGTTGTGTTATCAGGATCGGAATGAGATTAATATGTCAGCTTTTACCTTTATGATTTTGCAACAGTGCATAAAGCTAGGCAGGTCTGGTGTTTCTGAATATTTCTTTTTTATTTGTCCTTTAACTTTTCATCCAGGAGCTTATCAAGGAGATCAAAGTTCCTGCATTTTTCTCCGATTACTGTGAAGAAGCTTGTAATCTAGCAATTAGTTGCATAAGCTCAGTGACTGATGCTTCTCCTATCGTTCCTGTTAGTTTTTTCACCCCGCCTGTCCGCCAATGTTTTTCCAAATTTTGTTCTTAAAGGTGTATATTGCTTCTAAGTCATTTTCATTATATTGAACTTGTTTCTTGCTTTGCAGATCCAATTAAATCCTTTTAGGCAACCTCTTGCAGTAGAAGACAGTGCCCTGTTTCTTCCATGCTACTCAAATTGCTTCATCTTTGGGATTTGAAGTAGCTTTAAGATCCTTCAAGGATGCAATGGTTTGATTAATATTAAAACACGATAGCAGATTGAGGATTATAATTTTTGAGTCTATTATACTAGTGCCTCTCTGCTCTATCGGGTAGGGGTAAGGTCTGCGTTCACATTACCCTCCTCGGATCCTACTTTATGGGATTTTACCGGGTAGTAGTTGTTATTGTATACTGCTAGTGCCGATCCCAACTTGTTTGAGATTGAGACGTAGTAGTTGATTGTATTACATTTTGCTAGATGCAAGTTTATTTGTACTTGTTCACCTTACGCTATTCAGATAGATTATACAAATATTTTTCTTTATTTTGGCCCCCCCCCCCCTCTCCCCAAATATGTCAATTTTTGTCCAGTACTTGCCCATCTGGTTATTGCATTTTGATGTACTCTTTTAGCATTTTTAATTAATAAACAAATGGCCAACTAATTTAATAATGAAGATGATGGTGCAAGTAAACAGACAGGAGCGTGCACTAACCTTGAGAATTACGAAAGAGAAAGTCAACGACGTGCTTAACATTTTAAATTTGAAGTCTTCTTGAAATTAGGGAAAGAAATATTCTAAGTAAGAATGCATCCAATTGGAGGTTGTTTTCCAATCTTATAATAAGTGATAGTATATAATTGTGAATTGATTGCATAATAATCATCCTTAATGAAGGAAGATTATTATATTTTCTCTAGAGTGATGTTATCATTGAAATTCTATGACGTAGAAAGGTCAGGTTCATGGAATTTACAGGAATAAAGTAACATAAAGAATTTAATGAGTTTTGGAAGAAAAAAGAAGTCTCTGCAAATGGAATTTTAACTTTGTCGTTATTGGATTTGGAATGGATTCATAGAGGCATAGAGGATTCCAATATTTTTTTTTTAAAAGAAAAGAATAGTTAATGAATATAGTCCAAAATAAAATTTCCCTTTTGTTCACTCTCAAAAACTACAATGACTGTAAAATTGAATTGACAGTTTTTTCTCTCTATATTTAACAAAGTGTTTGTTCAGACAACGAGCTACTGTATTATATGGTGTTTCACATTTTTTTCCTTCTCTTATTCAATTGAATGATTACACCAAATCAAATCATTTTAATTTCAATATTAAAAATTAAATTAAGAATACACATCATTTAATAATTTATAAATACTTATATAAAGTACATGTATATTATATTTATTAATTTGGTGTAACACAATATACGAGTATATTTTTACATATCAATTAATCTTTTAGTTTGTACCGAAATTTATTTAGATTTTAAATTGTATCTCATAAAAGATCCAGCATTTTATAGGAAAACTATCAGGAGATAGAATTAAATAAATTAAGTCTTTATTTAACTCATAAAAAATAAAGAAGAGTGATCTCATTAAAATCAAGTTACTTTTGAATAACAAAAATCTCCAAATTTTCTATCAAACTTATTCTTTTGAGTTCCCAAAATAGTAGTAGTTAACAATTAGGAATGTCCACTTCAATTACAACACAAAAAGGACCCAATATTTACATCTCTATCTACTTCTAATCGTTCCCCTTTCCAACAATCCCAACCCCAAAACAATTTGGAGCTCAATCCTCTTCCTTCAATGGAGCCCTAAATCAATTCTGCAAAATCCCCGAATATCCCAATTTTCAACGACAAACTGTAAATTACTCTTTAATTCACTACTCCCACTAATGCATCAGACGCTGAAATTGTCTACTTTAACACTGCTATGGATATTGTTAAATGGGTTAGAGTCAAGTTTTGGGGATGCCTTAAAAATGCCTTTTAGGGTGAAGGATGTACTCCCTGTATTGCCACGTGAGGTTTCTTGGCCTGTACTAAATACTCTACATAGCCCTGTTGATTTGTTGCCCACTTACGTTGGATCACTTGCTCCCAATAATGGGTCTATTAGTTGGAAAGGAGCTTGCTTTTTTCAGAACGAAGCTAGGGTTGAGTTTACGGGCCCCGGTGATCGCGGAATTGGCGGTGCCACTATCCATCTCTCGGTTTGTGGATTATGATTTTAATTTATGCTCGGTTGATTTTGTTGAGTGGTATTTGCTTGTAATTTTTGGTCAGGTTGATGTTTAATTGATGAATGGTGCTAGGAATAGCTCTGCTTTGTGAATCTAAGTTATGTTTGATTTGCAGAGTACTAGTATTTACTTGTAATTTTTTGGTCGGGTCGATGTTGAATTGATGAATGGTGATAGGAATAGCTTAAAAAGATGATGAAGGACGTAAAACTTTGTGGGTAGAACATATCTTGCTGTTTTTTTCTTTTTTCTTTTCCGGGTGGGGGGTGGGGGTGGAGGTGGCGGTGGAGGTGGCCTGTTGGCAGTGGCGGAGCCACATGTAAGGAAGAGATATTAAATCCCTTTTATCCGAAAATTACACAGTGCAATAGGGTAAAAGCAAATATTTTTGTCTATATATATATATACAAATTTTTGAATCCCCTTGAAAAAGGAACTTTTGGTGCGGTGGAAAAAGTGGTTAAAGAATACAAGATATGACATTTTACAATTTCTTACCCTTGTTAAAATTCCTTGTCCGCTACTGGGTAGTGGGAAGACTGATCATTCCATGCTTGCGAGCTGAATATATGCTTCATAATTCTGTTTTATGAATATAGTTTCTGTTCAGTTGATTTAGAGCAGTATTTACTGGTAAGATATATATGGTTGTTGTATTTTGTCGGTTGAAGTTATCATGCTGGCTTGGGGGAGGGGGTGTTGGAAGACCAAGAATTGCATGCTTGGAAGCTAAATTTGTACAAAATAGTTGAACTAGAGGGTTCGAAAAAGAGGAAGGTGTTAATTTTAGTGGTAAAGTTGCAGAATGCTTGGTGGGCAAGAAATACTAGGTTTCATGTTCAAACCGCTGTGGAGGTAAAAAAAAACATTAGCTTCCTATCTGCTTAAGTCTTGGTGCGCCTGGTGCCTGTGTTGGTTGGGAGGTAGCAAGTACCCGGTGAAATTAGTTGAGGTATACACAAGCTGGCCTGGACACCATTGTCATCGGGAAATAAAAGTTATAGAATGCTTCATATTAGGATGATAGTCTCATTGATGTAACAAAAAGTTTGATTATTGTTGTTAGTATTGGAAATAATATTGTCTTCTTGCCATTGCCTGGGAGGAGGGTGTAGAAGGAGGAGGAAATAATATCTTTGAATCAGTTGTACGCCAGGAAAGCCAGGTTCCTTCCATTTATGAAAGCTGCTTTTTTGGGCTGTGTCTTTCTGTCATATGAGCCACTTCAGAACAAGAATAAACATGGAATGTGGCTCACTACTTGTCAGCATTTGTATTCCCACGTAGCCGCTTAAATGTATGTGTATGCACTTCGGTCCCAAGGTTTCTAAATGCTCTAGCATTTGAAGCAAACTTAGGATGCAAGGGCCGTTGAAGCGTGCTGTTTTGTGGATCCACTATCACCATGTGTAGAAAGCTAGATTGTAATGAACATTCAGTTATAACTTCTGTCCTCCTATTCAATTTAGATATCATCCTTTTCAATTTTAGATGTTGTTCATTTTTAGATGTTGCCATACCTGTTCCTTCACATTGACCACTCACCGGAAGATGCTCTTCTTTCTTTTTAAAAAAAAAGGATCTTTTCCTCCCTGAATATGCCTGTAGACCAATAATTTAATGAGAACTGCTGTACTATCTTCTTTGTGTCAACTTCCTGTCTCCACTTTATTTTGGAATAAACTATCAATTTTTCCAATGATCATCACCAGCTTCTTTCACCCTAATAAAAGTTCTTGCTTTACCTATTTGTTGGCACTGAACATGTATACCTTTATGGCTAGCTGCCTTCCGATAACCTAAGGGATCGTTTGGTACTAGGATGGATAGATAAGGATATTCTATGGGATTAGCTATCCTACCTTCTATGTGGGATGGCTAATCCCACCATTTTAGTACAAAATGTCAAGAATAACAACAACGACAATAACATACCCAGTATAATCCCACAAGTGGGGTCTAGGGAGGGTAGTGTGTACGCAGACCTTACCCCTACCTGGTGAGGTAGAGAGACTGTTTCCATTAGTACAAAATGTCGCAGGACTAACTAATATCCATAACCAAACGTGGGATAAAATAATCCTGCATTTTATCCCAGGATTGTTATCCCTTATCCCACCAACCAAACGACCCCTAAAGGTATTAGTGGCTCACTTCACTATTTCTTTTGAATGTTCATACCAATGACACTATCAATCGTTGCTCACAATATCCATCCTCATCTCTAGATCCGCCTCTGCAAGCTTCCAACATTCTTTTTGATGCCTACAGGCATAACTTTGACCATTATCCAATCACCCGGAATTTCATAGTAGGCTCTCATTTGTGGTTGTTGATCCCAATAGGCTTGAATAGTTTTGAGCAGACCTTCATTCGAGAGTAAGTAGCTTTATTTAAGTTCAGCATCTTTTAACCATAATTTCAGGTTGCCGAACTTATCATTAAAAAACAGTAAGTATGAGTTGTAACTGAAGGAGACCATAGAAAGATGATGATTTGGGAGGAGGCTTTATAAATGTTCGTTGATGAGTTTAGATGTTTTCTTTCTTTTTTGGGGGTGGTTGGTGATCAGGAGTTTGAGCACACATGAGCTTTAGTTACTTGCATTTATGGATGGTGTTCCCTAGGTTCCTTGCTGATAGTTCATCTCTTATCAACAGAATAATGCTGGAAGATTTGCACTTTGTGGTGTTCAAGCATCTAATATTCGAGATGACATGAATGTTTCTGCACTTGACACCTAGATGTTTTTATACATAGGAACCAATGGGGTGATAACAACTAACAAGTGATAACTTATTTAACATCTTAAGAAAGAAATAAGAAAAATTTGGGTATCTGGTGTACTTGTTCTTGTTCTATTATTCCATTTTTATTTAGATAAGACATCCTTGGCACCATTGTATTTCAGATTTCATTTACCCCACTTTGCAGACAGGCGCAGCACACAGCTGGACGTGTATGGATCTGTATGTATTTGCTACACCTTATAGGATAACCTGGGACTACTACTTTTCGGCCCACGATCACACATTTAAAATTGAGTCATGGGAGGAACCTGCTGAAATGGAATATGTATGCTCTCGTTTTGAGCCTTTTTTTTTCTGTATAGCTTCAGTGGAGTCCATACATATACAGTTGACCTTTAAGCAACTTTTATGCAGGTCAAGCAACATGGAATCTCTGTGTTTCTCATGCCATCAGGGATGCTCGGGACCTTGCTTTCGTTGGTGGATGTACTACCCCTGTTTTCTAACACAGCATGGGGCCAGAATTCTAACCTTGCTTTTCTGAAGAAGCGCATGGGAGCGACATTTGAGAAACGCCCACATCCGCGGACAACAATTAATCCAGATGATGTTAAATCTGGTGATTTCTTAGCTCTGTCAAAGATTCGTGGACGGTGGGGTGGGTTCGAAACTCTTGAGAAGTGGGTCACTGGTGCCTTTGCTGGTCATACAGCAGTTTGTTTGAAGGATGAGTTGGGTAATCTTTGGGTTGGTGAATCTGGACATGAAAATGAAAAGGTGAGCAAAAGAGAAAATCTATGTATTTTTTCCACTAAACTACATGGACAAACAGTAGTGGAAAATCTAAAGAACTTGATTTCCGTGTCTGATAAATAAAATTTTCAGTTAATGTATGCTCTCCTTTAGAGTGGATGAGAAGATGCGAGAGGCAAGGCTTCGGTGGTTCGGGCATGTGCGGAGGAGAAGCCCCGATGCCCCGGTGAGGAGTTGTGAGCGGCTAGCGGTGGTCGGTGTGAGGCGAGGCAGAGGGAGGCCTAAGAGATACTGGGGAGAGGTAATTAGGCAGGACTTGGCCAGTATGCGAATTTCCGAGGACATGGCCCTTGATAGGAAAGTTTGGAGGTCTAGTATCGGGGTTGTAGGATAGGGGCTTTTAGAGTTTTCGTACTCCTTTCCGGGGTGGGTGAGGCGCGGTAGGGCCACCCATAGAGGATTAGTTTTCTTTCTCTTGTGGTAGTCATTTCTGTTTGCTACTGTTTTAATATTATTGCATGTCGATTTATTTATGGTACATATGTCTCTTATGTTTAGTTAACTATTTATGTGATGTATGCTGGTGTAACTAACGCTGCTTTTGTTTTTGTTTTTTGTTTGCCTTTCTTTTCCTGCGCCGAGGGTCGATTGGAAACAGCCTCTCTGCCCTTTTGGGTAGAGGTAAGGCCTGTCTACATATTACCCTCCCCAGACCCCACTTTCTGGGAATTTACTGGGTTGTTGTTGTTGTTGTTGTTGTATGCTCTCCTTTACTTTTATGCAACTTTTCTTATAGATAGCAGTTCACCTCTGATGAGTTACTTATACCTCATTGTGCTATCCCTCTCTACCCCTGGAGGGAGGGAGGGAGGGAGGGATGACTCTCTGAGTTTTATTGTTAGCTTTTAAAGCGTGTAAAGGCATTGCAATTTAATGGCATGAATGGTAACATTCTCATATCTTTGTTTTGGTATGTTCAGTCTGCTTAGTCTTGGTTAACTGATTCTCGTGTTATATCTTTGCAGGGTGAAGAAATTATTGCAGTTATCCCTTGGGATGAATGGTGGGAATTGACACTTAAGGATGACTCTAATCCACAAGTTGCTTTGTTGCCGTTACATCCTGAAGTGCGCGCGAGATTTAATAATACCGCAGCATGGGAATATGCTCGGAAAATGTCCGGGAAACCATATGGTTACCATAACATGATTTTTAGTTGGATTGACACAGTAGCTGATAATTACCCTCCACCTCTTGATGCTCACTTGGTATGTCTCCCTTTCATTCCTTTTAAAAGTATAAATGATGATGAGCAAGTAGCAATGGATGTTTATCTTCTCCTAGGAACTAGGTGAATTCCCACATGTCCGTCAATCTCGACGCTAAGATTCTTAAGTCACCAACGACTTATCTAACCTACACATATCCTATCCTTGGCTATCACTCTCTAGGAAATACCTCAACTTAGTATAAAAGAAACATCTTCCAGTGTTGAAGTTCAGAAGGATCTATGTTTATTACCGTTCCCCTCCCCGAAGAACCATTGCTAAAATAAGCTCCTCACAACAGGTGAAAAAGCAAGTCAATTAAAAATGAAAATACCCGAAATTGAAGGAAGATTAATTGGTCACCACTACCATTCTTCCATTTGAATAGAACTCTTGGACAAATTTAGTGTGGTTTCTCAGCAGAAGATATTTGTTGCCAGGTGATTTCTGTCATGTCTATGTGGACAAGAGTGCAGCCAGCATATGCTGCTAACATGTGGAATGAAGCTCTGAATAAGAGACTTGGCACTGAGGTAACTGAACATGTTATATTTTCATGTTAGAATCTTTTTGACGGAAACATGTATAACATCTTAGCTATTAGTTAATCGTAATGGTTAAGCATAGAAGGTGGCTCATACCGCTGATTCCATTGATAAACACAGCTTATGAGTTCCCTCCTAAATACTGATTTTTTCCTTTGGTCCTTTTAGTACGAGCAGTTCATACATATATTATAATATTTTTTTGAATGACAGTACTGTTTGGTCAGCTTGCATCGCCTGAGGTACTCCATAACTCTTCTAAAAACAGTATAGAGCCGTATTTTATATATGATGTTTATACAGACATTTAGCCTTGAGCAAGCATAAGATTAACATCATAAATTGAAGCATGCTTCAGAAAGCTTCCTTTTTAGTTCAGGTTGACTAGTTGATTGAACTTTCACTTTCAATAGCATGTATAACTGTTGACATACAGAGAGTGAATTAAATATATCGCAGATTCTAAATTCTACAGAACCATTCAAGTTTTTTATCTGTAAAGATCACTTCATATGTACAGTTGATATTTGTCCTACAGGATTTGGACTTGTATGGTATTCTTGCTGAAACTGAAAAACGTGGGATAACATTTGATCAATTGCTGACCATCCCAGAACAAGATGAATGGGTCTACAGTGATGGGAAGTCCACTACATGCGTGGCCTTCATTCTAGCAATGTACAAAGAAGCAGGAGTTTTTGGCCCTATTTCCAACTCAATTCAAGTAACGGAGTTCACTGTGGGTATCAACGCCTTTGTCTAATCTCGTCTTGTTAGAAACAACTTCTATTCTGTCACCCAATTAGTGACGGTAAGTCGTTCTTACTGCTTGCAGATAAAAGATGCATATTCGCTTAAAATTTTCGAAGATAATCAGACACGCCTTCCGAGTTGGTGTAACAGCAGAGACAATAAGGTCTCTTTCTGCCAGATTCTTGGCGAATACCAAATGGAACTGCCCCAGTACAACACATTGGAGCCATATGCCAACATGAATGAGAACTGTCCTTCTTTACCTCCAAATTATGAAAGGCCCGTGCGTTGTTGAATCTGGGCTATACTTGTATACGTGTGTATCAGTATATCCCACGGAATCTAGTTTGGTTGCTATTGGTTAAGCATGTATCAGATTTATCTACTATGTTTGTTCTTCCGCTTTCACATGATATTTCAATCTTTGTACATAGTTCATGCAAATTGTAGCTTCTTAGATGTTTAAGCCTATGATGGATTATAGATGGAAAATAATGTAGAATAAGTTATGGACTCAACACCTCGGAATCTTGTTCTGATATCTGTTCGTTGTAGATGTATGTAAGTTGGTGAATCTTGACTTGAATGTGAACTAAATGTTAGAGAAATTCCTGTTAAGATTTGCTGAATTCTGTTAATTTGTTCATCGATTTTATTTGTAATTTGACTCATTTCCCTTAATTTTTATGTACTAAATGATTTCCCAGCTGCATTTTAACCTTTCCAATTAAGCGTTGGACCAGCCTTGATGATGTATTTCTGTGTATTTTCTGTCAGTGGGGAACCAACTTAAACTTCAATGAAGGTCAACGAGGTTAGTATATTTTCGTGGGATGCTCTAGGAATGCAAGTATTAGGGAAAACTAAGTGAGGTTGGCTATCAGCGCTCCCAACTCCTCGGAATTTCTCTTTCTCCGCCCAAATACACAGCCCCAACGGTCAACTTCCCCTCTGTTCACCAGCGGCTCCCCTCCCTTCCCCCCTCCCCCCACTCCGGCGACCCAGGTAAGGTTACCCCTCACTTCTTTCTCTTCTCTCCTCCTCCCCTCCCGCATCCAGCCCTCCGCCCAGCCCCCCTCCCCTTCAAGCCTCACCTCTTTTCTCTCTCCCTCTCTTCTCTCTCCCCCCACCTCTCTTTTCTGTCTCTCTCCTCTCTCCCACCCCACTCTTCTCTCTCCCCGACCTCTCTTTTCTTAAGGGTTTTGAAGCAAGGTTGGTTCACTTTTAGATTTCTCTTTTTAAACCACTTTTAAAAGAGATTTCTCTTCACTTTTAAACCACTCCCGCCCAGCCGCCCCCTCCCTAACTCCGGCGAGGCGTCGGCAGCCCCCCAACCACCCGTTTCCCCTGCATTTTTGTTGGTTGGTTTTGTGTTTGTGCAGGTTTTCGGCGGGACGCAACAGAACTATACGTCCCGATAAATCTCAGGTCAGGCGACAAAGCGACTTTGCGGCGTTAGGAGTGAAGAGCTAAGCAACACCGGCCAGGACGTGCAAGTGGAAACAACACTTGACCTCGGGCGCACCAAAGCCTACCTTCAGGTCTCTCCACCGGGAGTTGGTACCTCCCGCTTCTCGTTTAACCTGTACACTTTTTTCGTACTCTTGCTAGCATTTCTTGCGAGGTTTACTCTGTTGCTATCTAGTGCATCCTTTTCGTATCTTCCTTTTGTACGTGGGTGCGTCATTATTCTCCATAGTCGGTTGGAGGGATAGTGGCCGCAGCGGGGGATGTAAGTGCAAGGTCATGTTCCCGGGGGTGGGGGCGGTGGCGGTGGCGGTGGCGGTGGTGAGTTGAGGGGCAGGGGGCGGTTCTGCGGGTAGGGCGGGAGGTAAGGGTGGGAAAAGGGTAGCGAACGCACATAGGTTAAGGATCGGGTCATGGATCATAGGCACTCTGACGGGTAAGTCCATTGAGTTGGCGAAGACTCTTCAGAAGAGGAGGGTCAACATAGCCTGTGTCCAGGAGACTAGGTGGAAAGGGGCGAAGGCGCGGGATGTTGACGGGTTTAAGTTGTGGTACTCTGGGGTCGTGAGGTGCAAGAACGGAGTAGGCATCCTGGTGGATAAGGACCTTAGGGAGTCCGTGGTGGAGGTTAGGCGAGCGAACGATATGTTGATGTCTATTAAGTTGGTTATCGGGGTTGCGTCCTCAACGTCATCAGCGCCTACGCACCGCATGCGGGCTTAGATGAGGAGATCAAGAAGCGTTTTTGGGACGACTTGGATGAGTTGGTGCGTAGTATTCCCCAATCCGAGAAGTTGGTCATTGGAGGGGACTTTAATGGCCATATTGGGGCAGATGCTAGTGGTTATGGTGAGGTGCACGGTGGCTTTGGCCTCGGGGTTAGGAACGGAGGAGGCTCTGCGCTGTTGGAGTTCGCTAGGGCTTCCGAGCTTCTGATTGCTAACTCGTTATTTCAGAAGAGAGATGAGCATTTGGTCATCTTCAAAAGTTCGACGGCGAGGACTCAGATCGATTACCTCCTTCTTAGAAGGAGCGATAGAGGTCTGTGCAGGGACTTCAAGGTTATTCCGGGAGAATCCCTTTCAACCCTTCATAGACTCCTAGTGATGGATGTCAGAATCTAGGTGAAGAAGAAGCGGAGGGGTGCTCGGGGCCAACTGCGAATTAGATGGGGTGCTCTGACTAAAGAGAAAGCCAAGGAGATGGAGATGAGGTTAGTTGATGGTGGTGCTTGGAGTAGTTCTGGGGTAGCAGACGCAATGTGGTCAGAGACGGCGAATCTGATTAGGGAGGCAGCCCGGGATGTGCTTGGGGTAACCAAAGGCTATCTAGGCAGACATCAGGGCGGCTGGTGGTGGAACGACGTAGTGCGAGGAAAAGTAGAGGTGAAGAAAGCTGCTTTTGCGAAGTTGGCAGGGAGCACAAGCGAGGAAGAAAGGCGGGTGAACAGAGAGAGATATAAGGTGGCAAGGAAGGAAGTGAAATTGGCGGTCACAGAGGCTAAAACTGCGGCTTTTGGCCACATGTACGAGGAATTGGGCTAGAAAGTCGGGGACAAGAAGTTATTCCGGTTAGCCAAAGTAAGGGAAAGGAAGGCGCGAGACGTGGACCAGGTTAGGTGCATCAAGGATGAGGATGGTAGAGTCTCGATGGGGGAGTCTCAAGTCAAACAGAAATGGCAGGTGTACTTCCGAGACCTTCTCAACGAGGAGGGGGACCAAAACATAGAACTAGGGGAGCTGGGGCATTCAGAGCGTCATAGAGATCTAGGGTACCGCAGACACATTATGGTGGAAGAGGTCGTGGGGGCTTTGCATAGGATGAGTAGAGGTCGAGCGACCGGGCCGGACAAAATCCCGGTGGAGTTCTGGAAATGCATGGGTAGGCCAGGAGTAGAGTGGCTCACCAGGCTATTCAATGCGATCTTCAGGACCAAAAGGATGCCGGAGGAGTGGAGGTGGAGTATAATAGTGCCCTTGTATAAGAACAAAGGGGATATCCAGTGTTGCAACAACTATAGGGGCATCAAATTAATAAGCCACACCACGAAGGTCTGGGAGCGGGTGATCGAGGCCAGGGTGAGGGAGTCGACATCTATTTCCGAGAACCAGTTCGGTTTTATACCCGATCGGTCCACTACAAAAGCTATCCACCTTGTCAGGAGATTGGTGGAACAGTTCATGGATATGAAGAAAGACCTGCACATGGTGTTTATCGACTTGGAGAAGGCGTGTGACAAGGTCCCTAGGGAGGTACTATGGAGGTTCCTGGAGGCTAAGAGCGTGCCGGAAGCCTACATCATAGTAATCAAGGACATGTATGATGGAGCTAAGTCTAGCGTCAGGGCAGTGGGTGGTGACTCAGACCATTTCCCGGTGGTTATGGGGCTCCATCAAGGATTTGCGCTTAGGCCCCTCTTGTTTGCTTTGGTAATGGATGCTTTGACGCGGCATATTCAAGGGGAGGTACCTTGGTGTATGCTATTTGCTGATGACATAGTCCTGGTAGACGAGACGAGGGTCGGTGTTAACGAGAGGCTAGAGGTATGGAGACAGACTCTCGAGTCTAAGGGGTTCAAACTAAGCAGGTCTAAGACAGAATATCTGGAGTGCAAGTTTAGCTATGAGTCGAGCGGAGTGGGTGGGAGCGTGATGATTGGATCTCAGGCCATAGCCAAGAAGGATAGTTTTAGATACCTTGGATCGGTGATCCAGGGGGACGGGGAGATAGACATGGATGTCACTTACCGTATAGCGGCGGGGTGGTCGAAGTGGAGGCTCGCATCAGGAGTCTTGTGTGATAAGAAAGTGCCACAGAAACTCAAGGGGAAGTTTTATAGAGTTGTGGTTAGACCTGCCATGCTGTATGGGACGGAGTGTTGGCCGGTGAAGAAATCTCATGTTCAGAGGATGATGGTTGCGGAGATGAGGATGCTTAGGTGGATGTGCGGGCTCACCGAGTTAGATAAGATTAGGAATGAAGTTATTCGTGAGAAGGTGGGGGTGGCCCCAGTGGATGAGAAGATGCGAGAGGCGAGGCTTTGGTGGTTTGGGCATATGCGGAGGAGAAGCCTCGATGCCCCGGTGAGGAGTTGTTTATGGCTAGCGGTGGTCGGTGTGAGGCGAGGTAGAGTGAGGCCTAAGAGATACTGGGGAGATGTGATTAGACAGGACATGGCCAAGATGCGGATTTATGGGGACATGACCCTTGATAGGAAAGTCTGGAGGTCTAGTATCAGGGTGGTAGGATAGGGGCTTCTAGATTTTTCGTACTCCTTGCCGGGGGTGGGTGAGGCGTGGTAGGGCCACCCATAAACGATTAGTTGTGTTCTCTTGTGGTAGTCATTTATGGTAGTTACTGTTTTGATATCATTGCATGCCTGCTTATTTATGGTATTTATACCTCTTATGTTTAGATAAGTTTTATGCGTTGTATGCTGGAGTAACTAATGCGATTTTTGTTTTTGTTTTTGTTTGCTTTTCCTTTCCCTGCGCCGAGGGTAGATTGGAAACAACATCTCTGCCCTCTCGAGTAGAGGTAAGGCCTATCTACATATTACCCTCCCCAGACCCCACCTTGTGGGAATATACTGGGTTGTTGTTGTTGTTGCTGCTGCTGCTCTAGGAATGCAAGTGTGTTAGTTTATGCAATCTGTTACATTTCCTATTCATTCAAGGAAGTTAGTATGTGCATTATGTTCTTTATTTTCAAGGGTAAATGTGATTTGCCTGTTCCTTCAGAGACAAAAAAAGGTTAATTTTCCTATTTGGATATTTTTTGAGACCTGTAACTCTTATTTGTATATTATTAGACCTGTAACTCGTGCGGTCAGTTGATTGTTTTATTAACTTAATATAATACAATCTACTTCTTTGATAAAAAGGGAGCTATTTACCCTTTTTTAGTTACTCCCTCCGGTCGAAAATGAATGATTTTTTAGCTGTTTCACATATATTAAGAAATTATCTTTTAATATTAATTAGCAATGAAATTGATCATATTAATGTTTACTATCTTTTTTCATAAATATTTCTAACGCATACTCTCACACTATTTACTCCAAGGGCAATGTAGGAAAAAAATAATTAATTCATTCTTGAAATCTGAAAAAATTACTTATTTTGAATCATAAAAAAGGATTAAAAAATTACTTATTTTGAATCGGATGGAGTATTATTTACTAAGTAATTGAGCATGAGATTTTTAAGCAAAACATTCCGGAGAAACATTGACCAGTTTATCTTTGTATGGATAATGAACAACTATCAAAATATAACTGTGCCTCGATCCCAAGTAAACTGGAATTGACTATATAAAACTTAGAGGGTGTTTGACTAAGCTTATAAGTTGGTCAAACTGGCTTATAAGTATTTTTTGGCTTATCTGCGCGTTTAGTAAAATGAAAAGTGCTTATAAGTTAGTGTTTATAAGCCAAAAATAAGCCAAAAGCCATAACTTGGTCTTCCCCAACTTATCAAATTTTAGCTTATAAGCACTTTAGGTTTTACCAAAATATTTATTATTCTATCCCTAAAATACTTCTTTTTAAACAAAACTCTTTGTATACCTAATTTTTTAGCTGCTTATTATTAATTTCAGCACTTTTATCCAAACACGTAACTGCTTATTTTTTAAATCAGCTTCAGCAATTAAAAGTGCTTTTCAGCGCATATGCTTAACAACTACTCTAAATCAGCTAAGTCAAATGGGCTCTTACAGTTCATGTAGTTCCATTTAAATCCGTCTTGGTGTTATATTATAAATATTTGAAGGCATACATAGCCTATTAAACTTGTCAGCAAAAATTATTTGCACATTTAATTTTTAAGGGTGTCCTAACACCCCGCTAGTCTTATCTAAATTAAATGTTATATTCCATTGCCTGATGACCTGACATTAAAAGTATAGCTCTTTTGGTAGATGCGCGTGAGGTAAAAAAAAGAAGCTTTAAACTAATTTAATTGTCTAGGTATCATTTTCCTATTAGATACTCTAACCTATTATATGTCAGTTTTTTGTGGTTTATTCTGAAGTCACTAATGCTCTTTCTTTTTGTTTTGTTTTTGTTTTTTACTTTTCTTGATCTTTCGTCGAGAGTCGATTGGAAACAGCCTCTCTGCCCTATCGGGTAGGGGTAAGGCGTGCGTACATATTAACCTCCCCAGACCCCACCCTGTGGGACTATACTGGGTAGTTGTTGTTGTTGTATACTCTAACTAATTAAACCTAATACTAATTTTTTCTCTTTTCTTATTATTTTTTCTTTTTCGTTATCTTTTTCTCTTTCTTTATTTTAGCAAACCAGTGTCACCATCTTTCTCTCATTTTATTGAAATTAAGTTATATTTTATTTTTTGCTTCTCTCTTTTTTTTTTCGTTGAGTCTATTTTCATTCATCTGAATCCTTCACCATATTCGATCATATAATTCTACTGCAAAGGATTAAAAAGAAAGACAGACAAAATATCTCACAATTAAGGGCTTATTTTTTGAACTGATTTTAAGGTGTCTTGGAGATGTAAATTGATGGTTTTGAGGGCTGATTTCAGCAGATTTTGGGGAGGTTTCGGGGCTGGAATTTGCTGCAATTTTCAATGATTTGATTTTCGCAGCTCTTTTATGGTTTTCGCGGCTGATTTTCCTACGATTTTGGATGGATTTTGAGGTATTTTGGGGTGAGTTTTAGGTGCTGGTTATGGGGGTTAGTTGTGGGGGGGGGGGGGTTTGAGCTCGGTTTTGGGCAGGTTTAGGGCTGTTTTGCCAGCAGATTTTTAGTTGTTAAAAGGAGTAAAATAGCTGTCATTTCGTTGCGAATTTAAATGACTTTGAAGGATGAAGACATAGCTACTGTTTTTGGGGTGGTTTAGAGCTGATTCCATGGTGGTGTAGGTGGTGATGAAGACGGTATAAACGAAAAGAGTTAAATAAAAAAGTAATTAAATAAGTGAAAAAATAGAGCAGCTTTTGACACGTGACAAGCGTGTACTACACATCCCACCACAAGACTGATTAAGTATTACCAATGAGGTATTAAATTTACCCCAAACAAGAATAAAGGAGAAATAGATCGTCTGTAAAGAGGCGTGTAAATAATTTTTCCGAACAAGTTTGAGGGGCAATTTATATATTTACTCTAAATATATTAGTTTGTCAAGCACTAAAGTACTCTTATGTTTTCTACCAGCACGAAAAACTTTTAACAAGACAAAAAAGACATACAATCACAACAATAACAATGAACTGGACAAATCTTTGTCCCTTCTTATCTCTATCTTGATAATGTACAACTACCACAATTAGGAGGAAGAAAAGAAGAATTACTGGAACAGTATGCTTTGATATTGGAAACTGGTTTAATCAAAGTTGTTCATCCCAGAGCTCTTGAATTGTCTTGTAAGGTCCATAAGGAGAGGTGTAATCCTTACCAAGACAAGCTCTACTTTGTGGGATTTCACTGATTTTCCTGCACTCTTCATCGCTTAATGACCAGTCGAAAATCTCAAGGTTTTGTTTCATTCTCTCTTTGTTATAACTCTTCACCACCACACCAATACATTGTTCGTATCCCCATCTTAAAGCAACCTGGATTTTGCACATCTCTAAGTATTTCAAGTGTGCCATGTAATAAAGCAGAAAAAAAGTAACTAAAACTACAGAAAGATTTAAAAGTTAACACCCTGACAATGTAAATGTTTTTACACTACCAGTGTAATTTAAGTTAAACTCATCTCAGAATACCTGCGCGACAGTCTTGCCTTTGGCCTTCGCTATATCTTTCAGCACTTGAGATTCCATAACTCTGTTGGTTCCATAAAAGGTACCAATGGATCCTAAAGGACTGTATCCAACAACAAGAACTCCATTTCTCTTGCAGAATTCTCTCAGCTTCTTTTGCTGCCAACATGGACTCACTTCTACCTTTCAAATCAAGAACAGCTCAAGTCATATATTTTCACAACATAACTTTTCACTCAATTTGTCTAACACAGTTACTACTTCTCAAGTTCTGTATTTGATTAACATACTTGATTGACAGCAGGCGGAATATGGGCAGTAGCAAGAACATCAGCAAGCTTCTTGCAGGAAAAGTTGCTAACTCCAATGGACTTGGTGAGTCCAAGTCTCTGGCACTCTTCCATTGCTGCCCAGACTGACTTGAAATCCATGGGAAGAAAGTCTTCTTTTTTAATTGGATACTCATGAATTCCTGGCTTAGAACTCACTGGCCAGTGTATTAGATATAAATCAATATAATCCATCTTTAGATTCCTGCACAAGTCCAAAAACTAATTTAGCAGTTCACTAATGACAATTACATCTCAAACCCAAACAAGTGGGGCTGATTATATGAATTCCAATCGATCATGTCACTCCATTGAAGCTTAAGCTCATCTAAGTGTAGTATTACACAATTTTAGAAAAACCATTAAAGGTTCTCTATATTTTCTGTAAGCATATAAATTCCTGAGAAGATATACTAGAAGCCTCTTAGTATATTAGACATATAACGACTAGAGTGTATTAGAGAACAACTAGTGTTAAATAATCCTTAACTACGGAGTATTGAAATGTTATGGACCCAAAAGAGGCGTTTATGATGGTCATGTTCATATGACCGACCCTGACTAGCGTGGGATTGAGGTGAAGTAGTTGTATAAAAATCTGGGCGCGGTGTGCGGGGGCGACACGATGCATGAAGCCCATGCAGATATGCCCTCGGCCTAATGGCTTCGGGCGCAACTTGCGTTCAAAAAATTGATGGTTCACAGGATTCTGCAATTCACAATTCTTAGAGGACTAAAAAAATCCTTGAACTCACTGGCTGTGTATCAGATATAAGTCAATATAATCCATTAGATTCCTGCACAAGTCCAAACACCAATTTAGCAGTTATATGAAACCCCCTACTGATCATGTCATTCCATTTACGCTTAAGCCCATCTCATTGCGATACCACACAAAATAGAAAATGTACTAAAAGTTCTCTAATACTTTTTATTGACATATAAATTTCTGAGAAGATGTTTCATAGAAGACTCTTAGTATATTAGAGATATAACCACTAGAGTATATTAGAAAATCATTAGCATTAGATAATTCTTAAGTACGGAGAATTGAAATATTATGAATCCAAACAGAGTGTTTATGATAATTATGATTCATAAAGCCGACTTCAACTAGCTTGAGATCGAGGCATAGTACCCCTAAATACATACTATTTCTTTTTCGGTACAACCTTAGGATACATATATATAACCCAAAGTAAACATATTAACATCACTAAACTTAACTAATTCCAACTAATTGATTTTTTCCTTCCATGTGCATAAGCAAATCTAGGATTTCTAGTACATAGATACGACATTAACAATAAAAGAGGAAAAAATATATTAAGTGAGAACTTTATACTTATTCCTCTTGCTAAATAACCTAACCTTCAGCCAAGTGCACCATTCAGGCTTCTAAGAACATAGGTACCAACAATTAACATTATATTAATTTTAGAAAATATGTACATGAAATATCAAATTTTACACCATCGGTTCACGTGTCGCATAATCTCCCCTATAAATTCATATTTGCCCGTGTGGTCTATTTTCTCACTAAGTCTACAAGGAGTCCAAGAGATAGTAAGTCATTTGAGAAACCTAATTATCAATTGAGTAGTTCACTGTAGCAAAAAATAAAAAATAAAACAATAGATAATTGAGTCGATTTTTTCAAGAGAATTTTACTGTAGAGTCTTGTTGAGGGCAGGAAGAACATGTTGAGGATGAGCATCACTACACCACAGCTTTGAAGTGACGAAGAGCTGTTCCCGAGATGGAAGTAAACCACCATTAATTGCTTCAATTATGGCTTCGCCAAGAGGTTGCTCAGAATTGTACAAAGCAGCTGTGTCAAAATGCCTGTAGCCAAGCTCAATTGCTTGCAGAACTGCAGTTTTAATAATTTCTGGTTCCACAGGAGGATCTGCTGCCGTACCGAAACCCAACGCCGGCATTCTCCGGCAGCCGGACGGCATGGGGATTTCCGGCATAGTAGTGAAGTGGTGTTGTTGGTGGTCTAATTGGTTCATCTGGTTGCGGTGGATAGTGTCCTTTTCCATCTGAGGAGTGCCACGTTATGCATCTATGTAAAAGGAGGCAAGGACAAACGTCATTTTATTTTTCAATGTTTTTTTTCTTAATCTTTTAGCAACAAATGAATCTCAACATCATTTTTTCTGATCACGCACAAATATGATGCAGTCATTACAAATATAATTTCGATTTTTAAGTTTCAAGTCGTATCCCATAAAAAGTTTTTTTTTTTTTTTTGGTTAAAGTATCCCATAAAAAGTTAAGATTTAGTTACAACTTTTCTCTACTTTATATTTATGTATTATTAAAATAAACTCAATTAAACTTAGATATCCTAAACAAGTAAGGTAAATTACGTCATGGTTCTATACTGAAGACCGGAGAGCATTTGCTGACCCCCCCTCCCCCCTCCCCAATTCATGATTGGTAAGGATTTAAGTGTCACTGTATATACTAAAAAAATTGTTTATATTGTTAGTGAATTTTAATACTTATGTGATAGTGTATTACTTACTTATAATTTACCAAATTATAAATTATAGTTAAAATTTAGAGATTTAATAAAAAAAAAATATATATATATATATATATATATATATATATATATATATATATATATATATATATATATATATATATGATGTTTTGTCAAATCAATAGATGCATGCATGTTATGTGTCTATAAAACTTTTTATATAACTATTATTAATTACTAGTCCATATATTCTCCTATCTCTAGAACATGAT